>JAEAOA010000609.1:1100000-1652500 GCA_016746295.1 Potamilus streckersoni | reverse complement strand
GGAGGCAACTAAAAAAAATCCAACAATGTTGCTAGGACAAAGCATTAAAATATCTGCTTGATTCGCTAAGGTGTGGATAGGGTTAAGATACTGGAACCTTGGTTTGCAAAAATGCAGCCATCAGTAATAAGGTTTTTTAAATTTCAAAACAAATTTTGAGGCTGCAAACAAAGGAGTAGTTTTGCCAGCGCTGAACACATCTTCAGATAAATGCCTATTATTTAAATTTTTATGTAAAAATGTATTCACCATGTATTATGGCAAATTATATAAAGAAAGCAGACATAGCAGTCTACTGACTGGAAATGCACATCCCTTGTATCAAAGAATATTGAAGTAATGGTGAAACCAGCTTAAAGTGGTGAGAATGCAACACACACACTATCTTGTCTACTGGATGCCATCCTGTCTTCAGCTCTCTTCATAATCACTTTACAACACCTGCTACCTCCTACCCCCAACTAGGCTTCCACTGAGACCTACAAGATAAGCTCCTAAGAGGTTCAGCTCTTCATGGGTATCTATATCTCTAACAATGATTAATTGCCTTGGACTGGGTAACAGGGGGGGTCCATCTAATTTTAACTTTGTACAATGTCTATTGATCTGTAGGTAGGTCAAAACATCTGTGATACACAAAAGTCCCAACTGCTTATTTTTGACAGTACATGAAATACATATCAGACTATTTCTGCATCATTAATTTGTGACAATGTTCATATTAGCAACATAAAACTTCAGTCATAAATTGACTGGAAATCCATGCTAGATCAAAACTAGATTCCATTATTACATGTGCATCATTACATGATAAAATAGTAAAATATGTTGTTGGTTGGATGAATGGATTTTAGTGTCACTTTGGGAAGGAAGCAGTGTGTGTGTGAAAGGAAATAAAGCCATAGGCCATGCATTACCAGTCAACCCCAGCTGGTTTTACCAGATATTGGAACCCATGACCTTTGATTATGAGTCCAACTTCTATCTACTGTCCTGCCCTGTACAATTTGATAAAGTTTTTCAGTTTATAATAATAATATTTACCCCTGAATAATGCCAATCCAAATGCAATCAGCACAGACCCAGATATAATGTTGTATAATGTGCCAGCAGATTAAGGTCTATGCTGTTTGCTGGATATCACAAACAAAATGAAACACAATGAACATGTTCTGCTGGTACATAACATGGTTCTCCTTCTTTAAAATGTTGTTTATGGGAATCATAAAAGTCACATACATGTAAGTGAAGGAACCTTATAATGAGGGATGTCACAAAAAGCCATCTTAAAATTAATAAAAGCATTAAAATAGAGTATGTAATATTAAATCACATCAGTAGCAGTTGCCATTAGCTATGAACTAAACTTAAATGAAAATTATTCATAGAGCAATGATAAATTTAAAGGATATAGTGTTCAAGTTTGCATTATAAAAAGGCACCAAAGTATAATAAGGGACTTTGTAGTAAGGGACCACTGTATTCAGTGTTTGTCATGAGTCTACTGTGTTCATGCCTGGGTGCCTGTTAATTGCAGATGAGTAAATTTACAATCAAAAGTAACAGACACATGAATCAGATTCAACACTTAGAACAATCTTTAAATTCAAAAATCAAATTCACCTTTCCTCATTACCTTGTAAATATTTTGTACAATTTAGCATTCTAAATATCACATTAATGTACTTTGTCTTGATGTCAGTCATCTTGTAAAATCTTACATACTGGTACCACAGTGTCTAGAAGCCTCATAAAGTTGTTGTTGGGCTTAATACCATTTTTCAGCACACAATAGGCTGTACATGGTGGCCAGTATTAATGGTGGAGGAATAAATCAGGAAATCCCCAAAAGAAACACCAACCCTCCAGAAGCTACTGGCAAGCTTTCTCACATCCACCAACGAATCTTAGACTCAAACCCACGAAGACAGAGGTGAGATGGCAGTGATCTGTAGTGGAGAGCGCTTTAGACCAATAGGCCACTCAGGGCCCCAGAAAATTGGTTTGTGTCAATAAAAAAGCTTATTATTATTATTATTATTACTATACCTCTCAACAGACTTTAAATTCAATACAGAGTAAAGGTACTCCTCATTTGATCTTGCAGTGATTTGCAAAGGAATAATAGGTACAGCTTCATACAAGAATACCATGTGCATGCATAACTGGCATACCCACACTGATTTATCTCTTATTTTTTCTGTGGAAAGATCTTTCAAATAGTGTACATGGTAGGTTATGATTAAGTACCCCATCAAACACACACATACATGTATGGAATGCAGGAAACCACCAGCAATGGACAACAGATTAAGATGGTGAGGAAAGATTCTGATCTGAGCTATTGGAGCTCTTTTAAAAAAAATGGTCTGCAACGGTTTGGCTCTTAAACTTTGAGATACCAGCTGTTGTTGAGTATGCTATCTTCCATTATTTTTTGCAAGGCAGGAAATTCATTCAGAATATAGCTATGTACTGCTGTTACTTTCATTATCCTTCCCATGCTCCATAAACAAAATTTATGTCCATGCACAAGATGAAGTTGTCTGCCAATGCTTGGTGCCCTCTGACATCCCACACAAATGCAAATCCTAACTCTGATGTTACTTTGCATATTAAGCATTGACAAAGTTCTCAAATCATTTATAAATTGAAAATCCCAATCCAGTGTCACTTGCCATCAAGTTTTCAGAGTCAATATTAAACAAACCTAGTTTAAATTTATATGCCATGTACTGGAGCATAAAAATAAAATGTCCCACAGATCCTGGAATGATGATGCTTAAATAGGAAAATGTAAATAACATACTAAGCAGACAACTATAATAGATTGCCATCACAAATCTCTACGATTTTTAAAAAAAAAAAAAAACCCATTAAGATAAGTCACAAACATGAAGCAGCTTAATTCCTCAGTAGTTTTATATATATATATATATATATATATATATATATATATATATATATATATATATATATATATATATATATATATATATATATATATATACAGTAGACTATCATCGGTAATGGTGGGAGAGAGCTAGCTCAGATAATCAAAAGCATCCGAAAAACCAAAGTGCATATATACAATCGGGATATAGTGGCATAAAATTAACTTAGTTAATTTTTTCACCGTAATATCCTACTTATGTTTACCTTTTGTGATGCAGGCCAATGGTTTTATGGTTGCTCTCAATCTGTGTAATACCAATTTATCTGAGAGCAGAGAATCACTTTATTGCTGCAGATACTCTAGCAAACCCTCCGTCCATTGAAGAGCAGATGAATTGTTTATCCTTGTTTCAGGAATAAGTTCCATGTCTTTGTCGTCACTCTCATCAGAATCTGTTGTCTGCCCTTGTGCACTTTTAATGATTTCACTGTGGGACAAAACCTCACACCCTAGATCGTCACAATCAACATTAAACCATTCTAAAATATCACTATCAACTTCCTTACCACCCTTTGTACTCTATAAAATGGAGGCTAATTCAGAAGTCGAAATCTCTTCTTCAACGAAACTATTACAGTCGACAGTTTCAACTTCAGGAAATATTTTTTTCCATGATTTACTAATTGTGGTTGGCTTTATGGAATCCCAGGCATGTGCAACTTCGTAGATAGCATCCAGCAATGATACTGTTTTTGAGAAAGTTTTTAAATCATTGCCTTCTTTCACTAACTTCTGCAGAAGTTGTCCTCTATATAGCCTCTTCATAGCAGAAATCACCCCTTGATCCATTGGCTGGATTAGCGCAGTTACATTAGGTGGCAAATAATGTGTTATTATTTTACCATCAGCAGAGTACAAAACCGCTTCATTTGGATGGCTTGGAGCATTGTCTAATAAATGAATGGCTTTCTATGGCAAACCTTTCGATCTCAGATGCTAGCGAACTTGTGGTACAAAGTTTTCATGGAACCATGTTTTAAAAAATGTGGTATCCATCCAGGATTTCTTCTGATTAAAATATGTCACAGGCATATTGGTTTTTTCAGTTCCCTTGAAACAACGTGGCTTTTTCGCTTTTCCGATTACAGCTAGTTTTACTTTATGAGAACCAGTAGCATTTGCGCAATATAAAGCAGTGATTCATTCTTTGCTGGATTTATGCCCCGGTGCTCGACTTTCTGATTTATGTGCTAATGTTTTTGTGGGAAGACATTTCCAATTTAGGCCAGTTTCATCAGCATTATAAATTTGTTCAGGAGTCACCTGTTGCTCTTCTATGAACTTTTGAAAATCATTTTGGAACTCATTTGCAACTGTTTCATTGTTGCTTAATTTTTCCCCATGTATAGAAATCTTACGTACTCCATGCCGATGTTTGAATCACATCAGCCATCCCGAGAATGCATTGAAATCACCTTCCATTCCTAATGCATCAAAGTATAGTTTTGCCAGTTTTGTGCAGATAATTCCTGAAACAGGAATGTTTTGTGCCCTTAGTTGGTTAAACCATTGCAACATCACTTTATCAAGCTCATCATAAGTTGACAGTTTCATTGTTTTTCTGCTTGATAAGCCACTTGATGAATCAGAATTACTGGCATAGTTAATCAATTTATTTTTATTTTTTCGGAGATGAGAACTGTTGTTTCACCTATACCATATTGTAAAGCTAAGTTTTTGGAAGACCCGTCTTGCTCAAGTTTCTTAATTATGTCAAGTTTTTGGTTAATTGTTAAAACTACGCGCTTCCTTTTCCGCTCCATTATCCTCTTTCCAACACAAAAACTTAAATACAGTATTTTTGGACACAAGTAAAGTAGCCTACTGTACTGATAACAACTGAAGAATCTTCCTGTTCTTTTAACAGAACTCCTTCCCCCACTACCAAAAATAATGCATTTAACATCCGCAATTTTCTTGGGACAGGAAATAAAGCCCTATTATAAAATTATATAACAACTCTCCATGGAAACAGGAAATAAAGCCCTATTATAACACTATATATGACAACTCTCATGGGAACCAGTTGTTAAACAGGTTGATCCACTTCCTGTATAAAATTTTCGATTTTGAAATCGTCGCAGAACTCCCCATCTTTTTAAGATATGAAGTAAAAATTCTTTAAAAATCCATTGCTGCGGTTAAGATTAAGCCTTAAACCACGAGTGGATAATCAGAGTGGATAATCTCGGAGTGGATAATCGAGAGTCTACTGTATGTATATATATATATATATATATATATATATATATATATATATATATATATATATATATATATATATATATATATATATATATATATATATGAAGCCTGGTGATAAAATATTTAAAAACGTCACTATAATTTATTTACAACTGAAACCCCAATACCCCTTGGGAAAGGTACCAATGACTCCCTTCGTGCTCATAATCCCAACAGGGGAAACAAAAATAGAAAGTTATGTGAATTTCCACCCAGTGGATTATGAAGACAAATAGTACTAAAGAGATGGATAGATGTACTGAATCAAAATATCTCTAATGCTTTATAAAAAAAGTCTGAATTTAAAAATCAGTTATTGACAAGAATTTTTCACTCATAAACAAAAAGACAGTACCTACATAAATGTCATTATACCACATTATATATCAAGGTTTACAGAATCATATAAAATTGGCTGCAGAAGGGCTAACTAACAGTAATATTCATCAAAACTGCAAGGAGTTGCCCAAGAATGTCTAAGGTCACATATAAGTCATATCATGCACAAAAAAGACTACCTTAATACCCCACCTGATATGGGCCTCAAAAACAATGCTTGTCATAGATACCATCAACAAGGTAGATAAGACTGACACAAGACTAAGAACTCATTTTAAAAGTTTGCATTCTGGTTACTTGTTGATGATACTGCCATCCAAAATTATTTTACCACAGATATAAGGATTGAGCCATCGACAGAGGCATACTTGTTTAGGGACAAGTTTGTATATCATATCCAAGCAAGGACTGTAGGGAAGGATGGCAGCCAAAGCATTATTACATTTGATATTAGGTGTTATGTATCCATTTGTTTTTGCACATTTTATAGCTTGGTAATGAGAAATTTTGGGGCTATAAGAATTTCAGGCCTGAAAAAAGGGTTGATTTGGAGGCAAAAGTAAGACAATGGATGATTACTGGATCATGGACAAATAACCAAGCTATTACAGTTTGCTATTTACAACTACCTGAAAATGTAAACTTGTTCTAGGATCTATCCTTGGGTCTTGTAAAAAAAATTTTCATTATTATACCTGATCCTTCAACAATGGACTGCTTTTCTTTTAATATCATCGACACAAATGAAATCAGTTCCGTATAAAGTAGGCAGTATAAACAATAAATAATTCAGGAAGTTCTGACACAATACTCCTTTTGTACCATATTCCAAACTTAAATTGTTATATATAAATTTTAAAAAATCTAAATTCTGTGATCAAGCACAGCCCAATATTCCTCAGTGCTAGTCCAAGCTTCCAGGATAATGAGTTTCTGGCCCTGGAATCACAGCTTGGAAAGGAAGATTAGATTGTGATTCAACATTACTCCAACTTCTTTGGAAGAAGGATGCCCTGAACTTAAAATTTTCAAAATCCTACAAATATCTCAGTATTAAAAGACTAAAATATGAAAGATCTATGTAAACAGTGTACAATGTACAGAAAAATGGTTAAGTCCAGGAAAACAATTGTTTATGTGATTATGTAATAAAATAATATAGTCAGTTGGCAGGTTTTCTATTCAGCATTCTACAAAGTTGTAAACTGGAACTGTCATAAAAAATAAAACTGTTGATCACACTTAACCTTGCTGACCCCAGATAGCATTACTGATTTCACACCTCACTGTCAACAATTAAGCACAAGAAACATCTTATTTCTTTTTTGAACCCTTTACTCATAAATGACCCCACAAAAAGGTCATAATCTCCTATAAAATCATATGTTTTTGATATCCACCACCTTAAATTCAAACTTATAAGAAAAATTATAAAATAGAATTAAATCTGAATCCAGTGTTAATCTATATTTATGACATATGAATGAAGTGTACATGACATGGTTAAATATGGTATTCTGAAAGCAAATCATGAAGTATAATAAAAATTAGTGTGCATCACTTTCATGACATGGTAGACCATCTTGCCTTAAGGGCCAAAGAGGGACTGATACAGAACAGTGTTTTTTTTTTTTTAATTTGGTGATGTAGTTTTTACATTTCTCTTGATTCATCTAAATTTGCTCAATGTAAAAAATATCATATACATATAAAAGAAGAAAAATCAACATGAATGCAGCACAATTTCCTATTCCTTTCCTAATTAATGAAACATGTTTACTGTGTTAAAAAAACAGTGACATGGATTTTCAGTTTCTACTTTACACTGAAAGATTTTGAAATTGGCTGCTGTGTTGGCCATTTTGTACATCAAACTGTCTCCATTTTCATTTAGGACTGACTAGACATAAAAGTCTTTTAGTGAAAGCTCATGATGATATGACCATCCATAGTGATGGAATAGCAGTAACCAGATTTTGAAAATGACCACTAATGTGGTCATATTGGATGCAGTTTCACCATTTTTTTCCTCAAGGACCAACCAACAAGACCAATGATGACTGTGTGTGCAAAGTTTCATAGCAATCCTTCAAGTAGTTTTTGGAGGATTAATGATAATTTGTGCAAAAAGAAAGAGGGACATTGGATGATGGACAACAGACCATTCTATAATCACTTCTGGTGTATGACCAGAAGTTTTTTAAAAAAATGTGCCCATCTTTCCTGTATTTATTTTAGAGGTTTTTAGTGTCCCAATAAGCCTGAATCACAATTCAAATGGTCTCTAACCACAATGCAATATAATAAAAATCATGAATTATTATTCTAGCACATTTCATTCTCAACTGATCATGCATTTTCTCCACATGATGGGCCTCAGACTTATTTACAAACACCCAAGAAAAATCATAGCTCTTTTTCTGCCCATCTATCTGTGACTGTTTCCATTCCACAGAGAGCCCATTATCTCTCTCCTGAAGACCTTATTGTTGTAAGTACCTAATTGATGTGCTCAAATAATCAGTTATCATCAGGGGCAAAGATCATCTGATAGAAATGTGAAAGAAGATAATAAGAGACATTTTGTCTTCTACAGTGGCCCATTCATCAGTGGTCATTAGTGAAAATCTGGAGCACAAAAACTGTCAAACTTTTAATTTCTTCAAATTCCTACAAACAAAATCTACAGCACTCTAATAAATCATTTACGAATAAAGAGAAGAAAAAAAGATGGAATATTAATACTACTTGCATTGAACTAATCTGATTCATAATGATAAGAAAACTCAAAATAAAATTAATGATATGGGTTTGATAAAAGCAAAAGAGTTGGGGAAAACAAATTATATCCTTGAAAAATGAAAGCTTTTAGCCAAATTATGCTCGGATTAACAAAGAATTCATATGGAGATAAAGATGACAAGATTACATGAAAGATATGTTAAATCTTAAAATAATCAGACACTTACAGGGGACATTTTAGAAATGGATGTTAAATTCAATTTTCTTCTGCTATCAAAATCTAATACTTAAAATTGGTGAGTGCTTTTAAGCAAAGCGTAACTTGATAACAATGATGATGACCTCAGCCCAATTAGTCAGAACAATAAGAAATGTTGTTATAGGGTTTAATGACATTTTTCAGCACAAGATAGGCTATACATGGCTGCCAGTATTAATGGTGGAGGAAGAACCCTGAAAAAACCCTGGAAGAACCACCCAACCAGGAGAAGCTACTGGCAGGCTTTCTCACTTAACTGTGTTAGCAGAGTCTGGACTCAAACTCACGAAGACAGAGGTGAGATGGCAGTGATCTGTAAAAGTAAAGGTCATGCTTTAGACCACTAGGCCACCCTATAAGAAATGTGTATGTTGGATATTTACATGAAGTCAAAGTAAAGCATATATAAATGGGTTCTTAGTTAATATGATTTATATCTGAAGGCACACAATATTATGATGAAACAAAAGTACATATAGCTGTAGCAAAAGTGACCTCCTAAAATATACGATTATATTAAGGTAAACTATTCTAAGGGAGTCCTTGCAGATTTAATAAGACAATTTTGTACAAGCATGGCACAACAAATTGCATAAAAGAAAGGACTGATGCTCTACTAACTGAAAAGAATTTCTAAGAACTTGAGAAAAGTCTTCTTTATTAACTGTCGAGCACTGAAACCATGTCTGATATTTTAACTAGTAATAATATTTTCAAATTAGCCACTGTGGCTGGCATATTGATTAGAAGATCAGAACCTGCTAGTGAAAACCCCATGTTGAAATGACTTTCTTCTATTCAATAGGAGTAACAATAACAAGATTTTCAAGATGGCTGGCACAACAGACATCTTGGATAACAGATCAGCACCATTTTTATTAGGCTCTACCAGACAACATACAAATTCTTGGTTGAAACCCCAAGCAGTAGCACAGTTTTTAAGCTGGTGGCAATATTGTATGTCAAACTGACACAATTTTCATTTAGGACTAACTAAGCATAATGAGAAGTCTTCTATTAAAATCCAAGGATTATTTGACTTTCCATTCAGGAATATAAGTAATAACAAAATTTTCAAAATGGCTGATGTGGTACCTGTACTGGATATCATATCAGCAATGTTAATATGTCTCTCCATTCAGGACAATAACAATAACAACCTTTTCAAGAAGGCCACTTTGATGGTCATATTAGATGCCTGAACAGCAATATTATAATTAGGTGACCAAAGCAGCTGTAGAAAATTTATCTATTTACCCCACTAACACCACCATTTGTTCTCCTTTTCATTTTCTTAACCATTTGATGTCTTTTTTACAAGGGATGCCTAGACAAAGACCACTATTTGATTCTAACTATATAATACATTCTCTCACCTTACTGTGAAAAGTCATTTGGAAATTCTGGCAAATTTCATTAACCTGTGTAAATTGTATTACTGATTTCCAGACATGCATAATTTCCTTTGATAACTGATACAGACTTGTATTTGGCAAGCAAGTTCTTTTTATCTTTGCATATACTCGTCAAATTTAAAATTAAGTTCTGCTTAAACAGATATTAAAGGGTGAGTACCTTGCTTGTTCTTTAGTTGCCAAAGCCAAATATCTTCAATGATTATTTCTGCTTCTAAAATCTCCATTAATTGTACTTGAGGAATCCATAACCATTCAGGTACATTGCCAAAACTTTGCATTACATAAGATAAGTAAGCATTAAACATGTCAAGTGTTTAAAAGAAAATTCCAAAGGCATTTGCTATAATGATAAGATGTCACTAAAACTGAATGGTTCAAAGAAAGTACAAACATGTTCGATAACAGTAATATACTGGAACAAAACTTAACAAAACTTATTTTTTTTGTTTTTTTTCTTTAAGTCCATGTCTAACAACAAGAGTTAAAACAAAGCTCTATGCATTCAAACTGCCAACTCCACATATTTGTTTCCACCAAGTATTTTTTTTTCTATTTGGTGACAAAAATGTGTTCTTTGCCAATTTTCTTGTACAAGAATGACTGGAAACTAGGCAACATTGTTTCAACTCCAATAATACTTATTCTTCATTTTTCAGCTGATCATACATTATTTACCAAGAAAATTAATGTAATAGGTATCCTCCATCTGTCTTCCATTACAACTTTAATCCAACTGTAAATGACACAATCTGATCCGTGGTTGCATAATTCAGCAGCAGATCATAGTCTACTTTTGTTTTACTGATAACTTCTACCAAATTTTATAGACTCAGATCTTCTGGCGCAATGAAAGGGCAAATATGGGTCTTTGCAGTTAGCACTTTGACTTGAATTACAAAAATGATTAGGATAATTCACAGGAACATGTCAGTTTATTTAGAATGCAATTATACCAACATGTACAAATATTCATGAAAAAGAGAACAGTCTTTTATTATTCATTACAAATACATTTGGCTAAGTTTATTTATAGTGTTTCCTAATTGTAAGTAGTCAATTTGTTAATGTTTTTTGTTGTAAATTTTTCTGATCTGTCTGGTATATTGATGTGGTTTACTGACATCCTAAACTAATTATGCATTTTGCTATTGGGTTATAACAGCTAAATTATATTAGTGAAAACCCTCTGCTTGTCTGAATCAAGTGGTAAAGCCAACTGGCCAAAGGTCATGTTCAAATTTTGACCAAAACACTGTCCAGTTGGCCATAAGCCATTTTTGTACTTAATCTCCATTAAAATCTGAAGCACTTGTCATTCTGCTTTTATAATAAAGCTTCTGGGACTCCTATTAGAAACTGTAGAGGGCATCCCAAAACAATGCCACATAATTTATTTATGAGCTCCCAGAAATTAAAGATACTAATCAATAACCAAAGCAACCTGATCTGTTTCAATACATTATCAATGCATTTTCAATATCTTGGTTAACAAAAAAGACAAAAACTGTCTTCAGTGAATCAAAACTGACATCTGAATGGTTAAGTGATGCAGACTTCAGAAATTAAGAGATATTTTCAATTAAATGGTGAGTTTGATTGAAACATGATACTGCCAAAATCATAAAAATTTACTGTTTTATTGATTAGAACCTAGACCTAATTGGCATAACTGATATGATGTGCATATCATAAATTAGTAAGCATGTTATCTCTCACTGTAAGCAAACACCATGCCCTTGTTTACAAACAAACCAGTTCATGAGTAAAAAATTCACCTGAAAGACATGAACTTTCAGACATTTAGTTTATTTACTTCACAAGCAAGGATTTCTTACAATAAACAAAGGTCCTCAGATAATAAAATAAAGTGTATCACCCTTTCCAATGCCAATGATCAGTCTTTGCAAAACCTTTAACGCCTAAGATCTGACCATCAAGATCAGTAAGATTAATTATTGGTCATAAAGACACAAAATAGCAAGATCCTGTGACCTCATATGAAAATAACATTCAAAATGGAAATCAAGTGCAATAGCAACAAATAGCTTATATAAATGTTCTGCTCACATATCAGTATAATTAGGGGCATCCCATTTGATTAAAACTGATAGCTACTTGTAATCAGTTGATCTGACAGGTACCAATAATGGTTCATGTTGTGGTGACCTTTCATAAAAGGTCTTGCATTTGGTTGGTAGAGCTACTAATAATAGAAATGTTCTGAGTAATTTTTTTCCTCACATTTATAAATGTAAAAGCTGCATTTTGATCAGTAAATCAAATGGTCAACATAATGCAACCTCATGCTGGCAACAGTCAGATTGCCACTGTCTCTCACAGTGTTGGCTGGTCAGTCAGTTTGCCAGCACTCTCTCTCTCTGCTCAGGTGGCCTAGTGGTTAAAGCAGTGCTGTCCAACCTTTTTGACACCATAGGTCACTGAAAATCTTTCTTGAAACTGAGAGTTGCATCATGAAATTAAAGTAGGCCATTGACTTTCTTTACCTAAATGCACAAAAAATTGCTGGAGCTCTGGCAGACCATTTAAATTCAGCCAGCAGGCCCAATGTTGGACAGCAATGAGTTAGAGTGTCCATCTAAGATGTAGGAGGTTGTATGTTTGGTCCCTGGCCTAGTCATACCAAAGACTTAACAAAAATGGTACAACAACTGCCTCACTAGGTGCTCAGCATTAAGAGGTTAGTGTTAGGACTGGTCAGCCTGGTGTCAGGATAATGTGACTGGGTACAACATCATGCTACATGTCTGCGGCAATAAGCCCCAGTGCAAGACATCACTATAAACTGCCAACTGCCACACTGCAGATATCATAACGATATGACTGAAAAAGTTAAAACTACATTAAAAATCCAAATCACACACAAACACTATCTCTCATTCATCCCCCTCCTTACATATTTGAGATGGTTATATTGACAGACTAATCAACCAAGAGAGAAACAGACAGATGGACAATAGAAAAAATCTTATGGTCAACACCCCTCCAATCTCTCTCTCTGTCTCTCTCTCTCTCTCTCTGTCTCTCTCTCTCTCATTTAAAATTCTGAATACCTCATGCTTGTTATCATTTCAATTGTTTCAATATATTCTCTAATTCTCTGGTGATTTAATGACTGCATGAGCACTTTTTGACAAGTCAGCCATTTAACATGTAGAATTTATGATCTTCATTTAAAAGAAGTGAGAGGTGGTGTGGGGGAGACTTACCATAAAAATATAGTTATTATGAAACAGTTGGTTAAAAATTGCCCACTATCTTTCCAAACAAAAAGAGAGAGAGAGAGAGAGAGAGAGAGAGAGAGAGAGAGAGAGAGAGAGAAAGAGAGAGAGAGAGAGAGAACAACATTTTAGAATTTAAAATTATCTATTTTCAGAAACTTTAACATAGATATTACTTTTACATATTAAAAAGAACAATCCATCCACCAAAATAAAGCATTAAACAGATTACAGTCTGTGTGTGTGGCTTTTAACTAATAAATTTAAAGAACAGTCAGACAGGTTGCTGCAACTTTGTATCATTGGTATTGTTAAGGTTGTCCATAAATCCTACAAAATGTGTACACATATCATTACTACAACCCACCCAGATTCATGCAGGTTACGTTCAAGTTCCATCTAGCAAATTGTTCTTCTCTCTCCCTTATTCCATATATATATATATATATAATTTTTGGTCCCTGGCCTAGTCATACCAAAGACTTAACAAAAATGGTACAACAACTGCCTCACTAGGTGCTCAGCATTAAGAGGTTAGTGTTAGGACTAGTCAGCCTGGTGTCAGGATAATGTGACTGGGTACAACTTCATGCTACATGTCTTATATATATACCATTTTTGTTAAGTCTTTGGTATGACTAGGCCAGGGACCAAACATATATATAAATATATATATATATATATATATATATATATATATATATATATATATATATATATATATATATATATATATATATATATATATATATACACACACACACACACACACACACAATTCTGCACTATAGCACCCTCCAACACCAAGCTGATATTTTCAAGACATTTCTAATGGCTACTGACATTTTTATAGGGCATAACAGATTTATGAGGATCAGCAATTTGTTTGTTTTCTGCTTGGGTGTATGCTATTAAGATTTTTAATACACAATAGGAAGCAATTGTGTATCCACTATACACATTACAATACTAGGAAACAGATGTTGATGCTGTTAAAAGCACAAAATGATCCAATAATTGGCCTATGACTTGGCTGATATAATTTAGTCTCTCATGTGAAACCACCACTGAACAGTGATAAACTGTTGGAATGTACACATTCACTTAATTCAATTGTTTTGATTTGAATTTCACATAATATCAACAAAGCATTTGTATGAACAATAAAGGTGTAGAAGAATTAAGGTGTAATGATGGCTCTTTTTCATAGTCTGTATTAACTGAAGACAGTATTATCTAGTTCACAATGATGCATTAAATCAAAGACAAACAAAAGACTGATACAATTCTTAATTGGACATGAAGGTCCACACGGAAACCAAATAAGAACTTGGAAATTTTGCTCTACTGTATTTCAAAGAAAAATTGTCCATTATCACAATGTTACATAGTAAAAGATTAGCAGACTGGTATCATTCTGTATTTATCAGTAAATGTTGAAAGATGCACACATATTCTCCACGAGTTATGCACTTATCTGTTTAGTTTGTGTGAAGCTGCTTTTTTGCCAATTTGTACCTATTCAATATTGCTATTTGTAGTGCAGTGAAATGGCATTCAACAGAAAACAACAAAATTAATAATTCAAACAAAACAGACTCAAACATGATACACTTTGCATGCTCAAACATGTCACTCCAATATAGGTGCAGAAACTCTAAAACTGCCCCCCCTCAAAAAAAGTGACTTGACACATTTCTGTTAGACCAATAACAACAGACTGTTCCACATAATAGGTGGCTGACAATCATCTCAAGTCAAAAGTGAAAGTATTTCTGCAACTGCACAACGCTCACCTCCTACCCCCACTCAACCCATTGAATGGCATGTTTTCTACAGAACTCTTGTATTAGTTCTAGATCAAAATAATCTTCAGAATTGCAAAATGCAGCTAAATCACATATTCAAATATAACATTCCATCTGTCCTTTTTGTAAACTGTGAAGGCAACAAAGTCACAAATGGGAATGTGGAAAATAATATACATATGAGCTCATAAGGAAACTGGATTAAGTGTACAAATCTACTCAAAACAGTAGTTCTCCTGGGAAAGCATCTTCACTAGCCAAGATTTCAATATGATAACCCTATCTACACCCTCATGGATCAAGCAGATATTTCTGTGCTTTGGGTCTGTGAATTTCAATAGATGCAGCAGCAAGCCACCGCATCCAATCAAAAATTAAATTGTTCAAATTTTAAAACTGTATCTACTTGATCAGGACAAGGGAGCACACAGCTTGAATGGACTGATAAATAAATGAGCAGTTTTACAGTCTCTGTGTTTGAGCAAATACCTTTCACTCAAATTCACCTGTAATGGCTTCCCTCTGGTTCTTTTGATGTTAAACTTTCAATGTATCCATTTTTGGTCAACTACCCCACCATTTTGGCTGATGTGCAAAATGCACCATGCTACTGGTTAGTTGGCATTACATACCAAGGGAGGCAACTCATGAAATCCAATAGATGTTGTTTGGACAAAGCACCAATATATCAGATCTGCCATGGTGTAGATAGATAGGATTATCATATCAATAACTTTGACTAGTGAAGATGCTAGAAAAGAGATTGTTAAAGATGACTCCTAACATACTGACAACATAACATAATTTACCTTATTTGGTGTAACATCCCAACTGCGTCTGTTCCAATCAGGAGTGGATGGATTGATACTGTCCTGAGATTTTTCTTGGGTCCCAAGATGGTTGGAGTTATTTGGTGGCTGTGTAAGAAGTTTCAGACGATTCCCTGGGGCAATGCCCTGTTTGCCCCGAAAGGTGCAGAGCCACCATCCCTCCAGGCCACCAGTGTTCAACTCGATCACTGTGACAACATCACCACGTTTGAATGCAAGCTCGTCTGGTGTCTCAGCGATGTTATCATAAACAGCCTTGGCCAGCAACATCTGTAAATTTAAAGAATTTAGCAAAGGGTCATAAATCATGCACATAAACACATATGGAAATGCATCAGATGAGGAACCTTACTTAAACCATAATGAGGATAGGATAGAAATTTCACTTTGTTGAGTTAACCATGATTTCCCTATAAAATCACCTTGATTATCCCAAAACTAAATATTGAACAACTTCCTCACTGAAACCAGCATGTTTTAAAGAATCATTTCCTTATAGACAGCTGATCATCCAAAAATCTCTTCCTGAATAATTTATAACAGATCTATTTCTACTTCCAAATATTTTAACTGATCTTTTAAAATACCTAAATTTTCATCAACTTTTTTGTATATGCAGTAAATTAAATGTACCATGTTTATATGACTTGATTAGAGGCAGGTGCTATGTATATTACCTGTGTACAAGTCCATTCACTACAAACAGCACTGACAAAAATTTAATGCTGATTGTCTGTACAAATTATACACAAAACTATGCACTAGTTAGAGTAATCTACACTAGTTAGGTTCATGGAAAGAACACACCTACTGATTTCAAGCAAACCCCATAAACCCTAAAATTCATAAGCATCATGTAAGGGCAAATCTAGTTCTATGTTGTTTACAGTTGTACACTAATTTATGTAATTACCAGATTCACAGCCCTCCATCATAAAGCATGAGTTATATTCTGGATAATAAATATTACACCAGACAGAGGATTCTTACTCCAAATCAGTAATTCCTACGTTAGATTAATCTGAATACTTTCAATTAAGATCCTGAGCCAAATAAAGTTTTAAGATAGAGGGGCCAGATTACTGACCCACACAAAGAAACACAAAAACTGTCAGCAACTGCCCAGACAAATCTGACCTGTCCAAAGCCTTGGATGCCAGCTTGTGACAACTAAGAAAAGTACAGAACTGCAAAATATCACCTTAGTGTCACAGTATCAGTAATATAAACTGTAAAATATTTCTAAAATTCTCCACTCCTTACTTTTCTCACAATAAGGTTTCTAAGTATATATCCACAAAAATCCTTTTATCTTAGTATTAACTGAAAATCCTCTTTTGTCTCCTGTTATCATGACAATGATATATCTCTGACATAATGACCATTTTCCACAAGCCCTTTGTTTGATGGTAACAACACACTAACGTTGATATTTCAGTCCTTACACAGCCTCTCTAATAAACATCAGGCTAGAATCAGACTTGTTTACAATTGGACAATTCTGCTTGAATTGGTTTGAATTATGAGTCAAAAACTAACCCAATTTCTCATGTCATCTGTCAACCCAAATGCTGCAATAGGGAACTCAATGATATTTAAAACCAATTACTGTGTTGAACTTCAAGTCCTTTGGCTGATGGTAACTGCTGAAGTCTTCTTTTTTTAATACTAGTGGTAAATAGTCCACTCTTGTCTGGTGTGTTGTGTCACAACCACTTCTCCATCCAAATTATACTGGTGCTCTTAGGTAATTTCCACACATTCAGTGACACTTTGTCATAAATGACCTGACTAGTTGTATTAAAGTGTATGCAGTGTTGACTACTGACGTAAAGGTTTAGAGCAAACAGTTTTATGTGAAATACAAGTTCATTTCCTTATGTGGACATGGATGATTCATGCACTGGCTAAATTTACCCAACAAATTTACCTGTAATAAAACCTTCCTCTACCTGTCTAGGTAGTGGTTAACATGGTGTTTATTATCCTTCCACATACGTAAGCTATCAATATAGATGACAATGACAGTTTATAAGGTTTTCCACTTGTGGCTATTGTCATGCAAATGGTATCATTCATTTATTGAATTCAAAACCTGTCAAAAATAGTCTCCTTAAAAAAAGGCATTGATGTAACATATTAAAAATAAGAGCATAATGATGTAGGAAGAAAAAAAACTCCACAATAAAAAGAGAGGCTGTAAAGGTTCAAGTGGCTAACACTATTTTTATTGCAATTTAATTGTCAACAAAAAATCTTGCATGAGAAAATTGTATTTAATTTTTGAGCATATATATATATATATATATATATATATATATATATATATATATATATCTGTGCACATTTTCACTAAAATTAAAAAAATAATAATGACAACCACTGAACCTGAAGCTGACCAAATTAAACTGAAATATTCTTTCATTAGATTTTGAACTAAGATGTGAATTCAAATGTATATGATGGATAAAAGTTAGCTACATATTACATGCTTTAAGTTAGATCCAACTGCAAACATAGATCCTGATCTGCCATCACATGTGCTGGCAGATCAGGTCTATCTTGTTTGTTCTACTGATTTGACCCAACAAACTGAAATGAACCAGATCAGCTGGTACATGTTGTGCTGCCAGATCAATGTGTATCTAATTTGTTTTACAGATTCAACCTAACAAACTGCAAAGACCCAGATCAGCTGGCACATTATGCAATGACATCACAATCTATATTGTTTTGCTTTTCTTCTACTTTTTTGTCAAAACAAACTACATTATGCAAGAAGTTTGATTCACCTGCAGATGTTATCTTGGGCCAATATACATTTTGATAGGCTCTGAAAATATATTTTTGTTATAAGATATGAACTATAACTCTAGTCCAACCTTCTTCCCATTCAAAGTTAATTGTGAACCATACCTACAATGCACATAAAAAAAACTTGAAGAATGCACTAGAAGTAACAACCATCTGAGTTAGTGATTCCCCATACAAAACTTCATCAATGCCCCTAACTGACAGCACCTTATCAATGATTGGGATAGTGCTAACTTGATTGATACCACTACACCCCATTTATGCTGAAGATAGGTCAGTATTATTTTCTTTACTCTGAAGACAGACTTGGTAATATAATACCAGCACATAATTTAAAGGCAGATCTGGATTTATGATGCATGAAATACTTGAATTAACACTTAAATAGACCTTGCAAACTGTTTCTGCCTTTTGGCACTGTAGAGCTACATAAACCAAAGACTGCAGACTAGGTACATGTATAATAACCTCATTTTAAAAAAAGAATGATTCAACATGGCATATAACATGGCAATAAAAAATAAATTAATTATAATGGTTTCAAAAAATACACTTTCAGTGCAGTTGTTTTATAGCAGTATATCTTAAAAGACAACCAAACTGAGGAATAACCAATCATTACAAATTTAACATAAGTTTTCAATCACTGCATATTCAAAATATTAATGAGCTTCTCCTGAACCTCAAACCCAGCTAGGAATAAAAATGATTGCATAATATTTCTAGGAGTGCTACTCCTTGTCAGTCATAAGCAGTTTGATTCACTAATGGTCAGACACCTGATTGAGTTTGGACTGTATATAACATGTACAAATATTCAACTAATGGTCACAACAATGTTAACTTTCATCTGAATTTAAATTGAAATTTTCATTATTGCAGAATTATAGGAGTGAGTCTGCACCTCACAGAATAACTATCAGCTTCATAATGATTATGTCACAAGTTATAAACCAAAAATTCTTATCAAATGCAGGATGCTGAACCCTGGCCTAGTCATACCAAAGACTTATCAAAATGATATTAGCAACTGCCTCACTAAGTGCACATATTAAGAGGTTAGTGTTAGGAATAGACAACCTGGTGTCAGGATAATGTGACTAGGTGGGACATGGTACTGCTACATGTCTGTGGCATGATGCCCCAGCACTAGACATCACTATAAACTGCCACACTGCATACACTGTAGCAGTATAACTGGAAAATTGTTAAAGCTAAATTAAAAATCCAGATTATACACACACACACACACACACACACACACAAACAAAATTCACAGACTGTTACTGTCTCTGCATTCAGGTGACTGCTATTCTTTACTTTCCTGCAAAGGTGAGCAGCTCTGCAAAATTGCTATATTAATAAGTAGACATGGTTATCTTTTCTTGGGCAATTTGTTCATTAACCTGATAATATTAATGATGTAAACCTTTGAATTGATTAGCATTTATTTGCAGTTTCTCAAATAACAGGACCTGGGGGTCAGCCTAAGGAATTTATCAAAAGATAGGAATTTTGGTTTATTGTCCCACAAAAATATCTGCAAAAAATAACCAAAATTTTGTTCAAATCGGGATAGGCTTTACTAAGGCATTATTGGCTTTATCAGAATGAGGAAATGGGAGCTATTTGCCTTTAAAAAGGGCACAGAGGCACATGACCTGTGTCATCTGGCTGTTATGAAAGTTTCTAATGCTGGATTACAAGTCCAACCAGAAGTAAATGGCCATTCTGTCCATCACAGTCTCAAACTAGGTGAGAACATTTTGCTGATGTCCATTCCAAATATTGGAACTAATGGTACATTAATCTTGGGTGCTTATTTTGGCCCTCTGTCCTAGAGTCCCAAACAAATGACTGGCAAACATTATAAACTTGTAAACCAATTATTAATTCCAACATTTACAAAATTTCAGACTGTTTTAATAGTATTGTTTAACACCTGCAAATCCTTAATTTGCACATAGCCTTACAAATATTTAGAATTTAAGACATGTACAAATATGGTACCTGCTGATATCCATTATCAAGCATTAGTCAAAGCATACAAGCATTGGCCTTGACAAATCCTAGTTTCATCACTGGAGGCATTATCATCAGGTATAAATACAAAATTGATTTATTATCATAACTATGTAAAACCAAATTACCATCTATATTTGCCTAACAAGTTGGGTGAGGTCCAAACAGATAGCACCTGCTCTGTGCTTACATATAGGCATGAGTATAACAATTTCTATGTCGTTTGTTTTATTTATCAATTGAAACAAACTGCATAGCTCCAGATCTGCTGGTACATCTCACAACAAGAGATTTAGGTCTATGCAGCTTACAGTTGTTTCCAACTTGTACATGAGTAGGTATAGTGTTTTCCAATTCAAATGATTCAGTTAAACTTTATATTTTCAGTATATAAATTAGATAAATCTACTGTCAGAATTGAAAGCTATCATCATATTAGGCTTTATCTACTGTATAGACTCATATATAAGTGCAAAGTACAATGATCCTCTTCTGATGTAGCTTAATGCACATGAAGATCAGGGACTGGCTGTGCTACTGCTCACTCCTAACAACTGCACTGACCCAGATCTACTGGTACCTTATATGATGGCAGATCTGGATCTGTGCAGTTTGCAGTTGGATTCCTCTTATTAAGCAAAGTATATAACTTTGTTAAGTTAATAGAAACAATAATATGGTATAGAAGTATCATTTTAAAAAAGTGGGTAGGGGAATAAATCATATGTTTGTAAAAAAAGGCCAACACATACAGGTGCCCTTGATACAATATAACCTTTATTTTTCATGAGACCTTTTTGAAATCAAACTACTAAAGAGACAAACAGCAATTGTGCAAAGAAACCAATATGGTAAAATCTCTTTTCCGGTCAGTAGGCAATACAAGACAAATGTACAAAGAAAACAGTCACCTCCTATCCAACACAAAAAGTGAAATAAATCAATATATCACTGAAATCATAGGTATGAAAAACTATTTTATTTATATAATATATGTTATCATTCTATACTGAAGTTTCTTATTTGCTTGAACCAAATTGTGCATACATGCATACATCTGTTCAAACGATGTTGGTTGTTATGTGTCTAACACCATGTTTTTGATTAGCACATTACCGGAAAAAAGCACAGACCTACGAGAAGCTGCTGACCAGCTTTCTCACATACCTGCACTGACCAAGCCAAGACTTGAAATCATGTGGACAGATGTGAAATATCAGTCATCTGCAAATGTGAGGCACCTTAGACTTCTCAGCCACATGTATCTACCATGTTCAATGAAAGTCAGTTCTAATATTTAATCTTTGATGAGTGAAAGCTGTTTGTATCTGAATGGTTTATTAGAACAAGAAAACAAAACATTAGTACAACACAAGAGTAATCTACATTTTCACATGCCTACTCTATGTATATTTATTCTTTTGTTTGTGTATGTGTCTGTGTGTCTGTCTGTCTGTCTATGTGTATGTGTGTTGTGAGTGAAGAGAGCAGGGCTGGAGGTTTCATTTTTATTCTTTCCTTCCTTCTTAACTTATAGCTACTTATGTAATCAGCCACTGGCATTCAATGGAATGCTTACTGACCCATGGCTTACATCTTCAAATGCTGACCATCTATATCTGGTTGCTACCTAGGCAATCTATGTATTATATCTATAGTCTTAATTGGTCCAATAACATACTACATCAACTAGATCAATATAAATTCTAAAAATTATTGATATAAACCATATGAGTAATGCATGTTGGTAAATATATACCTTGCATACTGGTCTTCTTCCATTTATAAATTTTAAATGACCTATAAAAAACCTAAATAAACTCTGATTAATAACACAAGTTTATGTTCATGCCACAAATTGTTTACTTGTTCACTTTTAAACTCTGAAAACCAAACAAATTTATTATCTTTACTTTGACATAGTGAATATGCATGCAAAACTTGCTATAAAACAGCATCAAACTTAATATAAAATAGTCTTTTCTGTAACTTTATGACAAAAATAGTATATGCCACATAACATATTTGACTCACCTGTACAATTTCAGAGAGAGCCTACCTGTGTCTTATATAAAACACCCTCTGGAAATGCTCATTGTATTTCCTTTTTAAACCTCTGCTTATTTTTCATTGGAGGAATCAAACTTAAAGAGCCCTACCTATAGAGTTCCACACAATTCTGTTTAAAATATCCTAATACTGAATGCAGAGTCTAAGACTGGAACAGCTGGTATAATGCAATCATCATTATCAAATATCTTTCTGTTCACACTTCAGAAACTTTTTTAGTCTTGAATAGGAATTCCAATGTTCTTACAGTAATCACTTAAAATATTAAAGTTTCATTTTCTGGTGTCCTTATCTCTGGAGAAAGAGACCACACATAATTAGAACAATTAACTAAATAGCTCCCTGTCAAATATTTATTTCTTATCTAGCCAACCAAAAAATCTACAATTAGATCTTTCCACACCAGACAACACCCAGCTACAGGTGTAGAATCTTGGCTCAAATATCTTTCAAGACCCATTAGTCTTTTGTTTTACAGAACAAACCAAAATAGAGAACATTCTCTTGCTAGCTGCAAAGTTTTGATTTACAAATAAATTGTCTCAGGTACCCTAAGTTTTCACTGAAGTCTGGCTGGAATCACAAAGAAGAGCAATGTAAAATTAGTAATTTAGCTTAAAGGAGAAAAATAACTTGACTGGTCAAGGATTTAGCAATTTTATTAAAGCTGAAATGAAAACTGCAATATCCAGAACAGAATCAAATTAAACTGGCCACATGTATGAAAGGCTTTGATTGTTGACCAATCACTTCCCACATAAATTTTTGTGATAGTCTGCACAATTAACTGAAAAGTTTCTATCCTTCTTTACATACTTGTGATATACTGTTATAATGATGTGGCTCAAGGCTGAGTTGTATTAACACTCATAAAAAAGACTGAAGTTTCTGAGTTATTAAAAAAAAAGTAATCTGAATACTTTCCACGAAAGAAGATTTCAGCAATATGCTGTGATTTAAATTATAAATATTTGCAGAAATCATCACTGAAAGTTCATAAAATGTCATAACAAAATATTGAGGACCAAGCAACAAGCTTCAGTTTATTTCAACCTATTATGTCTTTAGCATCTTACATATCTGACAGATTTCAGTGAATGTGAGTGTGATTTGGATTTTTAATGTAACTTTAACAACTTTTCAGTCATATTGCATTAGTGTCTGCAGTGTGGCAGTTTATAGTGATGTCTGGCACTGCCGCATCATGCCATAGACATGTAGCATGATGTCTCACCCAGTCACATTATCCTGACACACTGCCTATCAGTCCTAACACTAACATCTTAATACTGAGTGCCAAGTGAGGCAGCTGTTAGTACCATTTCTGTAGGTCTTTGTTATGTCCTGGCCAGGAATCCAACCCATGATCTAACACATCAGAAGCAGATACTCTAACCACTAGGCCATCAGAGTAGTTACAGACATCAGTGATGTTACTGACATCATTCATGTGACTGATGCAAGCAATGAAAGAAAACAGGCAAAAGACTGCAAATATTGTAGAAGCTAATTAAACATTTCAAGAAAACTTCATATAATTATTTTTACAGTATCAGATACAAATTTAGAAACATTGATAGTAGAAATGTGTTGCTGGATTAAAAAGGACAAAAAGAAAATGTTGGTGCTGATGGCATGTGATGGGGTGGGTAAACAACAATTTGTGCCAGCTTTAGTAGCAATCAGTTAGGGCTCAATAATGAAACCAAATAAGTTTAAAATAAGCAGCATTTATAAAAGAGCAAGATTTTGTTTATAAAAATATGGATGGAACTGCATATATGTTGTTCAAAACTATCTTGAAAGAGATTGTTATTGGGTATTCAAAACTTACAGATAGTTCTCCCCACTCCTTATTCAATAATAATCTAACATGCCAAATGATAACACATCAAGTCTTACCTATTTTGGGTTCTTTTTTTTAAACATTTGTGGTTTGCCCAATGACTAGATGCATATACGCACCTCTATTTATACTAAATCCTACATAATTTTCCTTCAAAAAGCAAAGCACTTAAAGACTTTAATTTGTTAAACAAGATCTGAAAGGATTAAATACAAGAAACCATGACTCAGGCATTCAGTTCTAAAGAGTACACAAACAAAGAAATTCTGTATTTCTTCTGCACGGAACAAAACAGCAATTTTCTTGTTCCCCGGTGTTGTACAAAAAAAACCCTGCAATTAGTTCACTCAGTTCATTGACCAAATGAGCTGGGGGTATAAATTAGACATGGCTTAAATCAGGGGTGCACACACTTTTTCAGCATGTGAGCTACTTATAAAATGGCCAAGCCAAAATGATCTACCTACCACAAAAATGCATAATATATATATATATATAGGCTAACATCTATTTTTTTTAATGCTATGTGAGCTACACACAGTACCTTCCTGGTCAATCACAATCAACATATTGTGCACTCCAGGCTTAAAAATACAGCAATCAGCATAGACCCTTATCTGCATACACATAATGTAATGTTATGTATGGGGGTGGGGGTGGTTATTATTGCTATTTATTTGTCCTTTATTTTAATGCAAGCAGCATATACAAGCCAAAACATAAGGCAAAAACAGATTTTGGTCAATAATATTCACATTTTCTTGTATGATACATGCTGGTTAAAGCAGTAAAATAATGTCTGCAAACAATTCTTTATCTTAACAACAATGCACAATGCCTCATGTCTGAGGTGCAATGAACCGAATGTCTGCCTATATAGACAAGTTGTCTGCACTGCATACCAAATATATGACCAAAATAGAAACTAAACCATGATCAGGTTGTCAACAGTGCAAGTTAACATGAATTTAAAGAAAAATTATCACAACAGGAGAACAATGCAGTTGTCATTTAATAAATGGAACAAGAGTACTGTGTGGGGTAAAATGTAAGCCAAACCAGTGTTTAATAATCTTCTGTGTTGACAACTGAAATTTAGTTTAGAAACCCTTCTTCTTTCAGTCAAAGCAACCTTGACCATTTGATTCTTCCTGCCATGATGCTTTCTGCCACATTTGTCCAAATCTATCCATTAGTTTCTGAGAAGTTTAAAATAGCACAGCTCATTTAGCCATGCAGTCTGGTTGAGTTAAATTGACACTAAAAACACAATAGAGGTCTGACACTATATTTGCCAAAAGAATTACCAATATTTCAAGATAAGAAGTTTCTTCCTTCTATCTACTGAATGACAAATATAGTGGTTATAGTAATATAATAATAGCACCATTTCCATTTTACCAACAAGAAAACACAAAAACTCTTTGGGTAAAAAACCCATGTTAATGTAATAATCCATTCAGGAAAATTTGCTATAAGATTATTTTCAATAAGGTAACAATGGTGTCCATATTGGATGTCAGACTGGCATCATTTTTATTAGGAACACAGACAACATAAGAACTAGACAACATCATATGTCTTTTGGTAGAAACAGGTTTATAGGACTTTCCATTGAGAAGTTATGATAACATGATTTTTAACATGAATCACAATGACACCCAGAATATGGAGAATAATTAATAATGCAATTTTTTTCTTCTTCTGGGATGCAGCTTAAGTTAATGTACTAGCCCTTATGTGGCCCTCATGGTGATTTAAATTTGAGACCCTTGGTTCATCATGTAGCACTCAGTAATTTAAGTTTAAGACCCTTGGTTCAAAAAGTCAAATATGGGTAGGAGCAGAGATCCGAACAATGCAAACAAATCTAAATTGGAAAACAATAACCTCTTATACCATTTAATTTTTAGGTAGGGGGCTGTGATTTTCTCTAAACAGATCATTTTTTAAGCTTAAGATATTTGTTTTATATCATAATGCTGGGGTAGAATGGGGGAAAAATCTTGATTTTTTTCAAGCAATCTCAGACATGGATTTTTTAAAAAATATGTTAACAAAATTCTGCTCCCCTCTCCCTCAGGCAAAAAAATTATTGACATCTTAAAGGTCACTGGCCACCTATATTGTGCAAACATGTGATATTATTATAGTCATATACAAAATGCATTTGTGATGTATGCCTACTATAAAAATGCTTAATTAGGCTTAAAAATCCACTTTTGTACATGAAAAAAATTATTCAGCAATCTCTATTTGCACTGCAATCCAAATGCCAAACATGGATGATGTACATTTATCCCTTCTATTTAACCTAGCCATTCAAGTGTTTAATTTCCTAATGTAAATGTCTATGTGATATATCTTACATCTGATTTTGTACAGCAATTATAATGCACTGTGTTGCATATGGATGTAACCAAAAGAGTGATGATGGGAAAAAGGATTCTTTCTATTTTTCCGAAAGACCTTGTTTACCATAGAAAAAAGATGTGAATTCAAGCTGTGAGATAGATTAGGGTGAGGGGATGGGAAAGTTGCACCATTAATGCCGGATTATAGTTAATTTGGCCCAAGACAATTCCGTCCAACTTGAAAGACAATTCTGCAACAGTTTGAACAATTTGTTTTTTCTTAAAACAACAAGAAGATACTATGTAAGATATGTTTTAGTAATAGGTTTTAGGGAAAAAAAACTAAATTTAAACAAAATTTATATTCTTTCAAAGAATATAATCATACTTTGCAGCGTACATATGAGAGAAAACACAAGCAGATATCTTGCTCGTTCTAACTAAACTATTAATATACATTTTTATGCCAAAAAATAAATGCATCTGCACAACAACATTCTCAATTTAAGTTTTCTGGTCAAATTATCAATATACATTTATTAACAATAAAACTTAACAGATAATATTCTACAGAATATGTATACATTTTCCTAAAGGTAGTGTACATGAGATATTAAAAGAAATATATTTAATTTTAGGCTTAACTTTGTAACACTGCTGCATATAATACACAGTTACATACAGTGGTGGATTTAGTCATTTTGAGGCCTAAGGCAAACACAGGCCCTCCACAACCTTTGTTCTCCACCTTTTCAGTCTTTATTTATCTGAGAAAGATGTATGGTGTACTTGTAACTTGTCACCAGTCTTCACACAGGGTATGGATGTTTAGATATATAATTAATTGGTGAAAAGACAACAAATCATAACCGTAAGTAGATGAGGTGTTTTACTTGAAGATCTTACCAGTTAATTTTGTTGTTTTTATTTTTCAAGTTGTCTTAGTGTGCGCAGCACGCGCACATAAATTAAAAGCTTGTCATTACTAGTCAATATCATCATTCATATTTGCTCCATTATTCCATTCCAAAAAGAAAGGAATTAATTTTGTGTTTAATTTGTGCCCCCCAACGCAAGGTACAAAATGATAAACATACACTTATTTTAAAATAAAATGAAAGGAACTAACTTTGAATTGTTATCATTTATTCCTTTTCTCATCATGCAATATTTTTAAAAGGATTTGCTTTGCAGTATGTATCACTTATGTCAAATAAGAAAATCAGAAAAGAGACAAAAATATCACCTGATTGCTTGAAAGCACCTGCCATTCACACATGATATTACAAGGTGCAAACTAACCAAGATTGTATTGTATCCAGGTTAACTATATGACAGTATCTCTAAAACAAAAATCATTATTTTAAAATACATCCACTGTGAGTGCAAATGATAATCTTTTCCCTAGCATGGGTAACAAAAGAGTTATTAAAGCATGTTAATGTTGTGTTTAAATCAAGTTATTGTTGTGTATACTATTTGCCCTGCAAACAATAAATTATTATTGTATCTGGGAAACAAATGGAAGCCCATGTGATGTATAAGCACAACTTGGAGGGAGCAATAAGCTCTTTCCTTAAACTTTAGGACAGGATATCAAACACAAAGGTTTGTTTTTTTAAATTTGATTTTTTTTACAAAAAAAACCCGAAAACTGACTCTGGTATCTTTTAAGTGTGTCAATTTTTCTTATGAAGTCGGCCGACATGTTTGGTTCCTTTGGATTCTTTTAAGTGTGCTGATTTTCTTTTTACTTTTAATAAAGTCGGCTGACATAGAAACCAACATTGATTCCTTTTTACCTGAATTAACGAGAATTTTCAAAATTATTGTTTATGATGGAATAGTTTTGAAAGCAACACAATCTAGTGCTTCACGCACACATATCAATATAAGGCTGAAAAGTAAATTAGTTTTTATTAGTTTCATCTAAATGTTCCCTATCCATGGTTTATAATGTTTTATTTTTCAACAGAAGAAGCATGTACTTCATCTTGTGGGGATAAATATACGTCATTTCCTGCTAGCATCCTCTATAGGTGGGAAATCATAGCTAAGGGGTAGTAACTGCATTGTATTCATCTTTTTGGAGTAATTAAATTATTTCTTCTTTACACTTGATAATTTGTTTGTTCTTTTTGTATAATCACTTGTAATCATGTAATGCAAATCTGATGTAAATAGAAAAATGTTGGAGTGTGGCAGTGACTTTTAATTATCCTGCATCACATACAAAATAGGTCATGTGCTGATGATATGACCATATAACATATAGAGGATAAAACTACTACCTTAGTCTTGTGATTGCAGGGGAAACACTTGTGTCACGAAAATTGATGATGTATACACCTATATACAATCTTTGCTCCTACTTTCATCATGATCCAATGTATTTTGTTTATCTGTATTTTGGTGGTGTATTCTACAGTACATCCTTTCAAGTGAAATTTTTGTTTCTTTCTTTTGTTGGTCATGTATGCAGAAAATTCTCAGTTATTCTGGGGAAATGGATGCAATTAAAAATACAAAGTGTTCTGAGGTTGCTAGAGTTAAATTCCTATTAACAGCATCAAATACTTGTGTCTTCCAAAGTGACATTGTTTAGATCAACATAACAGACATATCAAATATGATTTGAATTGTTGTTTTAAAATTCTGGACATGTCTAAAAAAATTATGAAAATTGCATGTCAACTGGCTGTAAGATCATGAAATTCACTATTCCAAATTTTATCCGAAATAAAGGTGGTTTTAAGAGTGGACAAGTCTGAAATTTTGTAGGAGAAAGGCAAATATTAAATAGGTCAATACCTACTTGGTCAATGGTTGTTTGTTAAATGTTGTCAAATAACATCTAACTTACATAACAATTAAAACTTGCTGAAAATAATGCATATATAAAAAAGACAAGGAATTTAATTTCATTGCAATGCTTATATATGAAATATATCTCAATATAAGTGACAATTTGTGACAATTAAAATCATACACATCAACTCATTACTGTATGCTGATTTTCCCACATCACATTTAAGAACATATAACCCTCATAACCTTGTTTTCTCCCGACACAAAAGAACAAATGTCTTAGGAATATAACTTACTTAAATACTATGCGGACAAGATAATTTTGTCCTATTCTAGAAACAAATCCATTACAACTTTTGCAATGTATAACCACCATAATTTCAACTCCCAAAACCATCAAAATTTCATCCTGAATTCCAGGGCAAGAAACAGTAGATACTTCTACATGTTTTCACTGATTATATCAACACCTTTTGCATTAAAATGTCACAAGTCACTTGTTAATCACATGAATATTTAAGAAATTATGTCCAAAGACTATTCCTCTGTAATGTAATATCCATATTAACATTAAACATAATAACCAGATATCAGGTGAACAGAATTTCAATTGGGAAAGAAAATGAGATTGTGATTAATAATAAATGACTTTTTTATCTTAAATTTGATACTTTTATTTTGTTGATTTTCTTATCTTAACTTCAACCATTGTCCTGGAATGACTGTTTTTATGAAAGAAATAAAGACTGATTAAGAGGCAAACTACTCAAATTGATTAGCAAGATGGCCGCTGTTATAATTTAAAGTTGCATGAAAATGTATGCCATTAATTTCTGCCATAAAAAGATTTTGTTAACTGTTTATTACAAAAATATTCTCTAAATGATTATTGTTCCTTGTAGTCTTGTGTATAGGTTTCTTTATAAGTCTTGACACAATTTGAGGAAAGCTTTCATTCCTTGATCAAAATCTTTTTATGAACAGCACATTCCCCAATTCCTTTGCACTGGTGTGTAAACATTAGTCCCAAGGGCCTACTTGTCTTTTTTATAGTCGAGACATGGCTGTAACTCTTGGCCTCTTCTTTCTTTTAAATAAGATCACACAACCTGATCAAACACAAGTACTTGGTCCTCCTCTTACATTGAAACAAACAGATGTTTTCAAGGAACAGCCATCTCCATTACCTGCTGAGCATGTCCAAACATCACAATATGCAGAACAAAAAGTAGGTCATTGACCTAAAACTCAGGTCAGATACTATGGTGGCCAAAATTTTAAAAAAAAGGTTCAAGAAGGGAGTGATTTTTGGAACATTATTCCATTCTGGACCATTTTTTTCATCAGAAAACAAACAAAAATTCAGTTTTGGTCTAGAGTGTGTAAATATGTGAGGACTTCAAAATTTTCTTACCTTGCAATGTATTGGCAGACTAGTAATAGATTACATGTATATTTTAAACCTTTTGAACACTACTGTGTATGGCCACTAATTCAGTTAACTACAGAGTTTTCAGGACTGAGTTTACAAAGATTGTAAGGTATTTACAGCAGTTTTACATATGATATTGTTAACTCTGAAACAACCAGTCTTTTCCAAAATCAATTTTTTTAAATAAATTTGTTGATTTTATATAATTAAAACAAAACATGTTCATTATTGGGACAAGAAGTTAACTATATTTACACAAGATAATTTCTTCAGTTGTCAAATGTTCATGCTCATCTTTGTTTTAAATGTTCAGGTTTCTCAAGCATTACAATTACCCACTACTACCCCTATATTTACACAGACACTCTGCAAGTCCTATTTTTGATACCAGGCAAGAGAGCAACTTAGTATTATCCAAAGAATCCTTAAATGAACCAACATGAACTTCTTAAGATCTTAAGTTCTTAAGATGAACTAACAGGTGGTGAAACTACATGTATCAAGACACAAATCCCTTAGGACCAAATTAAATGCTTGGGTTTTAGGTTTTCAAATTGATTGAGGTTCTCAGCAAGGTCAAATCTTCAAACAATGCATTATAAAATGTGCAACCTTGACTCCAAGGCGAAAGGTCTTAGTGTCATAAAGATTTGTTAAAAGTATGAAGAAAACACTCCAAGGGTTTTAGTAAATGCAAAAGAATTAAAAATACTTAAATGCAAATTTTCTGTGAATGTGACCTTGACCCAAGGTCAAAATCATAAATCAATCATATTGTGTTTAATTTGCCATAGCCTCAAAATGACAAGTGCAATGTAAGGTGAGAATTTATCTTAAGGATATGGAAATACAAGCAGATGAAAAATTATTAGTAAAACCCTAATGCATAATTTCTATCACTGTGATGCTGACCCAAGGAAAAAGAGGTGAGTGAGAGTGCCCTGGAAAATTTGTAGTTGTTGTTGTTGTAGGGTTTAACACCATTTTTCAGCACAAGATAGGCTATACATAGCAACCAGTATTAATGGTGGAGGAAGAACCCTGGAAACCCAGGGAAGAACCACTGACTCACGAGAAGCTACTGGCAGGCTTTCTCACTTACCCAACTGCCATCTCACCTCTGTCTGGACTCAACTCACCCAGACAGAGGTGAGATGGCAGTGATCCAGTAATGGTCATTGCTTTAGACCACTAGGCCACTCTGGAATTTGTCTTAACTTCATAATCATTCATGCTGAGTATGATGAGAAATCTCTAAAAGAGTTAAGGAAATATAAACAAAAAGAACTTTAAACAAAACCTAAGAAACTCTTGACAATAATAAAACCACAAGGATTTCTTTTTCATATCCTCTCACACACTGAAATGTTGATACAATTTGATAAAATATCAGTAGCCAGTCAACATTTTTAAATTATATGTAGATTTGCCATAAAAAGGTTTTTATTCCATCTGCTAGTGTTTTTCTATTTGGGATTTTTTTTTATTGCTGTATAAAGACCTTAGCCGGTCACAAGCTCTGATTAAGTTTTGATTTTAAGAGGTTCGCTTGTGTGTGAAACTGATACAGGAATTCAAAATTTGTTTGGTTTTCTGAATAGATGGTTTCTGAGTTAAGATAATGGAAATTAAAGGACACATTAGAGATATTTTTCTGTAAAACTCTTCCTGTGTAGTTCTTAAGTGTCAGATGTTATAATATTCACCTTGGCTATAAGTCCATGTACAATATTTTGAACTTTTGGCTCCACTTAATTCAAGCTGACCTATAAGATATATGATTCTTGTTTTCTTGCAAAAACAAGCATGTGATGCTTTTGAACTGAGGTAAAATTACAAATGCACAACCATATCAAGTTAATTACAACTCTACTAATGACAATTCTTAACTAGCCAATAACTTCTGAAATAAAAGATATGAAGATACAATGTTCCATGATGCTCCAAGATATATATCAATCCTTAATTTTTAGGATAAGATTATTCAATTGTGGGGATCTAGCACTAGGAGAAGAACAATGGCAGTCTTGTGTAAGTTGTGAGACAGAGATAAGTCAAATAAACTGGACAAACAGACATACAGACACATAATGGAAAGGAGTTGACATTTGTTCTAAAGAGTAATTGTCTGTTGGATGTTTTTTTATGGTACATTTAACATGTTTTTGGCACTATCATGTAGAAATGGAAGCAATATGCCCTTTGCACAAGACCAAAGAAGTAGTCAACCTGGGCTGATCTGAGCTGCTGTAACCCACACAATGCTCTATCAAGTACTTAAGTTACTGCATCTCTCTCTCTAACTAATATGAATGTTGTCCTTAATGGTACCTACCCACCTTTTACAATGTTCATCTTAATGTTCATCTGTGGGGCCCCGAGTGGCCGAGTGGTCTAAAGCGCTGTCCGTTACGGATCACTGCCATCTCACCTCTGTCTGCGTGGGTTCGAGTCTAGGATTGGCCGAATGTGGATAGGTGAGAAAGCTTGCCAGTAGCTTCTCGTGGGTCGGTGGTTCTTTCCGGTGATTTCCCGGTTTCTTCCTCCACCATTAATACTGGCCGCCATGAATAGCCTATCGTGTGCTGAAAAATGGCGTTAAGCCCAACAACAACAACAACAACAATGTTCATCTCATTTGCCTGTCAAAACTTTGAAATACTGCAAGTAAATTCAGCCATTTTATACCTGACAGAATGTACAATAAATTAGCTAATTTCATAAATGACTGGACATAATCATTTGTCTACCAGGTGTCTGTTTTAATAAAAGATAATTATTTCTCATAAATAATGCTACAATTTGTGAGAATCCTGGAGAAAGGAGAGTAATAAATGAATTATTTCATAATTGGAAGCCTTAAAAAGAGTTGCTGTAAAAATGCTAATAAAAGCTCAAGATTTAATATTTTCCTGTGACTCATTTCATCTCAAAATTCACCTTTTGGGGACCTAATCTGATATGTATTACAGGAATAAAATGATAATTATTCAGTATTACTAACCTAAAAATAAAATCCTTTAACAAATATATATTTTTGGAAAACAAACAATGCTTTAGAAAGTTTTTCTTTTAAAAACATGCAAAATTTCATTGCTACAATCTGATCCAATTAAAAAGATCTATTAGAAATTTTGCTGAATATACCTAAAAGACACACTGCTAGAAAGGATAGATACAAATTTTGCTTGTTTCCAAGTAATATTCAAAACTGGAATTTTTAACACAGCAATTCATTGCAACTGCTGCAAATAGTAGTAAATAAAACAGGTGCAAAAGATATGTACTTTCCATTGAAAATATAAATAAATATTGAAAATAAATGGCTGTGGCCTAGTCTACTGTTAAAATGTATGATCATCAGTAGGTACAATGTGTGTGTATGTGTGCATGTGATTTGGATTCTTAACATTGCTTTAACAATTTTCCAGTCATACTTCCATGTCTGCAGTGTGGCAGTTTACAGTTATGTCTACCACTAGGGCATCATGCCCATGCAGCAAGTAGCATCATGTCCCACCTAGTAGCATTTATCCTGACACCAGACCAACCAGTCCTAACACTGTCCTCATAATGCTGAGTGCCCCACCAGGCAGCTGCTAATGCCATTTTTATAAGCCTCAGGAGTGGTATTCAGTGGGTATATGTATGGCAATAGAAAAACCTTATGCAAAACAGCTTGTGTCACTCTAATAATTGCTTAATGCATTATTCTATGATAAAGATCACAGAGTATACACAAATGATCTGTGCCTACATGATTCGATTTATTTAAATTATTTCTTGAGATGCTATGAATCAAAAGCTGCAGTGGAAAAAAAAATGTCTTACTTTTATACCAAAACTATGTATATACACTATACATTTTCATAAGAAGAAACAATATTTTCTCTTTCTGAGCTCCATCAATTTAGTAGTATCTCACTGTATATTTTGTTCTCTATGTATTAAAGTCCCGATTTCAATACAGCATCTATTTAGTTATACAGTATAGTGAGAATTGTGCTTCCTGGTCATCCAATCTCTGATGCAGAACTTTTAGCACCAAAAAAAAACCCAAGACCTAATTTTGTATATTTTTACACACCATTAATGTTTTTTGTGCATATTTTAAACATTTATTGCCATTTCTCAGTACATGTTTGTGTTTTTGGTTATTTTTTTTTTTATAGTTTTAACAATTTTTGACATATTGCTACTATGTTAGCATTTTTGTCCCACCTACATTTTCCTGATACCAGGCCAACCATTCCTAACATAACCCCTTTATTGCCATGTGCCAAGCAAGGCAGCTGCTAGTAGTTCCAAGACTCTCAAACCACTTAAATGTTTAACTGGTGGAGGACCTAGGAAAACTAAGAACCAACAACCCATGGGAAGTTAATTGCAAGCTTTTGCTTTTACAAATACCAACACTGACTATGACAGAGATTTGAACCCACATGGACAAAGGTGAGATGGCAGTGAGTAATAAGAGTGCACTTTAAATCACTTTACCACTATTATATGTGCCTCACCTTTTAGGTTTGTACAATCAAAGGTTTGCTTTTATGTTCAAAATCCTCAAGTACCTCTGTTACTAGTTCCACCTAATAACCTGACACTCATATGTCCAATTTAGTTCCATGCAGTCCCAACCATGGTCAACAGAATTGACTCATGAAAATTGCAGCATTAAACCTAATAATTTCACTGCATGTTCCCTTTTTAATCCATACTAAATTTAGTCAGCAATAGGGAAGAGAAGAAAGCTTTCCACTTCACAGCAGTACCTTTATACAGAATTATCCTTCCAGTCCTATTCCTTGGTTGCTTCAAAGTATTACTTATTGAAACTGTCCTAGTGCTTAAATGTGCAGAACAGCCGTTGTCCATAATTATAAATTTATCCCTATCAAGTCCTTTACTATGCCATCTGCAGTGGACTCTTACTATTAGTTTAGGGGCGATTGTGTGGCCAGTTCATAATGACCAAAGCCCCACTAATCTATGCCAGGTTACCAGTCCCCAGGCAGCAATAGCTGGTTCCATTTCTTAGTGATTCTTAATTATCTCTTTCAAAATCCCCAGTTACATTGTCTCAGTAAGACAGGCCCAGGTGGCCTGCATAATAACATTCTCAAACTGATGAAGCAGGCTTATACATGTAGAAGTATTTATTATATAACTACTATCTATATTAATATACTGGCATGACAATTTTTAATCATGAAAAATAGGTGAAATTTGTGAAATCACAAAAGATTCCATATTGTCTTATGAAGAAAAAGCATAAGAAACAAGGCATATGAATGTATTTCAAGGTCAATTTACAACAATGTTCTGCTGATAGAATTTAAAATCAGTGTTTTCCATTATGCAATAAATACAAGCATGCATGATTACTCACTTCTAATTAAATTTCAAAAACTTAAAATAATTTCAATATTCTGCTCTCCAAGGATCACAAAAGAGAGAAATTGACTCATTTTAAAAATTCTAGTTGCAATGAACACTTTTTCAAAATCCTCAATATCTGCAATAGATAACTTCCAAAAATTTTCTTAAGTGGGGGTGAATCATCAGATAAATACAGTATCCTATCCTATTAATGTTCCTCAGTAGTTCTTTTATTTTCCCACACCAGTGTATCTACACTCACCAGTAAAGTGGTCCCTCACAATAAAGCCTTCAGTGTACCAATACTTAAAATAAAGGCATGAACTCAGATTTCCTATTATGTTTGTCAAATGTTACTCGATTATAACTTCTTAATTTATTTTCTTTATTAAAAGTTTTGGGCTCAGGAAAACCAATGTGATTTCACATCACTAAATGCTGCACTTATTTTAAAGTTGCATTACAATAAGGATAATTTACTGCCCCCATAAAAAATATTTTAAAAAGGAAATACCAGTTTGGTATTCTTCTGAGCTGGTAAACATGGTACTGTCTGATTGTTTGCCAAGGTTCTGCTACCATTACCTCATCAGTTTTCATGTCATTAGGTCTAGCCATATTACAAGGCCAAGTTGAAACATAACTGAGGTGTAAAAAAAAATTCAAAACCAACACAAGGGAAACAGAAATGTACCTCTAACAAAAACCCAGCAGTTAATCAACATATAAAAAAAACCCTGATAAGTACTGATTTTCCTGATGAAATATACCAATCAACCAGTTTTTTGGCTTTTCAAAGCTCACTGGGCTCTACACCCCATTATCATATTATAAGACTGAAATAATAACTGAAAAATATATCCCTGTTTAACAAGGGTATAAGTTTAAAAAATGTGTTGTTTCTTAAAAGCCCTTGTTATCTCCCTTTTTTAATGATATAGGACATGTGTAAGACTGTAAGATTCTTTTTTAATGGTAAAACTACAAACACTCTTCATCAATGGACTCAAGCAAGAAACTATTCAATTTATATGGGGGTAGGTGGGAGAAAATGAGTCACAAGAGTAAAGGTAGAATACTGACTCAACCTTTGGCACAGATAATAGCAAACTTAACTTCAAATTATCAAGACTGTTTGGAAAATCTGAGTGTATACATGAATATACATAGTTGTATTGACTAAGCTGAGATAAAGAGTGTCTAATTTCCTAAGGAAGCTAGAAAATTTATGGCCCCACCTAACTGCCTACATTCATTTCTTCTTTTTGTGTCATGTTTGTTGGCTATACTGTAACCTCTGCTCCTACTGTTTAATTGGAGCCCCCCCCTCTCTTCCACCTCTTCTCCCTTTTAACTTGTTACCCAATGTTTTGTACCTGGGATGAACCCAAGGGGTTTCATTAGCCCACTTGTGTGCCCCATATTTTGTAAAGTTCCAGTATCTTTGTAATACAATGGGAAAAGCACTGCAAAGTGAGTCATATCTTCTTCAGGACCTTAAAAGCAATGTAGAACATTTCACTCACCTGCAGTCCACTATTACCATTACAGCCCTTTCAATACATTCATCACAAAATGTGTCTAAAACTTGTTAAGTTGCAGATCTATTTCTTACCTTCTGGCTGGCTTCATCCATGTTTCCTACTGTCCAAGTATTAGACAGAACCATTAAGGCAAATCGGACTAACAGCTATAACAATTGTTGAAAAATTGCCTTAGTTCTGGTCAAGATTTTTTAATTCACTGCTTCAAAGATCTGAGGACTGAAACAAGAGCCTGTCTCCACTGTACATTGTTGTTGTGACCCATTGCTGGTCATCAATTGTTCCCACTGACAAAGATACAGGTAAGTGTCTGGTGTAGAATTATAAGTGTTTACAGTCTAGAGATTAGAGGATTTGCTACCAGATAGGTAATTTACACAGTAGTTGCCATGATGTGCAGGCCATCGGGCAGTCTGTTTAAAATGTATTGGTCCCTGTTCTTCATAAGAGTAATCAAACAGAATATACTGTCTTGCTAATAACTGTTGGAAAGTATGGACAAGATTCAGAAATATCTATTCTTATTTCAGCTGATATTCTTGTCTGATAGTTAAGCTATGGTAATTTCATGAATTCTTTCAAATGCACAATAAGCTTTTTCTTCCTATAATGATGTTTCTCATTCCAGTTGCATATTATTTCCACCTTTCCTTATTATCTGTAATTATTTTCCATCCCAATAGTTTCAAAAACAAGATTATGATTCATGGTGGTAAAGAAAATCGAAGAAAATAATATGACTTCTGGTGATTTCATGTAATGTTATTACTCAGATATTCATGTGAAACTTTGATGAAAACTAATCATTATTTTAATATTTCCTAAAATGATATAAAAGTTTATCACTCTTCTGCTTTTGCATGACAGCTGAAGTGTCATCATTATTTGTGATTAATAAAGTGAACACAAAAGTAAGTGATTTGCTATTAAAGTTTCTACCATCAAATTAAAAATAGATGTAAATCCATGAAGACTGTATGAATCCATTATTCTAGATCAAACATTAATCAGAACAGTACATGCTCTTCATTGAACTTTTTGCAGTAACATACAAACACCAATGTTCTTGCTCTCAGACTTCTGAAGCTAATCCATAAAGATCTATTGAACATCTATATTCTCCATAGTAAAATTACATAATTATTTATGTAAATCCATGAATCAATTACCTAAGGTTAATCAGAACTATGTTCAATAGAACATTTATGCTGTACTCAGTCCAATCCTGAAGCAGTTTCTATACAGAGCTCTGTTCTAGTTCTCATTCTGTATAACCACAGAGATATGAGCCCCCTCTTCATAGCAGCTGAGGAGTGAGGCTGAATTACTGCTGCAGCATATATGCATTCACTACTTTGTTCACATCAGGATACCACCAACACATACACACTAAACTACAAACTATTTATAAAGATCGGAAGTATGTAATCAGGGAAGTACTAACCATTTTAGTACCAGACTGGTTGACATTCTAGAAGTTATTTCAAAAGAAAAGGCCAAAGTTATGCAACTATTTTATGGAAAGTTACCTATAAACTCACTGATAAAACTGAAAACTGTACATACCCAGGTCTGTGCAGTTTGTAAGGAGTAATAAGTAGAACAAACAAAACAGGCCCTGATCTACAGGTGCATCATGTTACAGCAGATCATAAGCTTTGTTGTTTACAGTTTGACTTGACTTAAACTGAGTATATAAGGTAAAAACCAAACCTACAACCTGGATGGTTTCTCAAAAAGCAGGTAAATCATCCAAAAGTATGGCTATGGCTAAAAATATGCCAAACAATTCTTCTCATTAGTAAAAGCTCCAAATCCTATTTAAAATTTATTTTAAATTTCATGAGGAATGATGTAATAAATAGTTGACTTTTATCAGTTAATCTGTTTGCTAACCAGTTTTGTAGCAATCAGATACAACTGTATGCACCCTTACCCATCCCTATTCTAGCTGACTATAATGTAACTACTAGCCACAGTCAGACAAGATTACCCGACAAAGGGTGTCCTTTGTGAAAGGAATTTGGGTCTCATGATATATTTAATTGCATGTTCAAAGCATTTTAAAACAAACCAACTAAAACAATATCAATCTAATTCCAAACTGCAATCTAATTCCAATAATTCCAAACTGCAACCAAAATCTGCAGAAAATTGTTTAATTCCCTCCACCACAACTTTTTTTCCCCTTATGTATCATGTATACTCATGTTCAAGTACTGTCCTACTGCAAACAGCCAGCACATAATGCACTGGTAGGTCAGGGTCTCTGTTGTTTGTTTTACTGATTGCTCCTAATAAACCTGCAAAGACCTAGATCTGCATTATATGGTAGCAGATCTGGATCTGTAAAGTTTGCAGTTGGACTTGGCTTTTAAGAAAGTATATTCAATATAGAAATATTTCATAAATTTATTTACTGTTCTGTAAGTAACCTGAGCTGCTCTATAATTATTTTATACATCATCAATAAATCAAAATTAAAAATATAGTGATTTTTCTTTCTTTTGGTACGAAGAATGTTTTCCCTGATTAAAATTTTGCAAATACACTCACAAATGATAATTATTTTTTTTACTATATTTAATTGTATATAAAATAGACAGAAAAATCATAGACAAAATGCAGCAGTTCCCTAGTGAAGTCCAATCTATTATTGGTTGAAAAATTACAATGCAAGTAATATTTAGTCTCTTACTACAAAGAAATATATGTCTCTTTGGAACTCTGAGAGTTAAATGACAAGAGGACAGTAATTCATAAACTTGTACTGAATGAATGACTGTGGACAAAAGTATCTGACCACTTGACAAGAGGACACTCATGCCTTCTCCAAAGCTATTGAAACAATTTCCACATATGGTGCACTATCATACACACCTAGTTACTTTGGGCCTAAAATATCCATAAAAGTCATGCATCTACCACCTTGGGCTTGACCTAATACATCCTTTAAAAACCAAGGAATATTATAAAGCAGTACATTCATAATATATATTGTGAGTTCACTGTAATACTTGACTTAAAAGACTGGAAACTGGAAAGAAATGTTTTTTTTAAAAAGTCAGATAAAAATTCACTCTAACCTCTGCAAGAATAAGGTACTCTTTACCTGGGAAAGAAATAAAGACACAGATAAAAGTCTTATTTTATCTGGGAAAGAAAAGTCACAAAAGGTCTCCCAAAAAGTCACAATAAAAACTCATGGTAATAATTTTTTTAAAAAGTTATATGTATGTAAAATGTAATGAACAATACATTAACTACAAGGTTTTTACATGCATCAAAATTGAAACAGTTAAGGTGGTACATTAATGCAAACTAATCCCAAGGAAAGGCATACAACAAGCACACTTTCTTTTGCATTACTCAAAAAGTGATTCCCATATGTTCATGATTTTGGGTTGCATCTAGTTAAAGTAAAAAAAGGAGACCAACATGGAAAAAAGGGACTAATATAGTTGACAAAAAATGAAAACTAAAATTAAAGCAGAACAAGAGTAAATGTCATATCACTTGTTTTAACTGATGCTAAAATACATAAATGAGGTACCATATTTATGCTCCTTTATCTCATGTTTTCAAGGGGTTTTTTTTGTCTTTACACAAGTAAAGAAATAAAACCAGATTTTTGCACCCACCATACTGCCATTTTCTCCTCATATCCTCAAGTTTTGAAACAGTACTAAGTGATTCAACTTTGTGTTACATGCAAGTACAACAACACATCCATTGTAAACTTATTCTTTGAATGTATAACAAGGACTTTTGAGTCAACATACAATTGTATGTCGTGTGCAATCACTGTCTTAACATCAACTGTCCATATTTATCAATGCAACAAAACAGGAGAGTAAGATCTGGAACATTATTAATGTATAATTGGGAGGAGGGCAACATCTTACTGCCTTAACAAATACTTGTGTGTTCCTCTTTTCCAACTTCTCTGAAAGGAAAACTGGAGGCCAAATTTTCTAGAATATCTCACACAATTGGCAGCCCATATTGACATTGTTACACTTAAATGGTTGCCTATTTCAAACTCTACTTCCAACCATTTCAGTTCTTTGAAGACTAATGATACATGATAAAGTCTGTCAAACTTGTGGTAATATCTTTTTTTAAAAAAATCACATTCAGTCAATTGTGATTAGACATATTTATTTCACTAAAGAAACAAGTGGTAGTTTAACCAAATCTCGAATTCCTCTGCCATCATTGCTCTTCAACCACATGAACTGACAGCTCACAACATTACTGTATACTGAGCAAAATGTGTTATTTGAACATTTCCTAGAAATAAAGGTACATGATTTATTTCAGTGTGTACCCAAACCTTATTTAATGCATGATAATGCCTACACAGATCAAATGTAGCAGAATTTTAAAAATTTTGTATCCCAGAAGCAACCCTGTTTTTTCTAATTGTGACATTAGTGTGTGTGTGTTTTGGATTTTTAATGTAGTTTTAATGATTTTTCAGTCATATTGCTATGATGTCTGCAGTTTGGTAGTTTATATTGATGTCTAGCACTGGGGGCATCAAACCGAAGACATGTAGCACTATGTTGAACCCAGTCATATTATCCTGACACCAGGCCAATCATTCCTAACACTAACCCCTTTACTGCAGTGTCAAGCGATTCAGCTGTCAGTACCATTTTTGCAACACTTTTGTATGACTTGGTTAGGGATCGAACCCCAAACTTCCCACATCCATGGTGGATGCTCTAACCACTAGATCATAGAAGCTGCAGTCAATTGTGACACCAGCACAAACTATATAATTAACAAAGCAATGGATTGAGCAAATGCTCAGTGATTACTCAACAAACTATTTTTTATTATGTATTTTATTATGTATTTGCAAATGATGTTCAATGATACAACAAACTTTCTAACTTTGTTAAAAGTTTGCAAATAACTTTTTCACAATAAAAAAAAATATAATAATAGACTTATGAATTTTTATCCATCTTTTTTTTGGGTGATAATGCTTTACTGAGATTTTTCCCTTAGACTCAGTCAATGTGAGAGACCAGCCCTTCTGCCAAGAAAATAACCATCTCTCAATTAAGTCTTACTGTGTGAAAACATTAAACATTAAGGGTCATCATACTGCAGCACAAAAAGAACATGATCCTGGACAGGTGGCCTTCCAAAATAGCATGATATAGCCAGTAATGTCTTGAAAACAACTTAAAGCAAAAACTGTACATGTTTACATAGTGGATGAATTTACTGTACCATCTGTCAGGTATAAAATGGGCTGAATTTTCTGGCAATATTTCAGTTTTGACCAGCAAATTAGATGGCCATTGTAAAAGATGAGTATATACCATTAAAGACACAACATTCCTATTAGCTAAAGAGGATTAACAATAAAATCATTTACAAGCTGGCCAATGCAGTGGCCAGTTTGACATCAGATTAACATTTTCATTTATAGCAAACTAACCTTCAAGTAAGAAATCCAGGTCAATATGACTTTTCATTAAAGAGGAACAAAAACAAGAATTAAAGATGGCTGCTGTGATGGCCACATTGGATTCAGATCACATCTATTTTCATTTAGGACCAACTCGACATCATATAACGTCTTTTAGTAAAACTCCATGTCAATATGACTTTCCATTAATGGCTGTAGCAAACAAGACTTTCATGGTGCCCAATATGGTTGCCTTATTACATGTCCATGAGGCACCATTTTCATTTTGGACTAACTAGAATATGGGATGAGCTTGTGTGTAAAAAGCAGCAAAACTGGACATCAGATCTGTACCATTTAAGTGAAAACCACTTGTTGATATGATTATCCATTCAGGAGTAGCAAAAGAGCAAGAATTTCAAGATGGTCATTGTGGCAGCTATACTGGACATCAAAATGGCTCCATTTTCATTTTCTACCAAGCAGACCATGTGACAAATGTGTGTCTAGTTTCATGGCAATCTCCCATGTAATCGAAGAGAAGTAGTGATAACAAACTTGTGTTAACACATTGACCACTGGAAGATTTTGTTGTTTTTGCCTGAAATGCCAGTAGGAAACACATTTGGGGGGCTATTTCTGAATGCATCCCAATATATTAACCTCCAAGAGATTTTCAGTTAACTTAATGACTAATAGTGTTAAAAAATCGTTTTTTTTCTTTAGCTCTTTCACCAACACATAAGCAGAAGTGTAAAAGATGGAGTTCTTTTTTCTTTTTGCTTAATGGACCCATCATTTTCATCTCAAGACCACTCTTTATTCCAAATGCCCATCTTATCCTACTTTTTGCAAAAGTTCACCTGTGTGCAGTTCAGACTGGTCTGTGTTAGATCTGAGGCCAAAAAGTCTAAAATCTGGACAAAAAACTGGATTCTGACCTCAGGCGAATTTTGCATGGATCCAAAAAATTGTTTTTCCCTCTGTATTATGTAGTGCAACTAGAACAACCAGATTATTTGGTATCATGATAAAGATACATCTGTCTACCTTTCTATAATACCACCCACTTTATTGTATCATACATGACCTTGACACTACACTGCTCGGAAGTAGGCTTCTACCTCCTACCTCGTAAATATGGCGCCAGGGGTTAATGTGTTAACAGATAGAGGAACAACATATCATCCCATTAGCTCTTCTGGTCTTTGACCAGTACAACTAAAAATATAAAACACTCCTCAAATGTCCCTTTCAAGTATTTGCTGTGGAAGCTGTATTGGCTCAGTTGGTAGAACAGCAAACTTGCAATCCAATTGCCGTGTGTTTGATAACTTGTTAGATCAGTCTGGTTCATTTTCCATAGTGTTTCCTTAGGAAAGACATTTGTCTCCCTTTTCCTCTGCATGATACAGCAAATAATTTGTTAAATGCACAGTTACCCAATCCCCCCAAAAAGAACAAATCTGTAATGGCTGGCTTGTTTATTTTTAATAGCATATAATATGAGGAAAATTTTTTTATTCAGATAGGAAACAAACAAGGACACATATTTCTCTAAGAATCTTGCAGTATGTACACAGTCATTATTGTAGTGATATTATATCAACAAATTCCAAAAAATAAGTTTATGCAGACAAACCAGTTTATGTATACTATATAGGGAGAAGGGTAACCAGGGTATATCCTGATATCCTGACATGTGGATACATTATGAAAGCTTTGATGTACATTATTAGGTTTAATTTTCTTTATTATCTTTTTAGTTTATATAAAATTTAAACATCCTCACATTTGAGATCCTGTTTTGTTCTCCTTCATGTTAAATTTAACTGAAAGGGTTTATTTTCTTGGAGTTTTTATGCAATTTTTCACATTTATGTTTTCAAATTTAATTTTAGTGGCACCATGTAGCCACTATTAATCTCAGGTGTCCTTATGCACTAGTACATACATACATCATTTACTTCATTTCCAAATATATGCTAGGTTCAATTTCTCCCATATATGTGTTTATAAGTCATAATCTTGGATTAATCTATGCTAATTTGTGATTTAATTAATGCCTGTGGGCACAATTGAGGAAGTGCACACCTCCTGACTTTGCCTCCAGGTGGATTTTTATTTGCTTAACCCATTAACCCCTGGAGGTTTTTGTCCTTTTTGCCTAAAATGGAGTAGGAAATCAATTTTGGGAGATATTTCTGAGTACATGCTAATATATCAACTTACAAAACATATTCCCTTAAGGTAATGCCTATTTGAGTTAGAAAAATCAATTTTCATTGGTTCTTTCGCCTGATAATGAGAAGAGAGTTCTTTTTTTTTTGTTTGCTAAACCGATTGATCATTTTCATTTTGAGACCACTTTTCATTCCAAATGCCCATCTAATCCTACTTTTTGCAAAGGTTCACATGTCTGTGTGCAATTCAGACTGGTCTGTCTTCAGATCTGAGGCTAAAAAGTCTAAAATCTGGACACAATACTGGATTACGACTTAAATCGAATTTTGGCTCCAAAAAAAACTTGGGTCCAAAAAGTGACATTTTTTCTCTGTATTTTGTTGTGCAACTAGAACATCCATATTATTTGGTATCATTGTAAAGCTACATCTATCTACCTTTCTATAATACCACCCACTTTATTGTGTTGCATATGGCCTTAACACTACAGAATTCAGAAGTAGGCTACTACCTCCTGCCCCATAAAAGCGGCGCTAGGGGTTAATGAATTTTTGAAATTTTTACAAATTGTCACAAAATGGCTAAATTTGTAATTTATGTGCAATATCAATGCACAAGAGATCAAATATGCCAGAAATATTCAGATTTGGTGACATCATTAAAATGCACTGTTTAACCTATTAACCCTGGAGGTTTTTGTCATTTTTACCTGAACTGAGAGTAGGAAATCAATTGTGGGAGATATTTCTGAATACATGCTAATACATCGACTTCCAAGACATATTCAGTTAACCTAATACCTATTTGTTTTAGAAATGTTGATTTTCATTAGCTCTTTTGCCTGAGCATGAGCATAAATGTAAAAATTGGAGATTTTTTTTGTTTGCTAAACATTGACGTCGAGACCACTCTTCATTCTAAATGCCCATCTTATCCTACTTTTTGCAAAGGTTCGCATGTCTGTGTGCAATTCAGACTGGTCTGTCTTCGATCTGAGGCCAAAACATCTAAAATCTGGACACAAAACTGTATCACGAAATCGAGCCAATTTTGGCTGGAAAAAACTTGGGTCCAAAATGTGACTTTTTTCCCTCTGTATTCTGTAGCGAAACTAGAACATCCATATCATTTGGTATCATTGTAAAGCTACATCTGTCTACCTTTCTATAATACCACCCACTTTATTGTGTCACACATGGCCTTAACACTGCAGAGCTCAGAAGTAGGCTACCTCCTCAAGCCCCTTAAACATGGCCAAAGGGGTTAATGAGTTAAGAATCTACACTTCACAGATAGTTGGTTTTTCTGGTATCTACTGGGAATGCAAGACTATAATTAAGACAAATAATAGAACTTGACTGAATGCTCTTCTGAGACAATGAGTTGCACACTCCTATCCTAAATGCTATGACTTTATCCTCCTACACCATTCCACCCCTTGACTAATTAAGGTTCTTTGATAAGACTAAGTATGTTGACCCTTACTTGCCAAAGCACAACCTGACAGTTGAGTGTTTATTGTACAGAGTCGATGCTTGGTTGCTAGGTGTTGAATGGCACATCAGAACATGAAAAACTACCATATATACTTACTGTCCAAATGCAAACAAGATAGACCTTAATTTAACATCTCATAATGCACTAGCAAATCATGATCTATGCTGTTTGTTCTACTGATTACTCCTAACATATATGTACTGAGCAGTTCTGCTGGCAGTTATGCAATGTTAGATCTGGGTCTATTAAGTTTACAGTTGGACTTGGCTTACAAGCAAGTATACATGGTATTTAGCATGAGGGCAATGGGAATACATGTATAGTGCCTTGCCTTGATAGAAATATCAAGATCGGCCACACAATCCCTATATTGGGAATCATGAACAGAACCCACAGCCAATACAACTCCCTAATATTTAAGTTATGAATGAAATTAAACATGCATATTCTTTCAAGCAAGAAAATGTGTTCTTCAAATCATGGAAGAATTTTGATCAAAATATAACGCACCTATTTTCAAGCTTTTACATTTATGCTGGGGCCAATATCTGCATCAATGATCTTGATAATTTCTTCGACAAATTTAACTGAAACAAAAATCTCATTCACATTCATGTTATGCCCTGATGAAAACCAAAGCTAATATATATGAATAGGACCATTAGCAAGCATAGACATTACAGTTTACTGTTAGGTATGGAAAATGGTGTGTATTCATGTGGAATTTAACTGGCTGACATAGCATTCTTTCATGTTTTGAAAAGTTTGATTAACATCCAATATAACCTACTTTGAAACAAGGTTTTTTTTCTTCAGAAAAGTGAACCAGCAGATGTTTCATTTTTAAAATCAAGGGCAAACAATGTTAATCTCATTATATTATATTGTCTGCTACTTTAATTCATTTTGTTTCTATGTATGTATGTATGTATGTATGTATGTATGTATGTATGTATGTATGTATGTATGTATGTATGTATGTATGTATGTATGTATGTATGTATGTATGTATGTATGTATGTATGTATGTATGTATGTATGTATGTATGTATGTATGTATGTACAAACACACATACACACACACACAAGCTATTGATATAAACTTTTCAGACTTGAGATCTACATTTCAATTCACATGTCATGTAAAATGCATTTACCAGTTTCTGTGCTCTTTAAGTAGTTAAAAAAGCCCTCTCAGCAGTAGGCCTCTTTCATGTCCAGAGTCCATAAATAATGTTGTTTTTGTGAGGTTTAATGCCAATTTCAGCACACCATAGGCTATACATGGCGGCCAGTATTAATGGTGGAGGAAGAAACCGGGAAATCATCAGAAAGAACCACCTACCCACAAGAAGCTACTGGCAAGCTTTCTCACATATCCATATTCACTGAATCCTAGACTCAAACCCACGCAGACAGAGGTGAGATGGCAGTGATCCGTAATGGACAGAGCTTTAGACCACTCAGCCACTGGGGCCCAAGTCCATAAATAAGTTTGATCCCCTAAAACTTTGCTAATGGCAGCAATCTTCACCCCACAGTTAAAATCATTAAGAATAGCTTAATTTTCAATCAACACCTGTGTGAAGAACTGTCATGTAGATGAATGCAATTAAATGCTCTTGCATAGGTGCAAAATCTTATCTGCAGGTAATAAAATAAAACTGACTGCATCATCCGAAAGCACTGGATGTATGATGAAATCTAACAATGATCTACTTAGCCTTCTAACAAGCCATCTTTTGGGGGAAATTTAAAGGTCGTGCTGACTACTGGTTTGGTTCATATTAGTGTTTTATGGTAAATAAACACTTTCAAGGATATTTTTTGCTGCAGCAAATAAAGAAAAATGCCATGCCCAAAGGTACACCACAATGGCTGATCCACAGCAATTCAAAGAAAGGGTTAAAACCTGTACCCTTCTGGTCATAGGTCATGTACTTTAACTAATGAGCCACCACATGCATAAACTGGAAGGAAAGCTTAACAAAAATATCAATTTCTTGTTACATTATCCAAGTTTTGAAAGGGATGGGTGAGTAGATATAAGCAGACAACAATTTCATGCACCATTCAAGGAAGTTGTTGTTATAGGGTTAAATGCCATTTTTCAGCACAAGATAGGCTATACATGGCAACCAGTATTAATGGCCGAAGAAAAACCCTAGAAAACTCCAGGAAGAACCACTGACCCACAAGAAGCTACTAGCAGGCTTTCTCACTTACATTAGCCTGGACTCGAACTCAGACAGAGGCGAGATGGCAGTGATCTGTAACAGGCATCGATTTAGGCCACTTGGACCCCCCCTTCAAGGAAGTAGATATTAATATAAATATGATAATCCTGATCAATTCTAGGAGTGATGCTGGAAAACTGTCACCTTAATACCTGTAATTTCACTAGAATACAAATCTAGACTGACGTTACCCTTCTGTTGTCAATATCAAAATCATAGGCCACTAGAAGCTATCTTATTCAGAGTCCAATATTAATTTTTTTAATTTTTCTTGTTTAGAGAGAAATGAAAAAGTGTTTTCATATTTTTGTCATAAACTTATGTATAATTTAACTGCTTATTTATGTCAGCAATAATCCTTTAATTCACATGATTCTCATTAAAAACTACACATGCGATTTGAAGAGTAAAACTTTGTTATTTTATGCCTTTATAGCCAGATCATGCAAATATTATTACTCAAGGCTTTGATATTTTTAAGCTCATTGTTAGAGAAGGGAAACAAGTTTTATTTTCACATTTAATGCTATAAATGTAAGGTGTGAACACTTTTACCTTAATATGTTACTTGCTTTTGATAGTGATCTATTTTCAAGGCTACCGTCTAATGCAAAGAACAAGAAAAAGCCACGGATCTTGCCAAATCAGACTAAGAAATAATGCAAAGAACAAGAACGTCAGACTAAGAAATATTTTCATGCATTAATAAAGTATTTCTTTAGTTTTGATAATATCTATTTCAAATGTATAGTAAAACATGTTTTAATCGATTATTTTGAGCACTGCTGACCTCTCATCACTTGCTTCTTCATATTTTGTCACCAGTTTGCTTATTCTAATGAGTCTGTCTGTCTTAAAATTGGATTCCAGCATGGACCTGATAAATCTACAATTGGCATCACTAACCCTTTCATCACTGCAGACTAGAAAAATGTTCACGGGGGAAGTATGTCGGTAAACACTATGGACCGACTTTTCGGCAGTGTTCTTCATTAACTTTCGGGGTACCTCTAATAACTTCCATCTTGTAATGTAGATGTTATATTTGGATGATCTCGTGACTTTAGCTTGTATACAACTAGAAATATCAAACAAAGTAGGAACTTTTAACGTGTTTTCCGAATGTTGAAATTTGTATCCAAAATGGCGGCATTTTTGAAGAAACTTCAATGGAGTTATTGGATAATTTGAATAATTTCAACCTGGTAAATTTGGATGAAAATGAGAGAAGACCTCTGGAGAGACCATGGAATGCACTTGTGGGTGACAGTGATGACGATGAAGAGGACTTTGAAGGTTTTGAACCAGAGGAATTGTACTCGCCACATGGTTTTGTTTGCACGAAGCCGGAAAACCAAAGAGATTTCTTTTAGTTTTCTGACAGAGTTGGGCACACCCGAGTGTTAGATGGCTCCAGGAAAGCTTCAGAATATTTTCAAATATTATATTCAGATGAAGTTTTTGGAAAAATTGTCTGTTTAACGAACTTCAATGTGACATCAAACGTGGCAGAGGCGATATAGGTGTGTGGACAGATCTCATCTTGAAGATCATTTTGGTTCAGTTTATAGAATCTTATATATTATGGACACCATGAAAGAAAGACTTGTGTTGCTACTGTGATTATTCACTAGTACATCAAGGGTCAATTGAACAAGTTTTGAGAACTTTCTTAGTTTTCTAAGAGGTAATAAAATAATTACATGTATTTTACCTGTTGTGTTACCTGTTTGTACCTGCATTTTAACAGTTGTAATAGATATGCATATTTTATTGAATTAGTCATAAAATTTAATTTTTAACCTTGATTTTGACACCTAATCGAGCCAGATATCTTTAAGACTGGCAAAGTTATGTTGTTTCAAAGTCCACAAGTCATTTTGCTTTACAACTCCAAAGTTACTTAGTGTTGAGGACTCTATGCCTACAAAGTTGCTTAGTGATGAAAGGGTTAAGGTCTAAAGCTTCAGCCATATTCTGCTAAAAATACTGCAGCTCTACTTTATCATCATTAATGTCATATAAAGAACCACCATGTCAACCATAAAGAGAGCTCAGACTTTTATCAACAGTTACCCAAGAAGAATTCTCCAGCAAGGCCAACCTGTGTCGAGAACCTCCAGATTCTGATTTGGGTAGAGAACCAGATCAAGAAGAGAAGGTGGGGTTGGATTGGACTACCTAAGCTGCCAACTAACATTACCAGACAGGCAATGAGGTGGAACCTCAAGGCAAGCATAGAAGGGTTGACCTTGAGGGGACATCAATAAGCTGGGTCACACCTGGAGTCAGCTCAAGGGGGGATGGCACAGGACAGAAGTCTCTGGTGATTTTTTGTGGGGGCTTATACCATGGCAGGAGTGATGGGCACTAACTAAATATATATATATATATATATATATATATATATATATATATATATATATATATATATATATATATATATATATATATATATATATATATATATATATATATATATATTTGTGTGTGTGTGTGTGTGTGTGTGTGTGTGTATGTGCTCCGTCTTCTATAAGCATCTTGAAATTGTTACCACAATTGCTATGATGTCTGCAGTGTGGCAGTTCATAGCATCATGCCACAGCCATGTAGTATCATGTCCCATGCAGTCACCAGGCTGACCAGTCCTAACACTAACAATCTGAATGGTAAGTACAAAGGGAGCAAGCTGCTAGTACTATTTTTTTTAATAAGTCTTTGCATGACTTGGCTGGGGTTCAAACCTGCAACCTCCCACATCCAAGGCAGATGCTCTAACCACACAGGCCACCAGAGAAGTCTCTGCATAATGTAAACTACAATTTCAAAAGTAATTTTGACCAACAACACTATGCATAATACATGCATGCTTCAATGCTACATATCACACATTAATATGTATCCTAAACTATTATATACAACACACATGTATATATACAAATGCTATGAAAACTAGCCATATTTAGATAAATAAGAGGAATCCATAAAATTCCCGATTTAACTCTAATTCCATAATTACCTGTCACACCTATAGGTCAGATCATTAATGTGAGGTGTCTCAGAATTCTGACACAGTGCAAAAGCAGAGTTACTGGACTACATGAATTTATCAATCTCACTTCAAAAATGGTTACCACAGGGGTGATCTGGATTGCAGGTGAAAAGGCCTCTATATAAAAAAATTGCACCTTAGTCAGGACACTCACCTAGCAATGAATACAAAGTAAGAGTGTAGTAATTTATTAGGTGGCTGGTAAGTACTTTAATTTAACCTGAATCAGCTTGTACTGGACTGTCCTTTACAGTGCTGCAAGAGGCATTTCTCTTTGGAGAATCATGAAAGAGTAAAGAAATAGTGGCATATGAAAAAAGAGTTCAGGATGCAAAAGTAATGGACTGCAATAGCCTTTGATTTTTTTTTCTTGCCTTTTATGTTATATTTATTTTATTTTGTTAAAATTATCATCTTCATCATTATCTCTATCATCAATATCCATGGCAATAAGGTGACTACAGTTCTTTTACATATGTTTTTGCAACAAAATCAGATTCACCAGGTTTAAAATAGTTTTAACTAGAAATCATGCATGTTGCCATCAACAAAATGGAATCTCATGCCAGTTTACAAAATCCAGTTGTTTTTGTTGACTCTGAAAATAAAGAGGGCATTTATTTAATTATTATCATAATCATCACTATTCTCATCACCACTATCACCATAAACATGGTAAAATTTCCCTACAGATACAATCATGGATGCCCCCACAATTCCTGCAAGCTCATGGGCACAGTATTACTACCAAGACTGATCAGCCTTAATCCAGTAATCCTTCCTATGTGCACCATTAAAGTTCATGCAGTATACCCCTTCATCTACTGTACAGTTTTCTCCAGCACAAACTTTGATCAAGTGTGTTTGTGTTAGTTTTACCTGCCCATAGTTTAACCACATAATTATTAACATGCATTTGCCTTACATAATTTTAAATTTAAGATTTAGACCAGTACACAAGGACATACCTTGCATTAAAAATCATCTGCCTCAGTTGATGCACCTTAAAGTCATACTATGCCATTACATACCCAGCAAATGTCTGGTTCCATTTTAATTCAGGTTGACTTCATTCTTATCTATTAATAAGATTTGTATCTAGGTTCTGAACTTCTATACAATCCAGATAAAGTAACACATATACATTCTTTAACCATCAATTTCAAGTGGTGGTCTAGACTCGAGATCTCACAATTGCTTGTAAGCTGACAATCAATATGTCTAATACTTTTGATCCAACCTGTGTAAATAAACTTGAAAAGACTGCAGACAGACTCCCAGCACCTTTCTGGTAACCTGTTATCTTTTTATCTACCCTCAACAATGCATGTCATGTAGGGAGGGTGGATAACTAACAGTCTGACTCATGTTACCCTTTCTTCATTTAACAGACTTATTGCTTCCAATAGCAGAAAGGGCAAACACAGTCCTGGGCATCCAAACAATCATAGGTATGTGAAAATCAAATATTCTTTGAATAAAAAAACCTACAGTAAAAACTTATCCATTTCCCTGCAGTTTTTGCAGTTTATTAAATATGATTCCAACAAATTAATTAGACCTGAGAATGAACTGAAGAACCCCCCCCTGATAATTATAACAAATCTAATACGATAACATATAAGATACAAAAGTGTCTTGAAGACTTTTCTACTGGCCAAAAAGAATTTCCTGGCATTTAAGATTACAATATTTCTTCTTTTTAACTAAAGTTTTGAAACCATTTCTGATATTCTCAAAAATTTACCAAGATTTTCAAAGAAATTGCTGTGGTGGACATACAGGATATCAGACTGGTACCACTGGTTCAGGAGCCAAAGAGGACATGGTGCAGTGGCCAAAGAGGACAGGGTGCAGGGCAATGAGAATAGGGTGCCAGCCAAAGAGGATAGGGTGCCATCCTGAAAAGGCAGTGTACAGCACACTCTAAAAACAGCCATTGGCACAACAATGCATGCTTTGTATGGCCCAAACTTCACAGTTAAAAGTTATATGGTCAATTCATGTTTTACACAAATAGTGAATTAAGTTTATATTAACCTTTTGTGAATAAATGAAACATGTTTATTGTATAGTGAAAAATGTACTCTATTTTTTCTTTTTAATCTCCATTAATAATGGAACAAATTCTAGATATCAGAATCTAAAACTCACTATTTAAGTTAATGAGGTCTCCAAACTGGCACAAAAGGAAAAGGGAGTAATATACATGCTTTTATACAGAAGACCAGAATTTAATTTCCGAGGTGGGCTATTTTGTATTTTTTTTTACCTCAAAAAGAATATTTTTTCAAGCTATTTGGGGCCAAATTTTTTTCTGAAAAATATCAGCACCACTGTCCTTATAAATCAATTAATCAAATGATCAGTTCTTAAATGTCAGCATTTCATTCCTGTAATAAAATGAGAGCCATTTAGAACAATAATTTGGTGTTGGAAAAGGAGGCCCCAGGTGGCAGAGTGGTCTAATGTGTTCAGCTATGCAAACAATTACCTTCTCATCCCTAACCACATGGGTTCAAGTCTTAGCCAGTCCTATGTTGTTATGTAAGAAAGCTTGCTGGGGTTCTTGCCTTGGTTTCCCTGGGCTCTTCCTCCACAAAATATGCTATCTACTATGAACAGCTGGCTATCATGTGTTAAAAATGGTTTCAAGCCCATGACAACAAGGACAAAAATTTGTATAAAGTTTAATAACTTCTGGACCAGGTTTCAAGTTCTGCCCATATGGCCAAACTTGGAACCTTCAACACGAACACAAAGTACATGAATGTACTTGTATCAGCTGTTGACCTGCAGCTCTGTATATGACCAGAGAAAAAAAACTAGATGCTCAACAAAACAATTCACTCATACAATGAATTCTCCATGTTTTTCTATTTTACAACTCATGACATTTAATATCATTAAAACATTTTTTAACTATTACATAAAGAAATTCATAGAAAAAAAAATGCAGTTTTATCCACACAAATTTTTGCATTCCATGCATTCATTATACATGTATTTATTACATTTTTCCTGCAAATATATTTTGTACAGATTTCTGGTTTAACCAGAAATGAGTATGAAAGTCTACACCTCACCTTGTCAGACAAAAATAATTATGTGTGCAGATAACAAATTCCAACTTATAAATTGCAGGAATTCTGTCATCTAGAATAATAAATTGTAAGATACTGCCATAAAATCTGTCATACCTAATTGATCAACTTTACAGTGATATCAAAACCAACTTTCTCCATACCAGTAAAAATTAAAAAAAAAAAAAAACAGTTTCATCATTGTCATTTATAGACCATTAATGGAGGCACGACACAGGAAACTTTATAATTCTTATGGCCCTTTAATTTGGTAATCTATTAAGAAATTACACAGGCAATACAACAAATAGCATGGATAAATGCCTGCCTGTAATGTAGTTTTTTTCCTATATCTGCACTAGAACATAAGAAAAGATTTCAATTTCATTACACTGGTCCAGTGGCCTAATGGTTAGTGTCTGCACAAGATGCGAAAGGTTGTGGGTTCAAACCCCGGCAGTCATACCAAAGACTTACAAAAATGGTACTAACAGCTGCTTCACTAGGTGCTTTGCATTATGAGGTTAGTGTTAGCACTTATTGGTCTGGTGTCAGGGTAATATGATTTGGTGGGACATCATGCTACATGTCTGAGGCATGATGCCAAAGTTCTAGACATCACTTTAAACTGCCACAATGCAGACATCATAGTGATATGACTGAACAATTGTTAAATCTACATTAAAAATCATAATCACGAAAACACACAATTTCATTACAGAAATATGATTGGCATGTAACTTTAAAATTTAATTTTGGAAACTTAAGCATACACGCCATTCCACTTTGTTCAACATGACCCTTGTTTCATGTGGAACAAAGTGGATCACCAACCCTTGGATAACAAAGATGTCTTTGTACTAGACAGCATCTAAGCTAAATATTTTAAAGTTCTTCAACGATCATATCTCCATGATTTTCACACAAAGGGGAGAATTTCCTCCCAAGAATTTTCAAATGGGGTGGGTTTTTAAAATAGGATATTTCTAAATTTGAGATCAATATTTACCAACAGAATCTCTAAGGTACGCTTCAGCAAACATGCATTTAATATATAACTTGAATTAAAAAATGAAAAAACTTGCAGGTTATCTTATTTTTGGTAAAGCTGCAGCAATCATGTATTTTGACAATGGCAGTGTTGCATGCATTAAAAAAGGAGACATTACCAACTAATATTGAAAAATGCATGACCACCATTGTGCAGCCCCTCCAAGTACAGTAGTTAAAAATATTTTCATAACTACATAATCAATAAAAGCATCTCATTAAAATTGCAAATAGTCACTTGGAAAGAGCTTGATTATGCTGGATGATTTAGATGCAAAGTGCTTACATATCAGATGCAAATTCATTAATAATAACTGTTGTTACAGGCTTCATGTGGGTATGTGGAAAAAAACTTGTCAGTAGCTTCTTGGTTAGTGGTTCCTTCCTGGGTTTCCTGGGTTTCCTGGGTTTTCCCTCCACCATTTATACTAGCCACCATGTATAGCCTATCTTGTGCTGAAAATGGGGTAAACCCAACAACAACAAGCTTTGTAACTTTTGTGTTATGTTCCTAATCATATGCCTAGCAAAAGCACTGTAGTACAAATGTACTGTAATTTCACTATTTATTTATACTCAGGATAGTTTACACCATATATATACTCTCTTAAAAGTCAAATGCAACTGGAAGACAACTAAGATCTTGATCTGCCACTGCAAAATGCACCAGTATAGCAGGGTCTATATTTTCGGTTCTACTAATTATTATTAACAAGCTGCATATCATCTATGTTTATCACTTTAAAATAAAGCAACATTATTCAAAATTTCTTTAATCTGTCAAACTCAAATTGCATTGCTGCTATTGTACATTCATTCAGAGTCTAAAGTTTTGAGATCCAACACGAAAACAGTAAAACATTACAACAAAAAAAAACAATATAACACACCTAAACTGTCAGCATCCTGGATCTTGTTAATTACAAATGTGTAGCATACACAGTTCCACATAAGAATTTTTTGTAGCCAGATGCAGCAAACAGTTCCCCATCAACTTCTGTTCTATTAGTTGTCTGTAAAAAAAAACCAACCCAAACAAAACAATGTACATTTTCTGAAGATACTTGAAAGATTTTAGAGCTAATACTGATGCTGAGATATGCAGCTGCCAGACATTCAGCATGTATGCACAAAACTGAGTTTTGAAGTCTGAGAACAAACATTTTTTTTAAATATAAGATAAATAAGTCCTTCTTCTCAATATTTAAATAGAAAATAAGACTGCACAAATATTAGCAACCCAAAGAAAAAATAATCAAGACCAAAGAGTTAAATTGAGCACACAACATGCACAGCAATTATTTCATAGACGACATTAAGATTGAAATACTGTACCAATCTGATTCAAGAAGATCTCAAACTGCTGGAATAGAAGCTAATTAAAATCTATTTCCATGCAAGTGAAAGCTGACATAAGTGCATTTAATTCTGAATGCCAAACTGCAGATGTGCATGGATCATGAACAGGTCTAACTTTTAGCTGCAAAATAATACAGATCCCTAGAGGGCTTGCTAAAGGTTGCCTGAAACTTCAAGAACTTAACCATCATTAGCTAAAAGTCTGGCTAATTTGAAAAAGCTGTGGGAGGGAACATGACTGTTCTAAACAAAGGGATCTTACAGCTTTGTTTTAGAACTCATACAAATTGAAGATATCCAGAACCAGATTTTTCAGGCCAAGTGTTAATGATAATCCAACATTGATGAGCAAAACAAATAATTATATCAACAAACTATATGTTGTACAGACTGAAGTTATTTCTGTCAACATAAACATAGAACAAAATAAATAGAAAGCCAAGAGCAAAGGCAAATCAACTTTACAATTTTTCCTGACAACTGAAAAAGCTGATCATTTTTTGTTTTAGGTTTAGCTGCTTGAACATGGCACACTGAAATGTAGGTCACATACCAGTATTCTAACTCTGATTGGGTCATAACCATTAAATGCAGAAAACAAATTTTGGTATTTATAAAAGCACACATATCTTCATTAACCAGATATACTAGAGAACAGCATTAACTATAAATCTTTGTAAACATATTAAATGTTGTATTTACAGCTCATTATACAGAAAATCTCACAACAGTTGTAAATGAGTCAAGATTCTAATTTGGGGGCAGAATGATGTTTGTTTTAAGTCATAACTAAAGCAAAACTTTTAATTATGTTTAAATGTAATGTTTATTGTTGGTCCTTAGTTACGTACTCCTTAAAATGCGTCATAAAAAATAGAACCAAGTGAGAATTCGCTTTTGTATTTGTTTTATTTAATACACAGTGGCTATTTTCTTTTTTCTAAATCAATACCAGATATATTCCATTGTGTGGTTAAAAAAGGTGCTATTTTAATGAATGGCAAAGTCATGAGTTAAAATGTAGTGAAACAAGATGATGTATGGCAATAATAGAGGAAATTTTATTCTTATACTATATACCAAACTATTTTTTGAATCACAGCACTGATGATATTGAGTGAAAAGTATACCATAAAATCAAGGTAATCACTAGGGTGCAGTCTGACTAATATGAATCAAGTTTATCAATGAAATCCCACAATTTTAAGGTGGTGGAAGACAGCCCCTATTCTGGAGGCCTTGTCCACAAAGGCAATTGATGAAGATGCTGGATACACAGTAGAAATCATTTCCATTATCAAAGGCACAAGTATGTCATCTGTTCTTAATACACCACTCTCAGATAACTTGCAGAACCACTTATTAAATGGAGGCAGGTGTGGATCTCATTTTTCTAATACAAATTACAAAAAAATGATCCAATGTTTTGACTAAAAAAGTAATTTAAAAAACTGATAAATGAAACCGTGATATTCTGCATGTTTAATGGATAAGAAATGGCTGTTAGTGCATATATCTGAGGAATCACAATACTAATTTAGTTCCCATAGTAAACCTATGCAAACATCATAATATTAAAAATTCAATAACTTAAAATTTCTGTGTATCCATGATCAAACATATTTATCAGTACAGATTAAAACCTGGACGACAGCTTCTGTGTAGAGGAAAGGATATGAGCTGCAGCATTTTCTGGACCTGCATGTGTTTGAAACATCTGCTTTCAATTCCACACCAAAGAGTCAGGTGCTAATTTTTGTAATGAGTGTTCCAAACTCAAAACTGTTAAAAGACTGAAATTCCACCAATAAAACAAAGTCTGTATTTTTTTCCACTTACACCTAGGATAAGCTCTCAAATGTTTCTTGTACCTAAAACATAACTTACATGTTCACCCATATCAAGGCTGGTTCCCATCTTTCCATACCATTAGTACTGTGTGTCCTATAATCAACATCATGAAGTCTGCAACTTTTTATAGGAATTTTATGTATTTTGTTAAATTGCCTTCACATGATTTTTTTTTTCCAATGTATTGAAAGTAACTATATATGACACAATTTTGATCAATGAAAATGTTAGTAATGTCTATTGGTGGCAGTAATTCAAGAATAAATACCATTTAAATATTTTTTTCAAGTGATATTTGTGTTTAAGTTACCTTAAAGAATCAAATTGATTTCATTGTGATTATAATAAATAAGTTATGTCCACATTTATCTAAACAAAACAATATAAATCCATCTTCACAGTAATGCCCAAGGGTATTTGTGAGAACCTAATAGATGCTTCTGGATAAGGTCACTAGCAGACAATATTTTGCCTATTTTACATGAATGATGGGCAATCTGGCAGTGTGATATGTGATCACCAAAATTTTCCATTTTTAACAAGGCACACTACAGCTAAGTTAACTTATAAATCACAAATATAGATACTAATAGAAAGCTTGAATTGTGTTCTGTGTAATGTAACTTTTGTAAAAGTATCTTGAGATTCAATAAATTTATTTAAACTTCCAAACAACATACAAAGTCAACAGTAAATCTGTCAACTGACCACAAATATGGCAGCTGATGACATTATTCCAATACTATTTATTAAGAACTGTATTTTTTTATCTTCAACTTGAGGAAGTGTTAGTGAAGTATCAAATGAAGTAGAATTTTAAAAAATTAAAAGGCATGCAAATTCAACCTGTATAAAAGTGAGCACATGTCAAGCCAACTTGTTTTGGCAAATCCAGGACTGAGAAACTCTAAGTACATGTAACATAAAAGTATAAATGCCTGCTAGATACAGGAAAAGCTGTTTCACACAAAGCATTCCTTACAGAGAAGCAAGTCCCTATTTTATAGTGAAATTCAACTATACTTATACTCAAAGGTTTGCTTAATGACAAGCAGAAATTTTGCTATTATTTCCAAAGAAGCCACAGTGTTCTCTAATTTTTTGTAGCTTTTTTTAAAAATGAAGGCTCTTGTTTTACTCTGAATCCAAAGTAAAACTAGAATGTATCAACACAAGTTACTTGCCAACTGTGAAAAGAGTGAGCAGATGTGTTTTAATAAGATCATCAAAGTGAACCAAATATATTTTTGTGTGGTGTAAAACAAATCTGATAAATCCAATATTCATCTATCAATATTACCTTGCCTAACTTCTTGGATGCTAATTCCCACATCCAAGGTACAGATTATACATGGTCATACACAATTCCTTTCACCTATTTGGTTGGAAGGTTCGAGGACTAAGAAAAAAAACTATATTGGATGTCATAGTGGTGTCATTTCAATTTTAAAATAACAAGGTATCATGCAAATTATGGTGATAAACCCAGGTCCAGATGACTTTCCACTGAGAAGTAGCAATAACAAGATTTTTAAGATGGCAGTCATACATAATGGATGTGAAATTAGCTTAATTTTTATTTAGGATCAACTTGATATGAGAAATCATTCACTGATAACCCATGTTTATATCACCATCAATCAGAAATAGTGATAAAAGGATTTTTAGAATGCTTTCTGTAGTGGTGAAGTTTCCTGGTAATCCAACAAGTAGCTTCAGAGGAGTAGTAACAACAAATGTGTGCTAACAGATGAATGGATGTTAGACTGATGAGAGAAGGATGACAGACATCAGGCCATATCATAAGCTCCTCTGGTCTATGAAGATAAAAATGAATGGAAAAAAAAACAACAAAACAACAAAAACCAAAATGAGTGAAAATTGTATACCAAATTTGAAAGACAGACCTTTTATTCTTCATTAAATACCTCAAACATTCAGTCAGTAAATGTTTTACCCCATTTTTTTTTACTGGAGCATTAATTTTCCAAATGAATGTTGTTGTCTAGATCCCACAACAGATTTTGCTCAGGCTGACCAACAAATTTTGTATCAAATGTTTTGCAGAATAATCATCTTAAAGTGTTGATTGTCCATTGAGTTGATGAAGATCACTCTAGTCATTCTTTTTGTTGGAGGGGCTGGTTCTATTCTGTGTGTGTGTGTGTGCAGGTGGCTGATAAGGCCAATCCTTGCACCGAAGATTCAGTTGCAAAAGAGACATGGGATGAGTGGGACATCTCCAGGAGGGTTGCTGGCATGTGCTTTTCTGCCTTGCCTCTTCATCTCTGCGGCTGCTATCCTGCTTGATTCACACAGCTTGAGGTCTTTGTGCAGATAGGAATGCCAAGTGACTTAATCTCTAGCTGTTTGCTCCCATGAGTCAGGGTTTATGTTGAACACTTTCAATGCAGTTTTCAAATTGTCTTTGAAGCGTTTCTTCTGACCTCCGTGGGATCACTGTCCTTGCTGGAGCTCACCATAGAAGAGTCTCTTAGGTAGCTGGTGGTCTGGCATGCGTACAACATGTCCTGCCCAACATAGATGGGACTGCATCAGGATGGTGTGAATGTTGGGGAGACCTGTTTGGGGAGTATCTCCGTGTCTTAGACTTTGTCCTGCCATTTGATTTTGATTATTTTCCTAAGGATTGTGGTGTGAAAGTGGTTCAGCTTTCTGGCATAGTGTTGAAACACCATCCACATTTTGCATGCGTAGAATAATGTGGGGAGTACAACTGCCCTCTAGACCTTTAGTTTGGTTGACATTTGCATTCAATCTGCCAAAAGTTGTGCTGGCTCTGGTAATGCATAGGTTCACCTCGTAGTGAATGGTGTGACACTCAGTGAAAGTGCAACTAAGGTAAGTGTAGTGGTTCACTATGTTGAGCTTTTGGCTGCTGACGGTGATATTGGGCTCAGTATAGGGCTTTCCCGTGGCTGGCTAATGCAGTCCTTCAGTCTTCTTAGTATTGATGGTGAGACCAAAGCTTGTGCAGGATCTGGAGAACTTGTCAACGCTGCATTGTAGGTCTGCTTCTGAGCCAGTATTGAGGGCACAATTATTGGCAAACAAGAACTCCCTGATGTCTATCATAACCTTGGTTTTCCCATGTAACATCCTGGGGTTGAACAGTTTAATGCCTATTCCAACATCTCTGTCACTGAAACTATTAGTAAGCATGGTGGAGAAAAAAGGACAACGGTGTTGGTGCCAGAACAAAACCCTGTTTGATTACTGGGAATGGTTCAGACGACTCTCCATTTTCCTGGACACCAGCCTGCATGCCGTCATGGAATTACTGAACCATGGATATAAAATAAATGTAGCTATAACAATTTTTCAGTCATATCCCTATGAGATATGCAGTGTAGCAGTTTATAGTTATGTATAGCACTGGGTCGTCATGCCAGAGAAATGTAGCATGATGTCTAACCCAGTCACATTATCCTGACACCACTGAGGCCAACCAGTCCTAACTCTAACCTCTTAATGCTGAATGCCACAAGAAACAGCTGTTAGTACCATTTTTGTAAGTCTTTGGTATGACTCGGCCAAGGTTCGAACCTGCGACTAATTTGGCTGCCAATGTGTGAATGTTCTGCTATTAAATTAGTCAGTAGTGAAATTTAATGAATGTATAAAAATCACTACTTTGGAAGCACTCCTAATAAAAAAAAAAAGGGAATTGCAAGCAACTTTGGCAACTGAATTATAAGGTGGCACCTCTTATTCTAAACTGAATATTTGAACGTCATTTAAACCTTGTTTCAAAGAACAGCTAATGTTGGTAGTTTTTTAACAAATCATTTCCTTCCAGCCTAACTTTAGTTAAACTTGAAGTGTTATGTATACATATCTATATCATGTGCATTATTTTTCTAAGGGTCATTTATTTAATGATATTTTTAATTCTCAAATCTTATCAATGGATGTTTGTACTCTTACAATGAGTACATGTATAAATGCATAATATTTTATTCATAGAAATTCCAAGGTCATGTTCTAGAACAAGTAGTAAACATCATGTGATTCAAGGTCATTTGTACTGTACAAAGGTCAGTCTGACTTGACTTCTGACTGGTTACAACTGGAACAGCTTGTTGACTTTAATTGAGTTATTTCAAAATATTTAGATAACTCACTGAAAATCTAGAATCATATACTAGAAATGGCATTAAGATGCTCATGGTTAGCTTAATATCTTTCTATATAACCAATCACTTGTACCTGACATCATATTGGAATTGCTGTACTTTGAAAAAAACATTCATAGCTGAACAAATTATTGTAAAGTTATTCAAAAGACCATATGATATTTTATCTCAGTATTCAAAGAAGATTCTTTTGGATTTTAGTGTAAATTCACTTAAAGATATTTGGATTTAAAATGATAACTTATTCTGTCATGTTGATATGTACATTATAGTTATCAATCGGAATACATTTGGGAATGTATTTAACATTATGCAGGATCTATTGGAATTGACAGAACATGTTAGGAAATAGGAATTCATACCATATTGTTAGATAATTTTAAACCTTTTACTTATTTTAGGGAAAGAAATTAATATTTTGACTTTTACAAAACTTGTTAGTTGTCAATCTTTCTTGTTAAATAGTTTAAGCCCTTAGGTCATTAACAGGAATAATAGTGAAATTTATCTATAAAAAAAGCAAATATTGGGAATTTTCATGATGATGCAAGTAAACTATACATATACAGTAGTAAAGAAATTAGTTGATTTTACACAAACCCTCACTCATTCCTTAGCTGAACCCCCAGGGACAACATCACAATTTTTAAACCAATGTGCACATCTTCAAACTACCTCCAGAATTCTATCAAAGTTTTAAATCTTATACAGTATCTTCAACTGCAAAGAAGAAAACACATCAATACAGACAGATGGAAAAAATTGGAAGAGCAAACTAGCAGAAGGACATAATCCCAGTCTTTATTTCCTAAAAACATTGAAATAATACAATTTACCATTCTTTTGGTTTAAAAAAAAGACAACTAGAGAAAACATAGTTCAAACTGTACCTACTGGATGTCACTTAAAAAAAAACAAAAAATTAAATTAAATTAATTACATGGTTTTGATACCTGTTATTAGAAATAAATGTTATCTTTACACACTTTGATTGCTGGCAATTTATACTTTGTTCTCAGTTTTTGAAGTACATGTTTTAAATTGAGCCAGTGGTTTTTTGGATGTGTGCACTGATACTTAGGCCTATTCAAATGAATAATATCAAAGTGTGACAAATTAATGAAACTTTAATTACTTCCAGTACAGTTTCACAAACTCAGTTTCAAATCCTATGGATCTCATAATTAAGCATCTTTATATCTCTCAACTTAACATAATCCTTATAAAAAAAAACCGAGTGCTTGTACTTTTTACCTATTCCATACTCACAGCAGTGACATCAGTTTCTAAAAATAGATTTTCAGACCAGGCTAACCAGACTGTCTCCAATTAAATTGTCAGAATGAAGTGCTGTTATAGGTGAAGAAAGAGGAATGTACATGTAGTATAGTTACTATTTCTATTTTGCTTTGTTCATCAATTTAAACTCTGCATATTGATGGAAATAGGTATAAAAGGTTTTTATTAAATATGTTTTATGCATCATTCTACAGATTTGGCATATATATTCAAGATTTTTTTTTTAATCCAGAAATATATCAATGTAGGTTGTTTTGGTAATATACATTAATGATTTAATTACCCTTTTTATGGGTCTTTTGTGTAACTTGGTAACAATGTTAAAAAAATGAGATAAAATTTCTGTTTATTTTCATGTCATATATTTATGCTATGTGTATAGCACATTTTCCTAATTGAAAAAGTATATAATTACATTTTGTCTGGAAATATAATTTTGTGCATTTGCTGATAGAAAAAGTAATAGAAAAATATTCTGTCTCTACAGATGACAGACTGCATATATATGTATCCTTCCTCACATTTGTTTATGGTAAAACTCATGACAGCAGTAATGAAGTAACCATCTCCTTGTCAGGCTTTGGAAAACCGTGTTCAAATTCAATAAACCAAACACCACCTTTCTGGTACCTCGAATCACTTGTACATGAGCCATAGCATCAATGCTCAGAGGTAACCATATTAAATAATTACTTTTCCAGATGAATATATAGCTTGTTTATAAATTTCAAAATGCTGTTAGTATTCCTGTTACTAAGTGTTGCTAGCTTTGTCCGAAAACAATATGGTCACAGTTGGGGCAATGACATCATGGTTTATTTTTAGCACAAGGCCGAATTAAGTGTTATTTGATTTCACTTGGGCTATGGCCACAGCAATCATCTTTCCCACCATGAGATATATAGAGGATCTCAAATGGGTAATGATTTAATATTGAATAATGTCCAGCTTTTGCCAGCCTTGGCAAGCAAAAACTGGACATTATTCAACTAGTTTCATAAATTTAATATTAAATCGTTACCCATCTGAGATTCTTTTTATCACATAGTTTTTATTTTAAGTGGAAATTATTTAGATAGATAGAAGAACGAATAATATCCTTCATTCTGACGACAGTGTACCTTTCATTTGTTGTGCATAAATAATAGTCCCAAACAAAGCTGAACTGGTAAAAGTAGATTGTACTGTTTTACAAACTATAAATCAAAGAAAAAGCTTCCATCCGAATAAACAGAACATTTTATAAACAGAAAACCAATTTTTAAAACAGAATGATCAATGTGATGTGATGCTGCCACATAGTTTGATGCGGTATACTGTACAACAGGCTGACAGTATGGTACATGTGAACCCTAAATGAATTAAACATTATATCATTGCGATTTTCATGTGAAATAGGATTACCAGATGCAAAAATTCCCACATTTACTACAATCCATTTGTGACCTGATATTTGCAGTCTGATTTGAAATTGACTATACAGAAAACGTCAACAATTTTATTTTTGTGTTGGATATATATCCCATATATACTAAGTAAAGGTGCTGTGGTTGGATAAAGATCTGATACTTAGGAGACCCATTATTGTCCAGATTATTCTGTGAACAGAGGTGAGCTTGTTTACTTTTTTAAGCTAACATTTAAATTACTCTTGTACATAAGGTGGATTCTATATTTATGTTACAGATATACGTACCCCACCTCACCCAGCTATCCCTTAGTTTTAATTCTTATTGTCCTTCTTGCCTAGTAGTTTTTATGTCATTTTTCTTAAGACGATATTGTTAAACATGATAAAATAAACCACTGTGGATAACATATCCATGTTGAGACAGCCGATATAATATTTCCTCAATTTCCATTTGCAAGTGGAGTTAAAAATGGCCACCAAAAAGGTTGATTCAAATCAAAACATTCCAGAAGGCGGGGTTAAAAACATTTTCCCCACAATCCCAGCCAATCAGTAAAGAAAATACAGCACAATAATTTTCATGGGCATTGGACCAATCAGAATCACAAAGTGATATTTTAACATGTGGAAATATAAGCATGCTGATAAAGTTAGCCTGGTTCCTTGACCATTTCCACTTAATTTAATATAAAACCCTGATCAGGTTCAAACAACACAAACTTTACCACAATCATGTTTCCATAATTTGTGTTTTTATTCCATTAAGTTTGTAGTTTGAGAGTCATTTCAATAAGACTTATGGCAAAATCGTAAGGGTTGGCAGACCTGCAGTTATCTGGATATTAATAATTTGAAAATTAAAACTACCCACCCCAAAGTGAAGTGTAAATCAATGTTGTTTACTGTGAGTTGTTTTTTTTTAACTAGGATGTACATTTCTTATATTTTCCTGCAAGTCCTAACAACCTGCAACAGAGTACTTCCATTTTCATTTAAGTCCTAATAACCTGTAACAATACTTATATTTGTTTGTATTTTGATGCACTTAAGTTTTGATTTAAGCTGTATATTCCTTTTACATAACCTAATTCCCAAGTAATATTTCCAAAGCTTTCTGCCAGTGCATGTGGCCAGCACTCAGAAGTTGATAATACTTTTGGGGGAATGCAAATTTTCTGCCGGTACTTGTTCAGTGCCATGCAGAGTTCTGTGAAGATTTGACCCTAATCCCTTATCTGGTAAAGCCAGCACTTTCTTTGTTTTACCAGTCCCAACTCTTTCTTTGAACTTTGAGTTTGCCAAGTACCAGAGGGTGGTTAATATGAACTTCCTGTGATCCTGCCACAAAATTCATGCATGTTCACCTATAGCCTTTGCTAAGTTTCAAACCAGGTAGGATCAAAGTGTTTGTACATACATGATGGCCCAGCATAAAAAATGGGCTGGACATATTCATGATAACTAGCTGATGATGATTTACAAATAATAGATGATGGAAAATTTCATAACTATCAGACAATGAAGATGAATTTTTTGATTTTGTTATCACATGACAGACAGAAGCATTCATTGGATACTGTAAATAAAAAAATAAGTGGACACGTAAGTTGCATGGAATTAACATATTATCGAAAGTTGTGCATGTGACCTGTAATTTATCATATTAAATGGATTTAAAAGGTCAAGCATTATGAATTTTAATGGATTTAATTAGAACACATTGTAACTGTCAATTTATTTGGGATTAATTCCACTTAAAAGTATAATTGTATTTTATGCTGATTTTATGATATTTTTTATCTTTTTATTTGAGGCTTATATGTTTAAAAAAAGAGAAGTTACAGTCAAGCTGATGTACAAGTGACACACAATGGATGATTGCTGATGAATGATGATCATACAAGAAACTTTCTTGGTTTCATGGTCAAGTGAGATAAAGATATTACAAGAGTCATTCAGAATAAGATAAGAATCTTCCTGCATGTTAACATAGAGAAGTCTTATAACTGCAAAATTTGCAGTTACAAAAACATTTGCTCAATTTTTTAACAATATTTTGAACAATATTTTTTTTTTAAAAAATGGATACTTTATGAAAATGTTAAGCAAACATAATTACTTCCAAAATGAGAATCAGATGAGGCATGTTGCTGTTCAATACCATCAATAGTATTATTATCTAAACATAAAAACCCACAAAGTAACTACAGGGGAAAGAGTACCATTCAAAAGTAAGTAATAGTAAGAAAAAGAACCATTTTTTAAACTAAGATAAGGGAATGATTATCATACAACACTAAATAACAAGACAAAGACTACCATACAGTGCTAATTAAATGTAACAAGAAGGACAAGATTAGCATTCAACACTAAGTAATTTTCAAGTCCTTTAATACATATAGGCAACATATTTTAAGTGATTTGTAAAATTTGTATTTCTAATGATAGGAATACATTATGTGGTAACATAGTAAAGAAGACAACTTTGAGGTCTCCAAAAATATGCTCATCACTTATGTGTGGCCCTGGTGATTATACACAGTGCTGGATTTGGCACAAATGAGGCCCTGTACTAGTTAAATTATGAGGCCCCTTACTTGGGCCCTGAAGGAGTACACAGGTAGTCAAACATATATTCTGAGGAAATTTAGGAGTTGTTAAAATAGCCAAAGAATTCTGAAAAATTCATCATAATTTGTTTTCTGCTAAGATGCACCCCCCCCCATCTGCCAACAGGGGTTCTTTGCTTAAGCACACCTAAGCACAGTGGTAAATCCAGCCCAGATTATACAGGTAAGATGATAAATCAAGTGTTTAAAGGGTAGTATCCATAACCTGCCACATATCCAGATGTAGTGTTTGGGAGGGGGCAAGGGGTTAAAAAGGTGTCTTGAGTTCCAAAGTGGGGGGAGGGCAGTATGTGACCTAAAACACTAATGAACAATTGTGAATAAGCTATCAAATACATTAATTAGTGAAAATTAATGTCATATTAACAAAATAATTTTTTTCTTTGAAGCATTTAATATACTTGCAAACCAAAATTGGTAGACTTAGCACTGTTCAACACTTTCACCACACATGTAAACAGGTGTACATAAATACAACAAAAGAATCCTTACTTTTTTTAAAATATACAGGAGGGGGAGCAGAAATTTTTGCAGATGTCATTTGTGTTCATCTTGGCACTAATCAGATGGAATGATACTGTTGTTCAAACTTCCTCAAAGATCCTGTTGAATTTTTCTCAAAATAGAAAATGATTTTGCTGCATCTGCACATTGTGATGGAGTGACAGTAATTCTGGATAGTATTGCTAGGTTGATGGATGTCATACACTCTAGTATGATTAATATCTTTATGGTGTTTACAATGTGTGCCAAAAATTAAATGTTCTCTCTTGCTGCTGTGCTTTACACAGTATAATTCCATCAAGGATCTGAAATTTACTTTTGATGGGTTTTGTTCATTTTGCAGATGGCTCATCATTTCCAGCTGCATTTTGCCTTAAAAATGAACCACACTTGTACATTATTCTGACTACTGAAATCATCCTGTTTTGCATTTAATATATACACTAAAATCTGACTTAAAAGAAATGTTGCCACTAATCACAAAACTTTTGAGAAATCATTAATGATTATAACTCAAGCATTTTCATTCAAGGCAATGATGTTTTTCAAAACTCATCTCTATATGGGAGAAAGTTGCCAATAAGCTATCAAATACATTACCTAATGTGGGTAGATGATTCTTATTAGGATTTTCCTAGGTTCCAGTTGTGTTGGCCACCATGCATGGGCTATTTTGCACTGTTGTTGTTGCCAGTATTAATGGTGGAGGAAGAACCCTGGAAAACCTGGGGAAGAACCAACCACCCAAGAGAAGCTACTGGCAGGCTTTCTCACTTACCCGTGTTAGCTGAGTCTGGATTAGAACTCAGGCAGACAGAGGTGAGATGGCAGTGATCCATAATTGGTCAGTGCTTTAGACCACTGGGCCACACCAATGGGGGCCTATATTTTGCACTGAGAAATGTCATTAAACCTATAAACAACATTAACAACCTACATGTATCTGTACCTAACTCCAATGAATTGGTTTCTCCCACTTAGTGTACTTTATTTACCAGTTGCTAACTGCCTTTAATCCTACTGTTCTCCTCTAATTAAGTAAATGTTGGTTGCTTATTTACCACAGCCTTAAATTCTAATTGAGTCCAAGTTGTTATGCTGTATAAACTGGCCCAAGGACAGTTTTACTTGGGCTTTATTTAGGCAAGACCATTTACTGTTTATTCAGTCTACCTTGCTTAAGGGATGTGTACTAGTGATGTGATATAATTATGATTTTTAACACAGCTTTAACAATTTTTCAGTCATATCACTATGATGTCTGCAGTGTGGCAGTTTATTATTGATGTCTAATACTGGGCCATAATGGGGCAGTCATGTAGCCTGATGTCCCACCCAGTCACATCATCCTGACACCAGGCCAACTAGTCCTAACACTAACCTCTTAATGCTGAACTCAGCAAGGCAGCTGTTAGTACCATTTTTGTAAGTCTTTGGTATGACTCAACCAGGGATCGAACCAACAAGATCCCGCAATCCATCACAGACCGCTCTGGTAGTCTAGTGGTTAGAACATCTGCATCTGCCTCAGATGCGGGACATCACAAGTTTGAATCCTGGCCGAATCATACCAAAAACTTATAAAAATGGTACTAACAACTGCCTTACTAGGCACTCAGCATTAAGTTAGGACAGGTCAGCCTGGTGTCAGGATAATATGATTTTGTGGGACATAATGCTACATGTCTGCAACATGTGCCCAAGTGCTAGACATCACTATAAACTGCCACACTGCAGACAAGTTGAAATATGACTGAAAAACTGTTAAAGCTATGTTAAAAATCCAAATCACACACACACACACACACACACACACACACACACACACACACACCATCAATCCCTCTCTTCTATATTTACAAGATTAAAATTGCCAATATTTTAAAGTATTTCATCCCCATACAATTCCGTATTGTCTGTATGGATGAGTCCTCCATTTGGTAAATCAGAAGATTTACATTTATAGATTTAACATGCCCTTCCTATTCCATTAATAACCTTATCCTGCTACAAAATAATTAATTACAACCAGGGATAAATAACACTGACCAATCAAAACATGACATATAAGTCAAATTGGAATTCCAGTTTGCAGCATTGCACAGGATGTTTTGTTCCTGGATCGCTATATACAGCTTTTAAAGGGTTAATACTAACTGGTTCTTATGCAGAGCAGTTAATAATTGAGTCCAAACAGCACCACTGTTGTCTGCTGAAATATAATATACTGACAGATCTGTGTTGTTTGTTCTAATAATTACTCCTAACAAACTGCAAGGACTCAGATATGCAAGCAGATTGTGCATTGGCAGACCTGGATCAATGCAGAGGCAGTTGGACTGGTCTTATAATTGAGTATATACAGAATCTAATTATTGTTATTTGGGAAGAATAATAATTATATACCATATATACTCACTTATAAGTTGATTGTTGTTGTAGGGTTTAGGGATTTTTCAGCACAGGATAGGCTATACATGGCAGCCAGTATAACTGGTGGAGGAAGAACCCTTGAAAACAGCTGCAAGAACCACTGACCCATGAGCAGCTACTGGTAAGCTTTCTCAGGTACCCACATTATCGGAGCCTGAGGTTCAAACCAATGCAGACAGGTGAGATCCAGTGATCTAGAACAGTGAAAGCTTTAGACCACTTGGCCACTGGGGCCCCCACTTATAAGTTGATTATAAATGCAAACAATATAGACACTAATTTGCCTGCAGATCAGGGTCTATCATGTTTGTTGCAATGATTACTCCTTCCAAACTGCAAAGACCCAGATCTGCCAGCACATTATGGTGATCTAGGTCTGTGTAGTTTACAGTTGTATTCAATTTATAAGTAAGCATATATGGTAGCATACAGCCAAAAGGTTGATATACAATTAAATTATCTATTTGCTTAAGAGTGCATTTTAAACATATAATGCAGAAGTTGGTTTTTTTGCCATACAGGTAGAAGAATGTCAGTTATTTTTCTAAAAAGCAGTAAAATAAAAAGAAATGTTTATACAAATTGTACTTACTGACCATGACAATGAACAATATAAGTGTATTGCCAAAATTAGAATGATTATAATAAATGATGACTCAACTCCTTAATGTCATTTTAAACCTTCTATGTATGTATGAAGTGGGAAATGTTAATTTTCTCCATGGACTCATGGTTTTCTTCATTAATGTACATGCATAAAATGACTTTTAACATATCCACTTTTTTATTACTATTCAAAACATCTTTGCATTGGGATTGGCATCGTAGTTATAAATATGCAAAGAATGTAGAGAAGGTGATGGAAGAAGAGGATAGGCTAAATAAGAATGTCTTGTTAATGGCTATCTTCGTCAGTTTTATTAGCTGTATTAGCCTAGTTCCCCCTCTAAGCCAGTTTATACAAACAGTAACCTCTGCCTCTCATCAGCCTTTGATCTCAGCCTTTCTATAATTCTCAAATTTTTCTTCATACCACAGAAGTCTACTACTACTACTTGCTGAATCATGCATAAAACAGGTGATTCTTTTATCTCCCCCAAGAGTCTGGAAGTAAGACCTGTATCTGAATTACACAGCTTATTCACTAAATTGCCCATTTCAAGATACAGTACATATAATGATAATAGGAATGACTAAAAATAATATTCAAAATGGTTACTTAAGTTTATGGGCTTTCACTAACATTTTAGCCTTCTTTGCATTCATAATTTTGTTTTATATCATCTATGACTATTTGACCCTCTGATTACATACATCCCACTCTACTTTATCCTGAATTTTCGAAGCACAAAGTTGGTTTAACTGTGGCAAAGGTGCAAGTGGTAATATACATCTCTGTATGGAGTCATTCTGAAACTTTTATATTTTGACATGTATCTGCATTAAACCACCTTTAAACTGACTGATTCAATACTAGGTAATGCATGTATTTGTTGGTACAATTATTCTATGCATTCCTTTACTAAATTCTTATCATCTTCCTTGGTCTGTATTGACACAATACTATACACTTCCTATAGAATTAAGTGCTACAAAGAGTGATTTCATAAAAGTAACCACCACCCATTTTCATGTTAGAGCACTCATCCACTAAATTTATAATTGCTTTGTGATATAAATTTCCAGGTGACAATACAAAACCATATTTTTTCAGGTGTCTGTAAACAAATCAACCTGGCCAGACTTATCTAAAATCTGATCAAGATTGTGATCTGAACCATGTGCTGGATTACAATTACTCTCTCATAATTCTTTTTTATAATAAAAGTGTTGTATCTAAAAATCATATATGGGAATAGTTGATTGGTTGTTGATTTTTTTTTGTGATTTCAACAAGAAATGGCAGTAAGTGGCTTTCTCAAGGACACACTGGGGCAGCCAATCCAAGCTGGCTTGGATAAGTATCAAACCCACAATACTGTATTTGGATTAGGAGTCACATCCTCCACTAAGTGAGCTCTATATATATATATATATATATATATATATATATAAGGATTGCTATAAGATTTTTTTAACATGGACAGGGTGGGATTATTGTGGGCTGAGCTGGTGGGTATCAAACTCACAACCTTTTGGATTACATCTTATCACCTACCAACTGAACTGCCTTGGCTCCCTATATGTGATTCTGCCTATCATACTAACATTAATAAAACTACAAGTTTGATATTACTCACTAAATTGGGATCAAAAAATTGTAGTTCATAATAATAAAAGAATCATGGTGAATATATTAAGGTTAGATAGAACCATCTCAATAATATAAGAACTCCTATGTTGAAAACTCAATCTCAAAACGGCTTTCCATTTTAAAGGAGTGGTGAAAACAAGATTTTCAAGATGGCTACATATCAGACATCAGATCAACACTGTTTTAAGCAAGGATCAACATCATAATAAGTCTTTTAGTGAAAATCCATGCTGATATTAGCATTTGTTCAAAAGAAGTAGGGAAAACAAGATTTTCAAGGTGGCCACTGTGGCTCCCATATTTAACCTCAAATTGGCTTCATCTTCAATTAGGATAAAAGTAGGCATCAAAAATCTTTTCATGAAAACAATGTCAATATGACATTCTGTTCCAGAGGACTAATAACAAGATTTCAAGCTGGCTACTGTGGTAACCATACTGGAAGTCAGATTGGCACCATTTTCAGGTATGTCCAACAACAACAACAACAACAAAAATCTTCAGCCAAAACCTCTTTTTGATACAAACATCGATTATGAGTAGTAGTGACAACAAGAACAACAGTTTCAAGATAACAGATATGGCAGTTACATGTATATTGAATTGTCTGATCAGCACCATTTAGGATCTAGTAGACATCCTACAAAGTCTTGTTAGGAAAACCAGAAAATCTGTGATAACAAGATTTTTAAGATGCCAATTAAGACCTACTGGACATCATGAGAAGTCTTTTGGTGAAAACCCTATGTCAATATTACTTTCTGTAAATAGGAATTTCAAGAACAAGATTTTTGTAATGGCTGCTATGGTGGTTATATTGGATACCATATGGGTACCAATTTTATTTAACTATGCATCATAAGAAATCTTCTGGTGAGAACATCATGTCACCAGGACTCTCCATTCTAGATGAGCAGTGATAAGATTTTCAAGATGGTCACTGTGGCAGCTATATTAGACTCAGATTGGCACCATTGTCATTTGGGACCAACTAGACATCAGATGAAGTCTTTTCAAGAAAATCTCACGTCAATATGAGCATCCATTCATGAGAAACAAGATTTTATTATGACAATAATGGATGTCTGATCATTTTCATTTTAGGACCAACCAGATGGAATGAATATGTGTGTAAAGTTTCAAGATAATGGTCCAAGTAGTTCAGGAGGAGTAGCAATAACAAACCTCTTTTAACTGATGGAAAGAAATCAAAGATGACTGAGAAAAAAAAATCCCATCAGCTTTCCTGGATTATGACCAGAAAAGCTAAAAATTAGTACATACATTCTTACCAAATTTTTCTCTTCAAACTATTAACACAAACATATACTTTTCATTTTGCCTAATACTGCTGGTTTTCAGTTTTGTCTGGCTCCTACTACAGTTATTCTAACAGATGCTTTAGGGGAAGTGCAATTTCCAGTGGAGAGGATGGGTGTTTGAATATTATACATCACTGTTTGACCGAAAACATTTGGTAATTTTCTTTTTATTTACAGTCATTCAATTATTTATGTACTTATTTTTCATTATTTGGGCACACCATAATGGATATAAGCCTCAATAAGGTAGGGACTTTTTTGTGGAAAATGGGTGTATGGTTGTTTATTAGAAAGGCTTCTTTTAACATAACTATGGCATTTTTGGAGACAAAAGGACAAATTTAACAATAAGAACTACTTTATCAATCCATCAAACTGCACATTTAGAATTCATCTCTTCAGATAGCCATTTAATGATCAATTGTCTTCTTTTTAAAGTCCAAATAAAGCCATGAAAGGAATTAGCAGTTATAGAACTGTGCTTAAATGAATATCATAAAATTGGCATTAATAAACAGAAAGCAAAAAAAGAATAAAGGTGTCGTGTTTGCTAAGCCCCAGCTATAAAGTCATGTATTAACTATAATATAATCTACCAGTCTTGGGACTATTACTGTGGCCATGTGTTTGAGGTCTAAAGATTGTCATGGGCTAGTGTTATTCTCTATTATGTAAGGTTACATGACTAGCCACAGACCAGAAAACTTGAATTGGCAAAGGTGATAGATTGCACCATCTAAACAAAGGCTTGTGATAATTATACCTAAAGATTAGTCCAATGATCAAAAGTTTGCCCACCAGGTGAATAGGGTGTATTCTTATCCATCTTCACAATAACAGACAGTGAGAGGGACATTGACTGCTAAGTTTGATTGGACTGGTTGCCAGTGATATCCAATAGAAATTGAGACAGAGGGTGTGATTACAATTCCAATCCAAATGTTACATCAAACCTTGTATGAAAAAAATTAGTATTTGCCTATAGGGAGTTTAGCTCAATAGAGATACCAGGAGAAAGAAGCCACATGTAATTTGCTGGCAAAACAAGGAGGTAGATTCTAAGGAAAACAAAGTGTCAAAAAGGTCAAAAGTTTTTTGCTTGATTTTTGCAGAATATTAAGGCATCATAATTGTAATTATTTGTAGGATGTATACATAATTACTGCAATCATTTAGTAGGTATAATTACCTTTCTAGTGTTTCTTTTACAGGTGTGTTTGAGACCTGGGCTTAAGCCTACATAGACCATTGTCAGAGGTGAGGTGGAATTATGTATATTGTTAGCTTGTGGTCAGACTTAATTTGTAATTTGCTATTAGGTCACTTCCTAGTAAACTATTGCATTAATTATGAGTTATGTTGAAGTTTACACCTACTTGAACTGTGAAGTGGAAGCATGGTTGAAGTATGTAAGAGTAGTTACTATAGATGTATGCATATATCAGGGCATCAATATTTGAATATTTGTGTACTTTGTATGAGCTGTAAGGTAAAGAAAAACATCTAATTATTGTGATATTGTGTAGTATAACAGGATTAGGACTATGTATTAATGTGACAGAATTTATTAATGTATAATAAGTAACTTTTACCATGCTGTATTATAACCTTTGTTTTACCATGCAAAAACGTATGTTGATGTATCACAATTGCATGACCAAAGAAATTTAATAGCCATTATCTGATAATATGCTGTGTGTAGTATGAGATGAGAGGGCAAAGAAAAAAAATTTGTACCATCCATGTGTTACCATAGAAAGCTTTATAGGAAACACATAACTTCAGGTTCCATTGGGTCATATGTCTTCAAGAGTTGGAGACAAAATTGAGGCTGAAGCTGAGGCAGTCGAAGTCAACAGAAGAGTAGCTATGGTAAAGAAAGTGGAGGAGTAGGAGTCTAGAAAAAAGTGGAGGAGGAGGAATAGGAGTCTAGAGAAAGTGGAGAAGGAATTTTGAGAAAAGTTAAGGAGGAAGAAAAGGAATTGAGAAAAATAGAAGAGAGAAAGGATACATCAGATGAGTAGAGATATAAGGACAGGTGGAAAACCAATCTCACACAGCTATCAAGTGATGCAATAGGCTTATTAAAGGGTTAAGTGGAGAGTGTAACTGGGAATTTGAGTCATTTGATTACTGAAATGTTATTAAATTGTTATTCATTTTGTATATTTAACCATCCATCTGCATTGCTGCCTGGGAGCTCTGAGCTTTACATCCATCTTTCACTAAATTTAACTTTCAACTATATAAAGCCTGAGTTGGACTTCTATAATAGTTTAAATAAATAAAATATGGGGAGCACCCAAACCCAACCAAAAACCTCCCCACAAAAGATGTTTTTTAAAAACCAAATCAATCTAACAAATTTTTTTGTACAATACTGTATTAAATCATAATGACAAATTGTAATCACCTGACAACTTTCTTAATGTTTTCATAAATTTCATCTTATCAGTCTGTTATGTGAACTTAACAGGTCAAATAAGGATGAAATTGGGCATATCAAAAGAAGGCTCACAGGAGTCTGGCTGGCATCATAGCACAGGAAACAGACAGCAGTGAAGTCCAGGGTCTTCTACAAATATTTGTGTAATGGCTATTATAGAGGGCACCTGGTCTGACATTCAAAAGATAACATCTGCAACAGTAAATTAGGCTGAACTCATTCCCCCTTGGGATGTAATTAGGTATTAATCATTGTGAGAAAGAATATAAAAAAAGAACTTCAGCCAGATTAAACTTACCTTCAGATTAAACTTACCTTTAGATTTACCTTCATTTAGTGTTAACTTTAATTTTCAATTTCAAGGCCCAAAATGAATAGGCGTCTCAAATGCAGCCAACATGTAGAAAGTTTTGTTAAAGTAAGTGATGCAGACACATGACAGCATGCAGAAAAAAAATTTCCTTATTAAAACCAATGTGATGACCTTTTAATCAGTGATCTCCAAATCAATAGGCATCTTTCTTATCTCAAATGTAAGCAATTAAAAAAGTCTGATCAAATAATCTGGTGCAAGTTATTATATGGAAACATTTTTGATTCTTTCTGTCCCTGGACTTCCCTTCTTTCACATCCAGCCAGAAATCAAACAGACAATGACTTATAGTGCAGAAACGAAATAGGGAACCTGATAGATAACTGGATGGTCATCATTAACCAATATGCTCCACATTATGGCAGCATAGAAACGATGTATACTGTATAGGTGATTTCTATGTCCAGCTATGTTATCACAAGTTGTCCTTCTGTACAAAAAAAAAATATATATCAAAACATTCACATCCCATTTTAAAGATTTTTACCTGGTCCCATAACCAACAACTTATAAAAATGTACAAAAAATAAATCATTGTAAAAGATGATTTTGTATCAATTACAGCTGAAAAATAACTATTAATACACCAGTCTTACAAACAAGCAATACTGCCAAATGTGACCCACAAATCCCCACCCCCAAAATGTGACATGAACTTAAGACTTCTTGATTCAGGAATCATTTGCCATCACTCATATATTTGCCATTAAAACTACCTGCCTAATACCATTTATACTTACTTATATAAGATTCTAAGGCAGACAAAATAGATCCTGATTTACCAACACTAATGTGCAAGCAGCTCTGTCCATACTGTTTTACAGATTACCACTAACAAACTGCACAGACCTGGAGCAATTAGAGTCTATGCATTTTGCAGCTGGATCTGAATATTATCTAAGTACATGTATATAGGATATGTCCCATGTTTTATGACACTCCTAAGATCAAACAGTGCAATTCAAGATCCTCACTTGTGAGATCTATAAACTACAAATCCTGCTCAGAAAACCAAACCAAATAAAATTATGCCTCACATTTTCCATCTATATTTCTAAGTCCACATGAAATCTTCCATCAACTTTATTTCCAAATGGAAGGGGAAATTATCTACCTAATATTTTCTTGTAGGTTAAACCATGAATGTCTGCAGGATATTCATGCCATTCAATATGCTTCTTATAATGACAAAAAAAGAAGGATTTATTCAATTTTGGTGGACACAGTGTAACCATAACCATGAGTTCAGCCAGATGCATACATAAATGTTAACATGCAGTTAAAATTAATTTTATTGCATAGTGTCTACTGATATTTCTGAAAGAATAAGCTTGGCTTTACCAAAATCATCAAATGTTATTAGCCTAGGAACTGAAATGGGGCAAAGAAAAACCATGTACAAGTTTTACCAGAAATTGTCAAATGCTGTATCCTAAGGTATATTTTTTTAAGCCTAGGATAAAGTGGCACATATGCTATTGTAAAATCCTGAAATCACAATTGTATAATCCTGAAATCAAAATTGTATCAGACTTTATCTATAGTCCTTTGCCAAAGCATGTGTGAATTATTTAATCATGAATTAGTGATGGTTTAATCCAATTGAGATGTATGATATTTGTGACTGCAGTTATAGTACAAGTCACATGGGTCATGTAGGCATGCCACAATGATTATTTCAGTAATGGGTGTTATTATTTTAGAATCTCATTCTACATACTTTTATGTGACAAGTACTCACTTCATTGGAATTCAAATACAGCCATATTCCTTTGGTAGGTCATTATTAAGATGCCTCAAGAGGTGCATATAGCAAAATCAATGTTAAAGGATGTAGATATTTTTTGAAGAAATAAACCTAAAGGTGTGATCCAGTACAATCCAGATTGAATGTGTGCTGTGATATCACAATGAAAACTACATGTATTGAAAAACAAATTTGTACTACTCTTGACTGTGAAGATTCCATTTGAAGTGCTCTTATTTTGATCAAGTTTAGTACATGGCCACCAGTATAAAAAAGTCCATAGCCATAGATAATTTTTGTCTGGAAAGTTTTTTGGTGACACTAAAATTGCAGACCATTCAATAATCAGGGTTGATGAAAATTTGTGCCAAATTTTAAAAGAACAATGTATATTTCATTTAAATGAGTAAATGTGCATAGTAACCCATGTGACATGTACTATACCAACATACATGATGACAGGAAATTACCTCAGAAGTGGCAAAAATGCAGTATTCAATGTACATGTACATATTCATCTGAATTCTTTAATTCCTGGGTTTTTTTGTCTTTTCCTTTTAATGTCTACATCTGTCGAAATATAGGTGGCTAGGTGTGATGAGGTGTTTGCCTTTACAGATCACTGGAATTTTGCTGTCTGCATGGTTTGAGTCTCAGCTTGACCATTGTGGGCAAGTGAAAAAGCTTGTTAGTAGGGGTTGTGGTTCTTTCCTGGGTTTTCCTGCAGATTTCCTTTACCAAAATGTGCTGGTTGATGTTGATGTACTTGATATATATATATATATATATATATATATATATATATATATATATATATATATATATATACACACACACACACACACACCAAGATACCTGCACAAAACATACCATATCTAATGATTTAAAATAAAGAGGAGCTTAAGTGTCCTCTAGTATCTCCAAGTAATAAAGTTTGGATTTTTTTAAAATTGGAGACAACTGTTTTTCTTGTGCATTGTAAAAAAATTCTCAACTCTATCTCTCCAATTACTGCAAATGATTAAAAAGCTATTAACACTTATTAAGTTGTCATAATTCAAGATGTTGTACTTGACATGAAAGTTATTTATTATTTTTCCCCCCTTATTCATTAAAGCTGAGATAAAAGCAATCTTTACTTAGAAGTGTACAAAGCCTCAGGTACAGACAACTCTTCATATTAGCATAATTAATCCAACTTAACCTGCAAAAAATGTATGTACATGTACTGTGCTGAATGTACGTTTTCTTACCTTTCAATGTATCATCATTTTATCTCATAATACCACAAAAGGAAACATGCCAAAATTCTTCTGATTATTTTATTTGCAGCCTTAAACTGAAAGAGAGGGAATATCAAGACCAAAGACTATTATATCTGCAGGTTCAAGGTGTAATGCAGCATGGTTTATAGATTAAAATTTATCCAGACTACTCTTTAATAAATCATAAACTTTAAATCACATGGTAATTTCAGTCCCAAAGTTGCTTATGTAATAGGCAACAGAATAGTTACCTGAACAATCCTGTACACTATTTAACTTTTAGAAATTCACAATTGGTATTGCAAGTTTAATTAAAGCTAGTTAGCTTTGTTGAAACAGGTAAGTGTTTGACATTGAAACTGTCAGAGGATTAGCTCCACCAGTGGAACTTCTGGTCAAGGTACTGGCAGAATTATATACTGCCTAGGTCGAATAAAACAAACATTGGTCTAACAAGTTTTTCTAATGTGCAAGTATCTACTACATTGCAATGTACATGTAAAAAAAACCCTATTAAAATTAAATAAAATTAATGCAGACTGAAATTCAGATATCTGTGAACTTTATTGCATATTCAATCATATATCAATTCATGTTGTGCCATAAATATTATGATGTTACTTAATCTGCTAAACACCTAAATTTATTTCTTTCTCTATAATGACAATATGAACTTTTGCAGCAATGTTTTACTTCATGTACATTCTTTTTTTCATAAAATTAATACATGTATTCACTTATCAAGCAGGATTGAGGGGGCAGAATCCCACCTCTCTTTTTCGGTTGTTTTTTTTTTAATCAATGAAACATATGATACCTGAAGTACAAAAGGTTCCACAACAAATGCTGTACTTGATCACTTGTGAACACTGAAGTAAAAAATACAACTTCCTTGAGCTTGATTTTGGCCTGCAAATAAATCTCAACTTAAATATGTAAAGAGCATTTGGCAAGCCCATATAGTAGATATTTGGCTGTGGCTGAGTGGAGGAAATACAAACATCTGATTGACAAAGATCAAGCTAAGACTGGTGCTGCTTATATAGCATGCTAAATTTTCCAATTCTATTAATGTTTACAACAGTCTCTCAATATGGAACCATCAACTTTATTATCATCAATGCACTTATAGGACTCTATAGACATTTTAACAAATACTAAGATGTTTTTTTTAGGTAGACAAAATCTCTACAAAGATACTTCCAAGGCTATAAAACAAAATTCACATAAAATGCTGATTTACAACAAACATTTTATGAAAAAATATGATGATTGACAATGGCCATAAAAACTCCACCCAAAATAGTATATATGACCAAACCCAAACAAGGCAGTTCTAATTGTTGATGAATGTTCTTACCTTCTAAATTGTTGGAGAATGTTATAACCTAATTCTATCATAACATTCTGAATAGTTCATGAGCTATAATGATAGCAATGTTCCAAAATTTCAATGACAAAAAAACAAGCTTCAATAAGGGTATAAATCTATTTGAAAATGAGTTGACAAGACTAAACCCATAAAAGGCACACATAAGTCTATGGAACAATCCACAACAAACAGTATTAGAATATGCTAAATGCTTTTTGAGCCATGTTGGTTATGAATTAAATATATCATGTTCATTGTCAAGGGCTTTAACTCTATTCAAAATTATGATGCTCGTATTGTTATATGACAATGGCTCCTACTCAGTAACAAAGAAAAGAGCGAAAGCCAACAAGCTTTGTAAATGTTAACAAAACAATTTATTTCCCTAGACAACAATGTAAAAAATGGTAAATAGGACTTACAGTTTGTAAATATAATTCAAATATGATTGTAAGAAAAGAAAACACAAGTCCTATCACAAAATGGTCTTATAAGAATCCAGGTTAGAGTCCTGACGACATATGAATATGGAGGGTGTGATGTGTCGAATTTTGAACTCTTAAAAGCTTTGGTTAAAGGAATTGTATCAAAGTCAACTTAATTAAAGTAGAAAGGACTAGAGATAGTTAGATGATTATTTTCATTTCATCTCTGAACGTCAAAAGGGAATTCCTTCTAGCCAACATGACCCAGTCAGATGCTATGGTACAAGAGAATGACATAAGATTTCTCAAAATCAAGGTTAAAGGGTGGCAGCTGGCTATAGATGATTGTTCAAAGTAATGTTAATTACGGCATCATTAGTTGTTTAGTTGTTTTGTCAATCCAAAAATTCTATGAACAGGTTTAGGAAACAGTCTATTCCGATTGGTTAATATGGATTTATGGGCATTACTCTGTAAGAAATTAAAGGTTTTACTTTAGGAAAATTCAGCAGTCTTTAATCTTTCGCGAGGAAAGTTAAACGATTCCAGAAGAGCATGTAAGACGTTATCTCGTGATTTGGCAGTAAAGCGGGAAGTTTGTCTCAGCGAGTAGGCAAACTCTACATTTTGAATTCGTAAAAAGTATGTTTTCATTATAGAGTAAGGGGCCAGATAGTTGTCTCATTTAGGAGACGGACTATACGTGAGAACGAATAAAGAAACGGCAAAAGGAAACAGCTTTCCTGGAATCACATGAGAAATCCCTGAACAATCACAGGACCAGAACAAGTTCTACGCAGAAATCTAAGTCAGAGACGATTGTTAAGTCAGAGTTCGACGGACAAGAGTCCAAGACGAAATAGCTAGACAAAGATCGGCAGAGCAGGGACGAACCGAAGTCTTGATGTCTGCATAAAATAGGTGATGAAGTCTCTTATCGTTGCACTCAAAGGTCACATCTCATTGGCAATGAAGAAAGTATATTAATGTTGAAAGTAATTTTACATTTAAATAAATTTGTATTGTCTTTTTATTTGAGTACATGTTAGTACCATTTTTCTTTCTTTTGTAACTAAGTCATTGATTTCTTTTCATTTTAAATTCTGTTGATAAACTGATTAAATTTTATATTTGTTCATTGAAAGGGGGCTCGTTTTGTTATTTCTTCAATATACTTGTTCAGTGATCTGCATTCTTCTTTCTATCTATCCACACTGGGTAAATTACACCGTGGAGGTCATTCCCTAGCAACGAACCGTAGTGAAAGAGGTTGGTGTGTTTTGAACGCCGCCAATTCCCCACAGAGGGCGATGATGCCAGATGTAGTCCAAAGTATGAATAACAATAATTCCTCACTTGAATTACAGTCTTTGTTTACGAATAATTGTAGAATTAATTTCCTTGAATATCTTTCTGAATTTTTTTTATAAGAAAGGAAAATAAATTATTGAATTCAAAATATCAGATGAAGAATAAAATATTCTGGCAACAAATCAAAAAAAAAATACATAGATACACCTTGTTCCTTCAAGGTTTTGAATGACTCTGCATAAACAAATATTAGGAATACATATTTAACCTTGAAAACATCACTTCAAATCTTATGAGATTGGTCACGTGGTCTCTTATTATGCTATTTATGTCACTCCACAATACAGACCAACATAAAAAAAACAATAAAAATAGGTTGTTCACAAACATTGATCACTGGAGAAAGTGCGGGGAGAAAGTATGTCCGGGGAGAAAGTATGTCCGTGATGCTGACCAATCATTTTAATTTCCTGTTGATTTGTTTCAAGGTAAGGCAAACTAAATGCCTCCCTTAAGTATTACTATTTTGTCTTAAATAAACAAAGCTTGTGCTAAAATTTTATCTCACTACTAAAAGTAGAATCCAAAATAAGAGAAAAATATTCCTTGTAATTAAATACAATGAAATAAAAATGAAATAAAAAGAATTTTAAACCTTACACAAAAGCAAATTAATCACATATACGTAACAACATACATGTATGTCTATGAGTCAATGTTCTTATCAATTTACATTTTGAATATACTGAATGGCTATTGAACTCTGCCAGTAATAGGTGTCCACCAATGTGAAAATATGAACTACTACCAAGGGCCTTAACTCTATTGCAAATACAGTTGATGCAACAAAACCCAGAGAAGGCATATCTAGGTCAATAAGACAATGAAAATATCAAACTGCACCTGATGTATGCTGATTACAATGATGATAACTGGTGGGAAACTGCAACTAGTGGGAAATGGCAACAGCTCCAAAACTGGATTAGAAAAGATGAAACCTTTTCAGTGCACATCTATGAGTAATATGCAATTCACATACCATATTGCATCCAATAACATAGAACAATGGCATATGTTTGTTCTTACAAGAATTGTAAACAAACTGACAGATGGCTGGAGGAAAACACTAATACAGGGCTCCCACAATATATATTGACCCAAATTATTGTAATATCTGCTAATACATGTGGTACCCAATGATAGAATGATACAATAATGTATTTACACATATGTCTTAAATAATAGCCAAAACCAGCCTTCCATAGTCCTTATATTAGTTCACAAGCATGAAGGCTTTGCTATATTTAATTAATTGTTGGCTAGGAAAGAAAAACAAGACCAGGGCCTGTATGTCAAGCCCACATCACAACAATGGTATAAACTTTGTATAAACCTTGACTCAAAAATCATAAGAGGAGAATGAGAATTTGTAGCAGTCTTACCTCCATAATGATTCATCAAATTCATTAACAAAATCAATCAATTGGTTAAGGAAACTGTCAGGTTTGCTCAGCCCAGCTATCAAGTCCAGTATAAACTAGGGTATTACTGGGACTATGGGTCTAAACAATGTCACAGGTTTGTGTCAATCCACTATGCAAGGTTACTGCAACCCCCTGGAAATTGGAGTTGGTGTAGGTAATCACTTGTGTCATTTGACAAAGGCTTGAAATTTTCACACCCTGGCAATACACATTTGTTCTGATAACAAAGAAAGCCTGCAGGATGAATGGGGCATGTCCTCATCCATCCAATTAGAATTGAGATAGAGGGTGTGATTACAATTCAGATTTATAGCTTAGTAATTCACAAGCAGAAGGGTTAGTAGATGCCTAGACAGATTGCTGTGCAAATAGTGTTACTCTGAGAAAACCACTTGTAATTTGGCAGTAAAACTTAGAAACAGATTCTTAGGAAAGAAATGCTTTGAAAATGAAGCTTTTTGGGGGACAGAACTTTTGGTTCAGTAGAGTCCTGAGTCTCCAAGAGGGGAGAGATGGAAATGAGACTAGAAGAACAGTCAGAGTCTACAAAGGCCTAGATGGTGAAGAGAAGATAGGTGCAGAAGGAGGAAATGTAATCTGGAGGAGAAAGTGGAGGAGGAAAAGGAGTATAGAGAAGTCAAGGAGGAGGATGATAAGTCAAGGAGGAGGAGAAGGAATTTGGAGAAAGTCAGGGAGGAAGAGGAGAAGGAATTGGGAGAAATAGGAGAGAGAAATACACAAGGACAGGTGAAAACGTATCTCACAAACTAATCAACTGATGCAATAGGTCGAGAGGAAAAAGTCTACTTGGGAAATTGGAATTTTTTGACTACTGAATGGTTGTTAAATTTTCATTCATTGAACTTTTTTTTGTATATTTAGCCATTTAACTCTTTTTTGTATATTTAGCCATTTAACCATCAGCATTGCTAACTGGGGGCTTGGAGCTGTACATCTTCATTAATTCAACTTCCAACAAAAATCAAGCCTGGGTGGGACTTCTACAGTAGTTAATTATAACATTGAGAGCACCCAATGCCAATTCCCCACAACAAAACCCTCACAGTGGGGGTCATCCTTCACAGAAATGAAAACATTTAACTCAAAGTTTAGGTCAAATTATGACCGACCTTGACACCAAGGTCAAAGGGGTGAGAGTGTTTGCAGTAGAATAAATATTCTTATTAATAAGAGGTGTTTTGGAAATATATGAGTAAATGAAACATCTTGAACCCAAACCATAACATACAAATTTTCTTCGAATTTGATCTTTACCCCTAGATCAAAGAGGCTGGTATGCATGTCACTGAACAAATTGTTCTAGCTTTATAATGATTTATGCCAAGAATAATTATAACCTTTTATGAATTTAGAAATATATGATAGACTTTAATCAAAGCCTTAACAAACTCTTCATGATACATATGCCATCATCAATGTGACTCTGTCTTGTTTCTATCTCACATGGTCTTGAATAAAAGTACATGGCAGTCAGCAAGATAAGTAGGTCTTATAATCAATTTAAGACCAGTCTTGTCATCAATGAGCAGTTGTATAATTCTGCTTTCAAGGAGGAGAAATGGGGCCCACTGTGCTGTTGATAATAGGCATATTTTTCAGACTTGATTACATGCCCATGGCCCACTCTTAAATTTTTTTAACATTATAATGTACATATCCAAATGAAATTTACTCTTATATGCCTAATGCCTTATCATTACATTTTCTGCTGAAAGTAATTCAATTAAGATCCTGTGAATTTAATCCCACTAAGATTCATGCTACATGTATTTTTAACTTTTTTTGAAATTTCTGAATGTAGCCTAGATTAACATCATATGGCATCAAAAATATGTATGCCTGCATGGAAACTCTGTGAACAAAATATGAATGCATAGCAATTTTATTCTGCAATGATCTGCAAATGACACTTAGCCAACTGTAACTGCTGTTAACTAAAAAGCCTGCATTCCATCGTTACACTGATGTCAGTTTGCCTGTTCTGTCAATCAGGAATGTTTTCTCACATGATTTTGCACATGTTTACACCAAAATGGCCAAAATACTTTCTAAATTAAGTCACTGTACCCTGGAGATTATTTTATATCTGAAATTGGGGTAGGAGACAAAGATTTCTTGTAACTTCAGATTGAAAGCATGAAAGACTTGCATATTGCCAGATGCTTAGAAGAGATTAAGTCATTTTTCATTGGCTATATGAGCAGATGGGTGACAATTTGACTTTTTTTTATCATTTTGCTATTGGACCCATGTGTTTGATTCCCTGGAAAAGTTCTTTTCCATATCTCAAACACATCCTACTTTTAGTAAAGTTTAATCTGTTCTTTATCTTGACCAGTCTGCTTAAAACAAATTAAAAGAAGTCTAAATTCTTGACAACTCTCATTCTAGAACCAATAGTCTTGTATCTATAAAAGATAATCTACTTAGTCTCAAAGGTCTTGCTTTTTTAGATTGTAATTTTAATGTGAGTGGAATGTCCACCTTACATGGCATATTGTAAAGCTACAGCTTTCATCTTTTCTCTAAATACCACCTGTTTTGGTTAATCATAAATTCCGATGATGTTGCAGACCATGGATAAACACTATCTCATGATGCAAAAAATGTAGCATTTGGGATTAATGCTCTGCAACTTCATGCAGTGAATCTGCTGCCAAAGATTTACAGCAAATATGCTCTCTTTCTATCTCTTTCTCTCTCTAGCACAGATATCTGATCAAAATAATCTTTGCAATAAACATTTACTGTAGCATCATGAATATTAAGTCTATTGGTAAAGTTATAATTAAAATGAATTAAAATTAAAGAAAAAATGTCATTCTAATAAGAATATCTTTCATGCAGATGCCTCAATAAAATCAGCTAAAAGATAAAACTAGTAAAACCTTGACAGAATGGTGACCTGTCAAAACAGATTTTTCATACTGGTCCCAGAGAGTATCACAGAGGTGGGCAAAATATGGCCCACATTCCAAATTCAGCCTGTGACCTGGTTTACCTGTCAATTTACATTATAGGGTGTAGCTTTGAAAGAATGGCCCACACCCTGGACAAAGTTGCCCTTGCTTGATGTAGCAATTTCAACAAACTTCACTGTACGATCACTTGCAATGTAAGGTATCACACTGCTGAAAGGATATCAAAAAAATGTCTCAATGAAGTTCTTGCTCATTACCCTTCCCTCCAAACTGCCAGCACCATATTTTCATGGACAAATTTGTATGGAAAGGAAACAAAACTTGAATGACATTTACAATATAAATCAACAAAAATATTCTGTGGAAGCTTAACACTGTTAATCATAACAACACTGGTTGAAATGGGCACATGACCAAGTGCAAGTAAGTTCTAATTCTACCCAGATCACCATGCTGTAACTCTGGGCATGGTACTTTGCTCCAACTGCCACAAACAATATAACTGGTCCTGACAATGCACTGCTGTACTGTATCAACCCAAAAATGTAATCAATCAATTTTTATTGGCCCTGATGGTAGTTATAGCAGCATCTATCATCCATAATATTTTATATTAACACCAGAATTAGTTTTCCTGGTGCAGTCTTATTAATCAGAAGCCAGAGGTTTAGCAGATCTAAGAGACTGCATTTTACAAAACAATTGTTACAAGTTACACTTAAGCTGTAGGTATGGTAGTATAGGAATGGAGCCCTCAATAGTGTCCTACACAGGTAACAACCCTCCTGGTGGTTTGGTGTATACCATATCTGCAATCAACTATTTTGCCCAGAGTTATGATAAAGAAGCTCTGGAATGCACCCTACAGTACCATAATTCAACAGTAGAAGTATACATCTTACTGTGTGGCTAATATACAAACTACTAGAAACACTTGTTTCATGGTTGAAGGCAGACAACAAAACAAAAGTTTGTAATACATGAATGCAAATCTTAAGAGTTCTGTTAAAAAAATATTCTGATTCAAAACTTTGTTAAATTCTCAAACTGAATACTTAAAAATTTAAAAATAAACTAAACATAAGTGCCTGTTTGTAGGTATAGTTCAACATGGATCAGCTGTGATTTATAACACTCATTATTATATAAATAGACCCTAGCACTCTCCACAGTTCTTTACCATGGGTAGTTCCCAAGATGCACTTGTTTTTTGCAAAAACAAGGCTTATACAGACTTTACAATGGGTGGTTATATCAGGACACATGATGGTGGATGACCAGCTCTGATTGATGATTTGAATCTGCACCCTTCTAGTGGTGTGCTACCTACTAAGCTACCATGACTCATCTTACCATTAACTCTTTCCTCTATACAGCTCTCTCTCATTATAATGTGGTATTTGGGGACAATAACCCCTGGCAACATTATGTACTGAACCATGTTATATAAAGTGAACTACAATATTGTGAGAATTGCAACTTAACGTGAACAGCAAGACCATGGTATTGCAAGAATAATCAGAATTTGATAAATAATGATGATTTAAAAAGGAAATGACAATAAGACTAATTTTGACCTTGTTTCTTTCAATCCATACTGCTATACATTAGAATGAATTTTGTCATGGGCCCATAGTGGTACTACATTATATCTGGAATCACATTATAATGAGGCACATTATAATGGGGGAGAGCTGTACAAGTTCATCTGGACTCCCCAGCCTCATTTTAATGCATATTACCTTTCAATGCCTCTACTTCATTTCAATGCTTGTATGTGTGGATACCCCTTTACCAAAATGTTTAAACATGTATATAGTGAACTAAAATGATACCATTTATTCAAAACAAATGGAAAATAATTTTCCACTATCTATCTGCTGGGTTTATTGAACCAATGACTACTATTACAATATTATACTTTGCTCAGTTTCCAATTGCTTCATTTGCTGTACTTTATTTACCTCTTATTATGCCAGGATTAAATTCCTAATACTTGCTTTTGTTGAATACATCTGACAGTTTCTAAGACATATTTTTGTTGAATATATCTGACATTTTGTTTATGTTCAATTTATCTAACAGTTTCTGCCATGTCATTGTTGAAACTGACAGTATCAAAGTCATGTCTTTGTTGAATATGTCTGACAGTTTGTATTTTTGTTTAATATACATGTATATGACATTTTGTAAAACATATTTTTGTTAAATATATCTGACAGTTTGCAAGACATTTTTGTTGAATATGATGAGCTGACATTTTCTAAGACATGTCTTTATTGAATATATCATAGTTTCATTAAAATATCCCAAGGGTTGTGGTGATACTGTTTTCTACTGTTATGCATATACTGTATACACAATGAAAAACTTGATAATGGAATTGGACATAATGCCTAGACATGTATAAGGGTATCCTTTTTTCGGATGGACATTGGCTAATAAACTGTGCTGTTATTTAAGTGTAAATGCTGTAGTTTAAAGACCTTTTTATTACCATATCAGTAAATCAACTTGATGTGTAATTCTGTGTAATGTGTGATATAATATATAACCCATCTGTCAAATGCTATTTTTCTAGCAATGTCCCATTCAATGATGATGATTGTCATAGATACCTGCTTTAACAAAATAATTTTTCATAAAAATCCTATTAAATAATAAATTTCCTCTTATGTAAAGATGTGAAAATATATTTAATTTAATTGGAATGGGTATAGTTTCTTCATCACTGACAGTCACATGAATGTTCACAAGTTTACAAATATTGTAAATGTGTGGAGGTCACCCTATGTACATGTAAGCAAGACTGTTGCTGCTCATTATTCTATTATTTAGAAAGAAACAATACCTGCTACATATTGAATATGAAATCTTTTATTTATCACTGTGCTGTTTTTCACAATCATAATGTCAGCTGGTGGCATGCTGTACTATTGATATATTGTTGTACAATGTTACAAAAGACATCTATACTGACAAGAGGAAACAGATCTGTTGTAGAATGCAAGGTCCCCAGGAGAGACAGGAAATGATGAACTGACAACAAGGTCATTGCTCTCAGTACCTTCATTAAGGACAGGTTCTTGGTCTTCTCTGTGCTGAAGAACATGGACAAATCCTTTATTTGTGAGGAAATCATCTGCACAAAGGCAAAATGTTGAGATGGAGTAGGCTCTGATTTATTTAGGCTTGGCAGAAGGCCTAACATGGTCACTATGGACCAAAAGCAAGAGGGATTTAGTCTAAGGGACTCTTAGCTGGTCATTGTAGATCAACCAATGATCTAAATACTGGAGAATTGGGACACCTAGTGATCTCAAATGGGCTGCAACTAATTCCATGACCCTGGTAAAAGCTCTAGGAATGGAAAAATGTCCACTTAAAAGAGTGAGTCAGGAAATATATGAACTTTATAATCAGAATCAGCTACCAAGGATCACAACATGGAGAAGAGGAGTAACAGACCACCCCTAAGTTGTCTAGCAAAGAATTGGTGCCTTGCTTGCTAAACCTTTCAGAAAGCTCCTTAATCAAAACTGAGTGAGGAAGAAACAAGAAATCTGGTCAAGAGCATGCCACAGAATTTGTTGGGGTTTTTTGTTTGGTTTTTTACCAAAATGGAGAGAATTTAAGAGTCATCAGAAGCTGAAGATTTCAGACACAGACCACTGGCCAAAAGGTAGTAAATCACATTGACCACTCTATGGGAATACCAGCTCTCTTTTGCCATCTTCACCAATGTGAGAAGGGGAACATAACCCAAAGGAAGGGGAAAACCACATTAGTCTGTTAAATATGTAATTCATTAGCATAAATAGGGGCAGAAAGTATGCCTTCATCCAGCACTTTTTCTTCTGTGAGGGAGGAAAATGTAACCCCATGCCTCTGTCGTAAGGGATGCTGGGGGGGGGAGAGAGGAACTTGAACTAGTAACTCCTCCCATAAGAGTTAATGGACTGCCTTTGCTGAGAATTTTGCAAGTACGAGAGAGTGACACTCCACATACCTAGTGTATGGTGGAAGATGGTCTTTTCCCCTTCCCTCATTTTTGACCCAACTTTGTAAGATGATGTAAGTTCATAGCTCATACCACAATCTCACTACCATGTGGGAAGTGTCCTGAAGTCCATGACTGCATGCAGTGAAAGGACTAATCAGTTCTGTATTGTATATAGCCCCACCTCAAATAGATTTTGAGGGAAAATAGGACAGGAGGATGCCACTCTCCTAATAAGACTTTTTCCCAGATTTACATATGAGCCTTCCCTTTACCAAATGGCCCATTCACATTGCTGCCTCAGGAACTAAGAGGGTGTTGATCCCTCTTACAAGGGGAGGCAACAAGCTTTTAGTCCAGACCAATCTGTGGGTGAGTAAACCATGCTGTGCACCCCTTATGGGCAGGTGTTACTCTCAGTGGATCTGGATGGAAGAAGGTGTTGCTCTTCCCTGTAGTGATGGCATGACTCACTCTCTATCATTGTGGAAATAAGACAGTGCTGAGGATATTACTGCTCCTGCCATATGTAAGGGCTTAATCTGCTCTCTGCCCTGAAGAATGAAATGTACCTTTGAAACATCTATATCTACGACAATGCTGTCAATTTTCTTCCACTCTTTTCCTTCAATTATTTGTTATTCCTACCACATGTTCCAACCCCTAGTCCCACTTTTGGGATGTGAATAAAGATTTTATGACCATTCTGTAACTGTTCTTGCCAACTTGAAAAAAAAATGAAAAACAAATTATTTAAAAAAATTTCAAGGGTAAACTATTGACCAAGTACATGTTATCTAAAACTTTGCTCAGCTCCAAATCTTATTAAAATATATTCTGAACTAAGGGAATACAAATATGGTATATTTGGAGTTAAATTTCAAAGTTGGAAGTAATATTTATTACTTGAAGAACTGATTAAACTTTCATGACAGATGGTCCAGAAATTCTGTTTTAATGTCATCAGGAAAAATTCAGGACAATTACACATGAAGCCAGGACAAATGCAAAACATGAATGTGGCAAACAATAGGGATGAGTCAGATACAAGAGTGTCATGTGTACAGTAACTGCAATGTTATTTTGTATCAAGAGGCTGTGACATACACTACAAGTTTCATATATCAACAATTTTTCCTACCTTCCAAAAATCATTGTACAATTTTTTTGTACTTGTAATTTTCCTCAACTGAACTATATATAAGCCAAAAATGGAAATTAATATTTTATCTTCATTTTTATTATTTGTACATCCAAAACACTAATTAAAATGCAAAAAAATCCATCAAGAAACAATACTGTGCATATTTTGCATCTAGAATACAGAGAGTTAAGGACAATATATTTCCCTGTCCTACAAATATGTGAAACTAGACATTTCAAAGGACAAAATACATTTCTGCATTAGAAGAAATGGGGAAAAAAGGTTAAACAGCATGTATGTGTGAAGATTTGGGTGATACAGAAACATTAAGCTGTTGGGAAAAGCCATTTACTTAACATATGTAACTTCATCCATGCAATGTCTCTAAAAATGACTAATCATTGAGAAAAGAAATCTGGTTGGACTGTAGTATTTGCTGGCTTTCCATGATCAGGCCAAATCAGTTGACCTCACATGTTCTAGGCAAGGCACTTTATGAGAAAATTGCCATGACAACACAAAAACTTTTGTACTGATGAGCCCTTAGACATAAAAAAGATAAATAAATGGAAATAATTTATTGTTAAATCCATAATATAGTTATATAAAGCATATACCCCAAAAATACACAGCTAGAATCTTCTTTCTTTCACACAAACAAGACAAAGCTTGTATTCCAATCAATACAGAGTGCTTTGTCAACATGCACCATACTTCTGAGACAAAAATGTATTGTCTACAGTCACAAATTAGTGTTCCAAGTTGTAAGGTTTGTGTGCCTAGCTCTACATTTGAAATCTTTCATTTCCTGTGTCTCTTTTTAAAGTACCATAGTCAAGTACCCTGCTAAAATGACCAGAGTTACTGGAGAAAACTTTCCTCCCTTATGAAGAAGCTGTGAAACAAAGGAAATTTCTTTCCTTACTTTACTCTGCAAAACTAAAATCAATATGGATTAAGTCCAAATACAACAAGACAGGGAGGTGAGGTAATGTGGGTCAATACATTCACTTGTATCTGCCAGGGTTTGTTTGCAAAACATGACATTTTCTTATTCAGGGTAGGGGTAATGGAATAATTTGTGCAATTTAGATGATGCCAGATGATGACAAATGGGAATTTATTGATGTGCAAAATTCCTGTCATGTCTGATACAGGATGCATGCATGTGTCTACATGTATCATAATCAAAATTACATTCACAAGTGTAATGTTGATATGATACACTAGCTCTTGGCACGTAAATTTTCAGACCTGTTTTTTTAATTATTGTGTGGAAACTGCCTGTATTCACTGAAACTATCAAATGCTACCATTTTTTTAAAAGAATTAATTTATTATTCAAATCAATGTCTTGCAACATGCTAATTTGTCTGAAATATACATAAATACTGTAGTACAATATAATACAGACTACTGGGTAGCATTTCAACTAGATTTCATTAATTTTTGTATAACAAAGAAGACAGAAACCATTTATCTTTGGAACATATCACTTTCAATTTATAAAGTCCTTTGTTGGTGACAAATGGCTTTCTTTGTTTAGCATATATATGTAGAAAGCTGTGCAGATTAACAATTGGAGGGGCAGATTTACTTTACCCACAAACACGCAATTTATGGCTGAAATAGTATGCTTTATCATCAGAAACTGTAAAATTGGTCATTTTAAATGAAATGCAACAGAACCACGCTTCTATAACCTGAACCCTCACAGTAAAACATCTAGGATCTGAAAATTTTGAGCACTGGATTATATGATAATAATAAAAGTATCAAATGATTGGAGCTACATGTTGTCTGAGCTAAAACATTATTATTCCAAGCAAAAGAGTGAATGAACTTTTTTAAAAACATTTCATGTTGTTAAGAATGATAACATTTAACTCTAGAACTGAGTACCATGTATCTAATCTGATTTAAACACATGGGTGCCTCTAAATTGTTGTACACATGTGGGAAGACCAGCTTCTATACACTATTCTGGATTCTTATCTAAGCATGAAATTGTCACCCTCTGACAGTAATAGATAGATAACAGGTCTACCAGACAGGGATGCTACCAGACTGCTGCACACAGCAGGCATGATGGAAAAAACAACATACTAAAACAATATTTGAAAGGCATGCATCTTTAATTATTGCAGCACCTAATACTTAAAGGGAGCTTCGTCTTCATATGCCTTGAATCTATGTATATCAAAAGATTTAAGTGCAAAATGAATGAAGTTTCAAACATTTTTTTGTTGTTTATGTACGATATTATCAGCATGTTTTAAAATACATTTCATGTCCAGAAGTGTAGTTAGTGTTAAAGTTAAAGAATCAGCACAACAAAAGTTCACTTTTGCAAAAATATATTGTGTTGCCAGATACATGGTAAAATAATTTGGGATTGGGCAGTTGGACACCCTCATGTACTGAAAGTGAAAATTGGTTGTATAACTTAATTTTATTCCTGTGAGAAAAGACCTTGTACTGTAATTGCTGGCCTGTAGGTCAATTCTATATTTTACCATAGAATCTGGGCTTAGTCTTATGCTCCAAACTGAGTTGTATATGGATTATGTCATTTAAACTGCTTTATCACAAGTCATTAAATTTTTGTATGTAAAAAAATTCTCCAAAAGTAAAAAAAAATGTGCAAAAATGATTTTGGGGAAAGAGATCATATACAAAAAATATAGGACACAACTGAGAAGAATTTTAAAATATTGACATGATCATAAGTATAAAATTTACATACATCAGACTAATTGCACTAAAGCAGCATGCATTAGTAATATACCTTGTTTAAATTTGATTACATTATATGTGATTAGAACTGTCAAGTTAGAAAATGAATATATCATGAAAAGGACATCATATTTTTCTTCTTGCACCTCATGATCAAATAAAATATGCCCTGATATGAGGAGGGAAGGGGTTGCTTTTAAGATGATTTTAATCTGTATTGTTTATTTACCAGACAATTGTGATGTCACAAATGTCCAAAGACAATATCAAATTCTAATGCATTGAGTAAATAATTTCTTCAAGTTTCAGTTAAAATTTTAATTAAATATGATACCCCTGTAATCAGACCATTCCAGCTAACACCTACCTGTCCAAGAGCATGATTTTGTAAAACAGGTCAAGTTCGTGAGGCTTCCAATAGGAAAATGAGGCTACTTAAAGGGTACAGGGTAAAAATAATTACAGGAAATGCCAGGTGCTTACTTTAGTAGTTTCTCAATCTTTTGTACTCAGACAGAACTGTCAGAACAATATAAATTTACAACTAACATGATCAAAACAAAGTTCTGCCTAACTACAGGAGTGTGTGTGTGTGAAAAAAATACCTGTGAAAAAAATTCACTTCATATTGCTATGATGTCTGTAGTGTGGCAGTTCTTAGTGATATCTGGCACTGGGGCATAATGCTGCAGACATGCAGCATCATGTCTCACCAAGTCACATTATCCTGAGACCAGGTTAGCTGGTTCAAACACTAACCTTTTAATGTAAGGCAGATGTTGTACCATTTTTATAAGTCTTTGGTATGATTTAGCTGGGATTTGAACCTGCAACCTCCCACAACTGAGGTGGATGCATGCTCTAACAACTAGGCCAATGAATCAGAGTTTCTTCTGACCCTTGCCACCCCATTTTTGATATTTGGACATTGATGTTGGGGTGTAGGGTCAGAGTCCACTACCTATGGAAAATTTGCAATTAGCCAACACCATTTGGTGTTGGCATAGGGTAGCTGCTTACTTTACTACTAATCAGCCTCACAAACTTGAATGACCTTTGATCAGGATATACCTGCATGAAATCTGAAGATAATCTGTGGAAGTATGATTTATTTTCTCAGAAACTGTAAGCATAGCATTTATTGTCTTTAATCTGCTGACAGATGAGACAAAGTACATCATTGCTGAAATTTGACCTGGATCTTATTATTTGCATTCTGAGTCACATGACTATACAAATCTCACAAATCTCAGTGACATTAGAGCTTTTATAGACATGTACTATCAATAATAATAACCCATTTCTAGTCTTGCTGTTGGAAAAGAAATCAAACATAAAAATGACAGTCACATAATCTTTATAGAAAAATGAAGGAACAAAAACTTTTCAAAATATTTATTCTGAAAACAAGTATTGTAAATCAGTAAATGTTACAGCAACTTAAAGAAAAGAAAACCAAATTCACTAAGCAGAGAGCACATGTCAATGCATAATCACATGATACCAACAACATCACTGACACTGCTGGGTACTTGTTGACAATGTTTTTCTTCATCCAAGCTGTGATACCACAGGTTTCTGGTCATTGTTCTCAGGATAAATATGTTGAGAACTAAATGTGCACTATATTTATTTACAAATATTAAGCAACTTCTATACAATATTTCCAAATTCTATGTATAACAACTTGGGAAAGGTGTTAATTGTCAATACCACATGACTATATGACCTCTGATGTCACTGACATGTAGGTTGTGGGAATTGTAGTCAGGTGATCTGGAATGAAAATGGAGAGATCCAGGTCAACTTGCTGCAACAATGCACTTTCATCTTGTCTGTCAGTTGATTAAAGATATAAAGAATCCTATGCTCATTATTTTTGAGAAAATAAATCATATTCCTTTTGATTTCTTGCAGTTATCTCTCAATGAAAGGTTGTTCAAGTTTGCTAGGCCAGCAAGTAAGCCGCTATCCTAGGCTGACACCAAATGGTGTTGGCCAATTCCAACCTTTTGACAAGAAGTGGACTCTGACCCGACACCTCAACATCAATGTCCAAATATCAAAAATGGGGAGGCAAGGGTCTGATGAAACTCAGACTACTCCATTCCCAACAATTAGGCTCATCCTATATTAGTAATTGTACACTTCCTGTAGACTGCATCATTGGCCTAGTTGTTAGAGCATCGACCTCAGTTGAGAGAGGTTGCAGGTTCAAACCCCTGCCAAATCATACCAAAGACATACATACCTTAGAGATGAGATGTTATAGAAGGATCCTGAACAACTCATACTTTGACTAATGAGAAGGTGCACACTAGAATCCAAAGCGCAATTGGAACATATAAAGCTCTGCTCATCACTGTAAAAAACACAAACTAAGATGGTATAGTCATGTCTAACTTTCTTCTGGCCTGTCAAAGACAATCCAACAGGGACACATTAATAGAAAATGAGGCAGACAAAAAAGTAGACAGGCATAGACTTCATAAAGTCCCAAAAAGCAGTTTAGAACAGGGCAAAATTGAGAATGCTACAAAATCATCGATGTTGCCCCTACGACCAGCATAGGTTATGGAAGAAATGATGAGAAAAATTGGGATTTAATTTATTGATGTTTTCTATTTGTGATAAATGTAATAGCTTTAGCTAAATTGGGGCAGTTATGTCCAAAATAGCATGAAGAATGGCTGAAATCTGTCATATCTGATCACATTTGATTCTGATCATGAGATGCAAGAAGAAAAATGTGATGGAATACATATTGCTACCTCTCTTTTCAAAACAAATGCATGGAAAAAAAGCATGTTAGCATCAGTGATGCAATTTTTCTACTGCTAATGAGCTAAAATAGCATATGGTGATACCATTAGTATTCAGGGAATGGGAAGTTACTATAGTTTCATTTACTAAAGCATTGAAAGTTTTATCCCATTTGTAACTCAATTAAGTTTTCAGGTCAGTGTCATTAAATGCAGCTAAAAATGCCTAATTCAATTAAAATACTTCATGTCTTATTTATGAGTCTTAGATCAAGTAATATAAGTGTACAGGAATGGGGTAAAAAAATTCATTCCTCTTTTAAGTTCTGTCTGTGGAATCATTTACTGTTGTATTCAGATATAATTTATTTATTGGAATTAACCAAATACATACATACATACATACATACATACATACATACATACATACATACATACATACATACATACATACATACATACATACATACATACTTATATACATACATACATACATACATACATACATACATACATACATACATACATACATACATACATACATACATACATACATACATACATACATACATACATACATACATACATACATACATACATACATACATACATACATACATACATACATACATACATACATACATACATACATACATACATACATACATACATACATACATACATACATACATACATACATACATACATACATACATACATACATACATACATATAGTATAAGCACTCAAAACTACACCACTGGGACCTATACTAGGGTACTGCATTTTTTCTTTACTTATATCATCATTTTTCTTCCAGTAATCCAAAGACCCCTCTACGTCCAAAACTGAAACAAATTTATATGACATTTCAACATGGAATGAAAAAAAATACCATATAGAAATGAAACTTGCATCAAAGTTATTAATGTATTTCAGATGTTAAATTCCTGACATCTCTCTCTCTCTCAACAACTCAAAATGGTTGAAAACTAAAACTGCCAAAATCAGACAATATCATGACCTTGCACTGTCACAATTATCTACAGAGTGAATGACAAATAGCTATATTTTCCAGCAATTACTGTCATGCCTTATCAGCAATGGATTATCATAAACATCATGTATAGGTAATATGAAATAAAAATACCACTTCGAATCACTCACAGTCAAGATTTTAGTACAAAGTCTTTACTAAACTTCATAATCAAATACATTATTTGAAATCGAAATAACTTATTCCACAAACTTGACAATTAAAAGAAAATCTACACATTTACTTACATTTCCTACATAAAAAGTCAACTACAATGATTTTGATTTTAATAATATGCATGAAGTAAAGAACACTTTAAAAAAAAACCTAATGAACAATAGCAAAACCCCATTCCACATATAATTGACATGTACCTTGCATAATGCTTTAAAGTCAAACTAACCAACTGCACAGATCCAGATCTGCATCACATAATACACCAGATCTGGTTCTATGCAGTCTGTTTGGAACAATCAGTAGAACAAAGAAAGATCCTTATCTGCTTACAAATTATGAAATGGCAGATCAAGGTTTATGTTTCTTGCAGCTGGATTTAAGGTAGATGTTAATATATATGGTATAGGGTGTATGCACTCTGATTGAGAATCAGGGTGTCCTATAAACAAGTGCTGCAATATGACCTGATCTCTGCAAATTGTTCTGTATGATGATGCCCATTCTCCAATGATGGTTTAGATGTTCAAAAACCTTTTTAGCAATTTTTTTTGTTTTATGCAATAACTAGCAAGTAATAACTGAAATATAATACCTGTAACAGGATATGCACTTGATAAAAACAACAAATATACTCATGAGTATGAATACACATGTGCAAGTATGAAAATCATCTGCTATTTGCAAGCATAACATATTATGATTTCCTGGGTTTGAAATTTTGTCATCTGTTAAACAGTCGTATTAGGAGTCTTGAAATTATGAAATCATCTTGAGATAGTATTACCTGTATTTGTACCACAGTACAAGTATTATGTAGAAGCCTGCAGACCAGTGAAGGTGTCCTATATCTGTACTACCTATTGCTATATAATCACATTATTCAGATGGCAGAATGTGAAACTCAATGCAATTATCAGATTTAAAAAAATCATGCTCCCTGTCTAGACTTAGATACATGTTATTTAATAGAGAAAGAGCTCACAGGAAGGCCTTGATTGGGCAGTGGGAAGGAGAAGGCCTGTTTTGTAAAATTCAAAAGAAAATAGGGCTACACAAGCATACAGTCAGCACAGTATTTTGGTTGAACTCTCAAGGGGACAATATATGAAATTATGCCCCCCCCCCTTCCCATAATGTTAAAGATATGGAGATTTGTTTTTAAATTAAGGAAATAGTGGTAATTTGATGTGGGAGAATGTCCCTTGGGCTCACTCAAGATGCAAAACTGATACTGCCAAAGTCCCAATATTTTGGTCTCTGCCTAAAGAATCTTTGTTTGGTTACTATACTGAATTCCCCATTTTAATGAGAAGTGTACATGTATACTTCTAAGGTAGGTCTGAAAGAGTTTCCATGTTATAACTCCAGGGCTAGTTCCAGTAGGTTGTTAGAGACCTAGTGACCAATGCCACTTTGTCAATTACTTGCCAGAAGAGTGTAATTGTGATTATAGGGTGGGATCTCAATGGTTTGAAAGTTCTGTCCCAGGGTATGGTCCCCAGCAGTTTAGAGCAAGCAGAAACACATGACCTATGGGTCATGTTACTTTAAAACAAAATTTACCTGTCTGCTAATGAAATACTCAAAAGATATTTATCTAATGATGCAAAATGTGCACTCTAAACACAGAAATAAGAATTTGTCCTTTGACATTTTACACCTTTCCTTAATGTGGTTATGTTACCTTCAATGGTAAAAAAGTTATCCCAACTCCAAAACATTAGGTGAAGCAAATTCATCAAATTCCTAAAAAGTAGTTTTCAAGGTATGGAATTGTAAAAATATTTTTAACACTGATGCTGATGATGATACCAATATCAACAATGCTGTCTTCCATTTTTCTCTGATAAAGAACAGATAATAATTTAAAGTTGGAAATAGCAGTAAAAGAATGAAATTGAATTTTGACTGAAATCACATCAATTATAACAAAATCATTGCTCACTTCAATCAATGTGTCCAATGCTCAACCATACTGATTTGAAAATTAAATAGAAATACTTAGTCTTGTCAAGAAAAATAAAAGACTGTCTTGACCATCAACTTTCATTTGCTTGTTATGCAAAATACATCAAGTATATAATGTATCTTCATTCATATGCATAAAGTTTACTAAGTGAACATTTGAGAATGCTATTGCACTAGAAAAATATTTAGTTTTTCTATGCAACACCTTGAACCCTCTCCAATGGACTCATACATATTAAAAAGTATGTATTCCTGAAGCATGGATGCCCCACTATAGAGGTGCTTAGTATTAACTGTAGTTTTCATCAGAAAGGAATGCATAGACATTCTCTGGTAATCTTGTCAGTAAGCATGTTTTCATGTATATGAAAAAATAATTCAACCATTTATTGGGTTGATTTTTTTCATAAAACTTACATTTGTCACAAATTAATTCTGATAACTACTGGTCTATATGTTTAATGTGTCTTGTATGCCAACAGTGGCCAAATGGGATTTGTGAAAGAGATTCTGTTCAAGACCAAATATGCTTTAAAAATTTGGATTAAAAGTTACTTACTAGCATATGTAAAGTGTTGCAGGCACATATTATTTGTAAAACTAAGAACCACCCTAAGATTTTCAAGGGTACAGTTGTTTTCAGTTTGAATATTATATATTTTCTTGCATCCACAAAATATTTCGAATTTACTGAATCAGTTTGTTCTACATTTACTGTCCCTCTTTGGCAAGTATCTTGCCCAAGTGTTAGCATCCCATTCAAAGTTTCCCTTCATATTATAGGAATAGTGTAGCTACTGAATCGTAGGCTTTGGTGTCAACTTTGGTGTCAACACTTACTACTGTTATCATAATACTCTCTAATGTCAACACAATCTCTTTTTAGAGTGTGTCAGCTAGATGTGAGGTTTACCAACTTGCTTCAGTTAGTTTTTAGATTACAATTTATACAACATTTAACATGTAATGGCAGATTCATCTTCTATAGGGTAATGACTATTTATTTTTTTTAGGGGAGAGGGTAGTGGTGAATTTCTTTTGAGCTATTTTATTTTATTTCAATGCAGTATGTTTTGTGCAATAAAAGCCAGCAAAACATTTTTTCCAGTTAATGAGAGAATTTAAATAGTGTCAGGGCCTGTCTCAGTGCATTAAGTTGTTGGTCCCTAATATAATTGTAGTATACCTCAGCACACAATTTTTCAAGTCATCTAGCTCTACCCTACTACAATACCTGAAAACTGACCTGATGCTTAACATGACCAAGAAGTGACACAAAAGATTGACAAGAGTAACACTATGCCATATCACTGTCAAGGTGAGGCCTAAAGAGCACTGATGCCTTCACCATAAACTTATGAACACTTGTATTTCCACTTTTCACAAAACCTTATGTTCCTCTACAGCCATCAAGGGTGATCAAATATGTCAAATACTCAAATACCACAAATACCAGTCTGAGGAATCTAACACTCCTGATTACCATTACAGGTCTATGTGTGTGATCTCCTTGCTAATACAAAATTTCAAACCAATAAGTTTTGAACCCTAAACCTCCATCAGTATTATGGTGTTTTACAATTTAGCTATCAATTCATCATGCCCCTTGCCTGTTTCTGCAAAACACCAGATATGGTCTCTGAGTAAAAGTATGTCAAATGCTATCTAATACCAAAATAAGATGGCAGATCAGATACAACTGTCACTAACTTGTATTTGTTTCAAAAGTCTCTCATTTTCAGAATTTGTATTCAATGCAAAGTAACAAACACATCCTTTCAAGTTTTAGGTTTTGATTTGACGATATGACATGCAAAGTTAAACAGAGACAAAATATATTATAAGGGCACCTGTCAAACTGTTGTAAGGGAGATGTATTTCCTTTCTGGTTCAAGAAAAATAATACACACTGAGGATAATGGTGTCCATTCTTTACAGTGTCTGATGTTATTTTAGTGTGCCAAGGATGAAGTCATTTAAAGCCATGGTATAGGAACATTGTCTCAAAACTGATGTCATCAAAAAAAAAAAACAATGTGGCTGTGCCCACCCACATAATGAAGCATTTTAAAAATAGCTTTATATTTAAAAATGATAGCTGACAAAGTTTGGGTAACTCTTAATCTGACAACCAAGATGAAGTTGAGAATTTTTGTTAAGAAAGTTGAATATGTTCTATACATATTTTTTATTTCCCTGGCTTCCTGAGATTTATCCAAACTTCAACCTCATGTCCAACTGTACCATTGCAAACAATGGTGATTAAAACTAGCATCAACAGATACCATACCCACTGTAATATACAGAAAACAACAAACCCAGCATGGAACAGGTGCCCTACCCAAAGAGTTATACTGAAAACATCAAGTACATCTTGTAAATCAAACAGTTTTAAAATAATTCTACTTATGTCAATATATGACATTTTTGCAAACAACTGGTTAACAAACTGATTGAAAGACTGATTGGTGTTTAATAACATAATATAAAAAGCATTAAAATAACCACCTGGACTGGGCTGGACTAGATTTGAACTAGCAAATTCTTGATTCAAAGTCCAGAATGCAAACCACTGCAATTTAGGTTTCCTACCCATAAGCAGAAAATATGTATGTAATCATAGACTTGCACAATGTGTACATGTATAGTAAAATATACTGCATCATTTACCTGAGCATAATATTTTCTGTGCTAATTTGTTTTCTTAAAGACCAAGTGTTGTTAGTATGCCTGACTCTAAACAAAAATAGTATAGGTTTATATCCCAGGATCACATCTGCCCAGGTGTGGTACCATTGTAAGTTCTTGGGCAAGGAACTTTTCATCAATTAATAGAGGAGTAATTAACTAACTTCTGAGCCAGAAACCAATATATATATACTATGTGATTTCTTTCTAAATCTATCCAAATTTCATGCCAGTTGATACCATGATCTGTATTGATACCATGATCTATATAGTAATAAAAGTCAAATGGGTCAAACAAATGTCCTTACCTGTTTGTTGGCCATTATCTACAGCTCTTTTTCCCTAATACATGGTCTTCAGTTCAGGTCTCCCCTTTCAAACAGAATATAAGCTGGCCAGTAAATAATCCACAGCTATTACACTGAAGTAAATTAAGCTGAAAATAAAATGGGGTGTGATTATTGGATAATACAAAACAAGTTTATGACCTACTAGTATAATGATCAGTACACTGAAACACAATGTAAGGTTTTTGTAAGCATCTTAAAAGCTGTACAAATGACCTAGACAGACACAAATAAGTCTCAGGTGCTAAAAATACAAAAATATTTGGAAACATCTTTTATATGAGGTTTTATGCCATTTTTCAAAAGGGAATTAAAATAGCTATACATTTCATCTGCTCTGTGCATTGGGATAATGTAGGGCATTGCTAAGACAACATGCAAGAAACTGCCTCAAGGGTCTAAATGCTATACTGGCTGAAAAGAATTTTAAGATGAGATAGTTGAACTTCTCTTAACTAGTAAATGTCAAAATTGTCTCTGATATTCTTGACCAATAACAAGTTCTAAAATATGGCCATCAAGGCAGAACTGTTGGCCCTATTTTCATTTAGAACTAACTTCAGGAGGTAGGGCATTAATAAGTTGGACAATGGAGACATGACCATACTGGATGTTAGATATACACCACAAGGAAGGCCAACTATACACAATAAGTTTTCCTGGTGAAAACTCCATATTGCTATGATTTTCCATTTAGAAGCAATAACAAAATTGGATGTTAGAGGAGCACTATTTTCATATGGGATCAAAGCAGACAGCATGCATAATCTCTGGGTGAAAACCTCATGTAGATACAACTTACCAATTTGGAGGATGTGTTACCCCATTAAATTCTTGGCCTGTACAAATAGTGTCTAGATTTCACTTAAAAGTCAATTTAGTTTCAATTCCATGAAGATATCTGATAAATTTTCACCAGTACTCTTCATTTAAATTCCACAAAAAATTCATCTGCATATTTCTGCAAAATATCCACACAATATCTCTCCTCAGATTCCACCTAATGCCACTTAAAATTTTCTGTTTCCACTCAACTCATTAGGATATATATACAATTACCTGATACACAGAAAACGTACTCTGTCTCCAATAAATGTCCTTTATCCATGTACACCTTTTGTGTGTTACACAAAAGAACTTCAATAAAAATGGCTTGAGCAGAATTAGAATAGTTTAAGAGTTCTGCAAACAATCGACTGAAATGCAAATTACCCCTATTCTCACTGCTATCCTGCTGAAGCTGGGCTCTAAAAGGACTGGGCAGAATAGCTGTTGTGCCACTGTGTTTGCCAATTACCCAATTTATCTCTATTCTTCTACAACAATAATAATATTCTATATTTCCAGAGGATAAAACACATTAGTTATTTTCCCATGAGGCTCTCAGGTCCATACCATATTCTTTAATCCATAATGATTATCTATTTTCAGGTCAGTTAGTTTTACAACTAAAATAATTTGAGTAGCATGAAATTGTCTGTTTTTAAACTGCACTTTTTTTGGCCATATCCTGCAAGACTGAAATAGATATTAACTGACTTAATCAGGTTTTGGCAATTAAATGACTATGGAAGATGATAGTATTTGAGAAAGTAAACTCTATGACTGAAGTGGCCTGTGATAAAAAGTGCATTGATTTTAAGTTAATAAATCAAACAATTTTGTTTGCTCTTGATGAAAATGAAATGCTTTATGTTTGTAACCAGTCTGCTTCTATTTAAAAAAAGAAAACTAAATAAAATGAAGGATAGTGACCCTTCCTTCTGACAATAATATCACATGTTTATATCTCTAAATAAAACCATCCATTTAATGTCACAAATTAGTTATAAGTGATCACAATGCTATCTTCATTGTATACATCATCTCTATGTACATGCACCGATAATAAGCAATTAAATATCCTAGCATTGATGAAGAATAATTAAAAACATAAAAACCAGACTGAGAAATAGATGTGTATGTCAATGATAAAGAAATGGATAAGAATGAATTCTCCTGTACATACACAATTTTCTTTAAATAGGTGCAGAGAGCTAAATGAATTCCCAAGCAACATTTTTTGAACAAATTAATATACTCTTGTAGCATAAGACTTGCATTAAAGCATCCTATGAAAGATCTATCAGAGAAAAATGTAAAATATTTTTTAAAAAATGATATGCTGTATGGTTTGTTGTTGTGAAACTTTTCTTTGCAAGTGGAGACTTTAAAAAATTTGTTTTGTTGAATTCTCCTCATTTTCATTCAGTATTATTGTCTGCATGGTCTATTCCAGGAATTATTTCCAGCCTTTTGGCAAACTTCATTCCTTTAAAAATGACATTTAATATACCACTAAGCATGGGCTGTATTCACAACTTATAAAATAATTAGTTACCTATGCCCAAATAGTTAAATGCCAGCTATATGGATCTATCAAATGAAAACTTTTGCTTCAAAATTTATCATGCAGGTAAATGACAAACTCATTTTCACTTCCCAGGGATAACTAGGCTAACTTGTCCCTGATTTTAGCACTGCCTTTGAGGCTTTCCCTACCAAACTGAGAATTAATTGGGTTTTTGCTACCAAAAAGTTGACAAGTTTGTGTATTTATTATCATCCCCATTTTCTTAATCACCATATATACCTGGGTATAAGATAAGTCCAACTACAAACTGCACAGACCCAGATCTTCCAGCATGCACTGAAAGATTTGTCTGTGAAGTTTATCAGGAGAAACCAGTAGAACAAACATAGACCCTAATCTGCTGGTGCATTATACTATGGCAGATTAGGATCTTTGTCATTTGCAGTTCAACAAAACTTATAAGCTAGTATATTATGCACTTATAACATTTTACTGTTCACAGTGATGTAACCTTCTTTAAGGTATCCAGACAGTTTGCTTCTGTGAACAAATGCTTTATAGACCATATAGAACTTTTAATTTGCTCAGAATTTCGATCACATGACGGGTGGTCAACTGACCACAATATCCAGACTAGTGGTCAAAACAAGGCAGACGCATCAACATCAACTGTTCCAACTATTTCAGCCTTCGTTTATAGAGTTGAAAAATGCCTATTCAATAGCGATGATGCCACAGATATTGACGAAATTTAATATTGGAACCATCCTGTCTTGTTTTCTGGATTTTATAGCCATACAAGAGAGTAGCTATAAGCTGTTTACATCTGGACATGCACATGTGAGTATGGAAACAGTTTTTACCATAATCAAGTTTTGTTTACCAATAAAAGGAATTTTTCATATTAATCCGTAGTATAACAAACCTGGAATATTTTTCAACATTAAAAGCAGCAGAAGTCCCAGGCATTTAGCAATTTGTTTTAATCTGATATGTCTAAACAACAATGTATGCCATTTTGTTATGTACAGATGCCTACCAGCGTTTGATTGGCTGGAGTATAAAGTGACTCTGGAGGTTTTTCCTTAATTACATTTGTTAAATCCGGTATGAAACAGGCTATTGCACAGCTCAAAATCTGATCACTGATCTCAATAATTGTCATGCTAACAAGACTTTCGATCACCAACAAACCTTTTGTATATCATCAAAGGAATCCTTTGATATGCAAAGTTAACAGTAATTTTATAGGTTTTTAATAATACTTGTTCATCTATTATTTTATGGATAATTAGTGGCTAGGTACAAGGTTCATTTTAATGTCATGGCCCACACTTAGGAGTAGACAGTTCACACTAATTAGCAGAAGAATAAAATACACCAACTTTTAGCTTTGTTATTTTTAACTGCTTGCACCCTTGTGTTTATAAAAATATTCATTTTTGCAAAAAGTTAAATACACCAACATTTTATAAGCAATGATTGTTACAATCTGAAACAAACTGATCTATACAATACATGCAAGCTAGAATAAAGGCCTAAGGATGTTAGATGACCAATTTTTAGGAGTTCCCCATGTTCGTCAATATGACCACTCTATAAGATTTTCTGGAGATCCCTTGTCAATTCTGACATACTGTGACAAATGAGCAGACACTGCTATGTCAGATGGTCAATCAATCAATTGTAACTAACACCACTTCCACACACCATTATCAACTCAATAAACTGTGAACATATCAATAATAGCACCAGCAACAGTCAGAGGCAAAAACAAGAACAATGATAATAGCTAGCATATTCAGGGAATTAAAATAAGGTGATTTTTTTTCTCCTCCATCTTAAGCAGTGAGGTCATGATCACTTATCTCAAAAAGCTGTAGAATGTGTGCATGTGATTTAGATTTTTAATATAGCTTTAAAAAATTTCAGTCAAACGGTTATGATGTCTGCACTGTGACAGTTTAAAGTGATGTCTAGCACAAGACATCATGACACAGACATGTGGGTGATGTCCCACCCAGTCACAGTATCCTGACACCAGGCAAACCAGTCCTAACACTAACCTCTTCATGCTGAGTGCTAAGTGAGGCAGCTATTAGTACCATTTTTTTATAATCTTTAATATGACTCAGACAGTGTTCGAACCCATGACTTCCTGCATCTGATGTGGATGCTCTAACCACTAGGCTACCAGAATGGTTCAGCTATAGAATAAATGAGTAGGAGAGAAAGATAAAAACCTTAAAACTATTGAATACCAATGAAAACAGCAAGCCCAATATTGAATACAACCCAGCTTCTAGTGATGATGAACAAGTATGCCAAATTCTTCCTCCTAAATGGCTTTAAAAGTTATAGACTGGATGGGAAAGTGTGATGAATGCATAAAATACTGTCATGACCTTGACCCTGGAAACATCAAAATTGAATGATGACCTTGACTTTAAGGATAACATCTCCAATTTAGGCAAATAACACACATACCTGTGATGCCCTAATCTCAAAAGGCTTTAAAGCAATGGATTTGGTGGGAAACTAATGCATACATAAAATACTGAGCTATGACCATGGCCTTTAAAATAGGACCCCCACTGCAGTACACCACCTACCATTAAGTGATGATGTACAAGTATACAAAATTTCACCACAAATGCTTTAAAGTAACTTAGCATAGTGTTGTGTTCTTGACCTTGGTCATATGATACTGCATTACACACCTCTGATGATTATGTATAAGTTTCATTCCTTAATCTCCAAACAGTTTTAAAGTTATAGAGCAAAACAAATGTGATTGATGGACTAATAAACGTACAGTTCATAGTCTCCGCTTTTTTCTGAAAAGGAAGGGGACCATAAAAACAATAACCACAAAACAAACAAACTTAACAGACAAAAAGAAATATTTAATATTAACCAATTAGGTGAAAATTTTCAGCTTTTCCCTACAAGAAATATATATATATATATATATATATATATATATATATATATATATATATATATATATATATATATATACAAAAAAGCATATTTATGCTTGTAATGACAAGTACTTTGGTCAGGCAAAACAGACAAGATGCCCAAGACTGCTCACCTGGCTAACATGTAATAACTAAATGCATGAACACTTGGTCAGACATCTCTGCAAATACATGTATGTTGTTTTCTATAGATATCTAATCCAATGCTGTTGATGGCATATGTTATGAAAACAAGGTATCTCTTTAGTTTGTATCTTCATTCACAGTTGATCACACATCAGCATCATTTGCAAAATACTTAAAAAGTCCTTATGTCAAAATGCTTTCTGTGAATTTTGGTCAAATTCTGTTGAAAGCTTTTTGAGGTTGGGTAGTCAGTAGTGTTGTTTTTATTGTCATAGGGTTCAATGCCATTTTTCAGCACAATATAGGTCATACATGGCAGCTAGCATAAATGGTGGAGGAAGAACCCAGGAAACCCCTGGAAAGAACCACTGACCCATGAGAACCTACTGGCAAGCATTCTCACATACACACATTGGCCATGCCTGAGATTTGAATCAACCCATGCAGACAGGTGCAATGGCAGTGATCCATAATGGTGAGTACTTTAGACTACTTGGCCACTCTGGGCCCCCAGCCCCCAGTAGTCATTGAAAGGCTTCTCTATTTTTAACAATGTTGACCATTATCTGATGGAAAATCAGCATCATCTGTAACAGTTTGAAAGCCCCTCATGTTGAGATGCATTCTGTCAAATTTAGTCAAAGTCTGCTGAGTGGTTATTTAAAGAAAAGTCAGCTAAAGTTTTTCTATTCATTTCATAATCAAATGACCATAATAGATGGTAAATCAACAATATTATCAAAATCGGAAAGTCATTCATAGTGAATGCTTTGTCAACTTAGATCAAATTCTGTGAATTGGTTTTGAGAACAAGTCATTAATGGATTTGCTGTTTTAGTAATGACATGATCGAAATCATTTATGTTAATTTAAAGCACTTTATGATAGGATTTGGCCTAACTCTGATATGCTGTTTTTGTGAGAGAAAAAAAAACATTTACAGGTTCTTATATTTTTGGTAATGGTGACTTGGAATCATTGGAACAAACCCAAAAGCTCTTCATGTCCTAATGATATCTGTTAAATTTTGTTCATATATATTAAGAAGTATTTCAAAAAATGGAGTGTAATTGTTCTGTCTATAATAGAGCCATGAATGATCATAGTCAATCAACTGTCTGTCTCAAACTTTAGGTTTATAGTCTTTTGACCAAGTAAGCTGATAATTATAAAGTGTCTGTGTGACAGTACTGGTAGAACAAGAGGAAGTAGAAAATGCATAAAACAACTCATAATCTCTGGTGCTACATACAGTAATGGGAATGTGAAAAGATCTGGAAGACAAAAATGATTGGATGACACAAGGTCAAATGAAAAATCACTGTATTATGCAATCAGAGTGGCAAGATGCTGACTGCTGGACAAGATCCTGTCAGCTGAGCTGTGGTGTGGTGGATCACTGGTTATTGCATCAAACATGATATCAGAAGTGTGTGAATTCCCACTATCAGAACAGCCCTGACTGGACTGTGGTGTGTCCTTGTGTAATGCACTCTAATTGCCCCTGTATATGACCCTGAAAGTTTTGCTGTGCAATAAAACACCAACTAAATCCTTTTGCTTAGTGAAGGATTGAATTAACTCATTTCATACAGCATGTTGTGGTACCATAACTACATCAGACACACTCATTTATGGTCAATCATTACTCATTTAGAAAACAAATTCATTTGTGTTCTGGGAATGTTGCAATATATAACAATTAATGTATGCAATGCTTCTTTTGCTGCATGGATTCACCTATATATTTTCAGTTTATTTATTTCACTAATGCTATCATAATTCTTACTGTATCTAAGAAAAGTATTGTGATACAACATGTCTGGCAATATCCAGCTCTTTGTAAATATGTGGATTTATTATTATGAAATTAGCCATTACTTGCAGTATTCCCCACAATGACCATTTCATTCAGTGCTGTGAATAGGTGTTTTCTGTGAGGCAAATATTTTAAAATAAAAACTAAGACAGCATGCATAAATAAAGTAATATGTTGTATAATCAACACTGCATCATAAACTGAAAGTGCACCTCTTTTCAAGTGCTTAACAATCAAGATGAACTATGTAACACATATCATAATTGATTAGTAATATTTTGAGAGTTGCCTCCACTGTCTAAAGGGAAATAATGATATTTTTCTGCTGCCAGTCTCATGTTACTATCACTAACACACAAACTAAATTATCAATACCCTGTCTCTAAAAAGTATTGAATAAACTCCTGACATTTATTTACCTCTAGCTGCACTTCTCAGGTTTATAATTTTTCCCTCATTTTGGCACCTATGTATTTTCATTCAAATTTTCAATTTTTTTTTTTCATGTCAAAATATATAATGACTGGCTTTGAAATTCTGGGCCTACAGGTGGCGCTCACCAGTTATTACGTACTTTTGAGAGAGTGATGTATGTAAGGTGAAGTTGTTTGCATTTGAAACATGCACAGTGGAGAGAATGTTGGCATACCTATATACTACTTTTATGTAATGTGGATGAAATTTCTTTGGATTTTGTACTTTTGGAAATTTTAAATGATCTTAGGACACTGCTAACTAAAATGACTGCTCCCTTGTGCTCCAAAAATCAACCTAAATTTGTCTTCTTGGCAGCTATTAAAATATGGAAAATGAATTTTGCCAAACTAGATAATACCAGCTTCTAAAAGTTCAATGACTGAATTACCAAATACATAAAATGTAAAAAAAAAGTTATTGGCTCTTTTTTTTACAATTTACCTCTGAAGTTGAGAAGTAAAAATGAGCAAGTAGAGCTAGCACGTTTTTGAAAGGTGCACATCTGAAGTAAGGCCAAGCTGTATACTCTCTAACCCATATTACACCCATCAATCATACATCAAAATAAAGGGAATTAAAGGTTCTTTGAACAAAACCTAAGATATACAAAGTCTCTTTTAAATAACCAGTATTACTAGTGAGGAAGCCCGGGGAACTCTTTTTCTTTAAAATTTTAACCCTATGCTAAATATGAAACTGTAGAGCGCCACCACAGTCAACTTCAAAATATTAAATATCCCATAGTCCCTATAAGAATTCATTTTTATTCATATAGAATTTCATAAACAGTTATTAGATCAAGCAGCACAGTAAATGACCCAAGAATTTAATGATTCTGAATCTTCCTTGCTTTTGGTGCTGATAATAAACTCACATCAGATGTTTGGCCATATGTTATCAACATGTTCTATATCTTGCATTAATTCCCAATGTCCAGATTGTTCTGTAACGTTTACTTTAGTAGGCATTAGTTATTTTGATTGTTCATTAAAAAGTGCATGTGCAATCATTCTTCAAAGGTAGCATGACACAAGGAAAGGTATAAGAGGTTGGAACTTATGACAGTCCTACAAAGATGTTTCACCCAGGTATTTATGATGTTGGTGGGGTGGGAGTGGCATCTTACTGCCAGCACAAATGGGATTGTGTAGTGTGTGCATGTGTCAGTCAAACAGGGAAAGATGTGATGTAATGATTTTTAATGTAGCTTTAAAAATTTTTTTAGCCATATCACTACGAAGTCTGCAGTGTGGCTAGCTAGTGATATCTAGCACTGTGGCATCATGCAGAAGACATGCAGCATGATGTCCCACCCACTCACATTATCCTGTCACCAGGCTGACAAATCCTAACACTAACCTCTTAATGCTGAGCGCCAAGTGAGGAAGCTGTCAGTATCATTTTTGTAAGTCTTTGGTATAACTCGAGTGGGGATCGAACCAACAACCTCCCACATCCGAGGCAGACACTCTAACCACTAGGCCACTGGAGCAGTTACCAGGGAAGGAACTTTTAGAGCAAATTTTCAAGAATCTCTCACACCAATATTGACACAGTTGTAAAAATAACAATATAACTACTTTAGTGGACAATAATTAATCTTTGTCTTTTTCTCATGAAGTCAAATCCTGCCAAAAGCAAGTGAATGCATTATCAAGTTCAGATTCAATTTGATGAAATGATATGGTAGCCAGGAAATGCAACAAGTCTCTATAAATACCAAAAGAATTGGACTGTATATACTCAATGTGAAAAACTCATGGTCAAAACTGGAAAATGAAACCTTGACATATCATTTGTGTTGTGTTATCAGTGGTGGTCAGTACACAAAAATTTAGAATAAACATCGTGAAATCGCAAGTAATCACAAATTTGGCTACATGTTCTTGTAAAATATTTTTCACAATGCATAATAATATACGATGAACTTATCAGTCAATTAAAATGTCTATAATACCTACAGGTGATAATACTGCACATAATAAATAAATTGTAATTAAATAAGTGTTATGAAGTGAAAACTCCATCTTCAGTTTTTATCTTTAAATTTGGTTTCAGTGTAATCATCATAAATAAAACATGCCCTCTTATTCAATCAACCATTACAACAATGCCCAGGAGTTTCAGTAAGACTTAAGTACAAACTGTATTTTGATCTTAGATATATAGAAGAGCATGTAGCAATCAATTAAAAGATGACATTATTTAGTCTTTTGTATCAAACCAATTAAAGGGATAGTCAAAGTTATTAATATCATATCTGCATAAGAACTTGTTCACAATCATGTGTTAAATCAATTCATTTCAACTGACCATCCAAAAAATTTTAAGAACATGTGATATAATTAAGAAATCCAACATTAATTAGCAGTTTTATCATTTTCATCAGTAAATGTGATCAACTGCTCCAGTGGTCTAAGTGGTTAAAGCATCTGGTAATGGGTTCAAAACCCAAGCCAAGTCATATCAAAGACTTATAGGGGCCCCAGGTGGCCGAGTGTGCCAATGTGAGCAGGTGAGAAAGCATGCCAGTAGCTTCTGGTGGATATGGTTCTTTCCAGGGTTTTCCCTGGTTCTTCCTCCATCATTTATATTAGCTGTCATGTATAGCCTATCCTGAAAAAAGGTGTTAAACATTATAACAACAAAATACTTATAAAACAAACAGTAATAGCAGCCACATTTGTTTGATGCTCAGCATTAAGAGGTTAGTGTTAGAAGTGGAAAAACAAGTTAAGAAGTTTATAGTGAACTTTTTGGCTGAGTTGTCTAATTCTCTGGACTGTACTGATCACAGCCACCTCACCTCTGTTCAGATGGTTTCAAGTCTCAGGCTTCCACTGGGTCAATGGTTCTTATTGAGGTTTTCCCTGATCACCCTTGGTAAATTACCCCCTTGTTTATGAGTTTTTGCAACTGGATGTACAAGAATTATTAAGAGGTTATAATTAATAATTTTAAAAACTGAGTTTCCAATATTTTCATTTCTCTAAATAAGTATCATTCTTTTTAATAATAAAAATAATGTTTTATTCCAGAACTATAGTAACACTTTACTGTATCTTCATTTACACAAATAAAATTTATGATATAGTGCACAATATTTTTGCTGGTACATATGTGATGTGTGTTGAAATTATCTTTCAGATTGTATATATTGAAAATAAAGGTAATTAATACAGTAAAACCAAGAACATCATTACAAAGAGTTATTTACTAAGAATTGTTCCCAACATGATTATTCATAAAGTATTCAACCACTTAATTCTCTGCCCCCACCCCACTGATGTCTATCCCAAACTTAATTTTTTAGAGGTCCTGCTCCAACTCATGCCGTTTCTTATGGTGCAGTCTTAGTTTATGGACCCAGTGGTGTGCAAGTTATCAAAGGAGAAGATTTATCATTGCATTTACAACAGACAGCATTTACTATGACCCTTCTCTCACCTCATTTACATATTTTGATATTTATATTAGGGTCACAATCCACTGCCTGTAAAAAAAAAAATTTGATGCAATTTGACATTTTCATAGCTACTTATGTGATTACCCAAATCTCCCATGTACATGCCATGAAATCAAAGGTCCAATAGTCAAGTGATGCCAACAAAACAACCCTCTCAAATGTTGTTGTACAGAAAAAATATTATAGGAATCACATAATGCTGATAGAAAAATGAAAGGTCACATAATTTTCAACATATTTATTCCAAGGGCAAACACCTGAAACTTGTTCCTCTTGCAGCAAAGAGGAGGATACCTCCTCAATCAACAAGCACAGAGCATGCATCAATGTTTCAGTTGATAGCACATGACTGCTGTGTTGACATGAGGTCAACTCACAAGTATCAAGTTAAATTTTGTTAAAGCTGTAAGCAGATTAAACACATAATGAACATTAAACTCACAATTTCAGCAAAAATAAATCATATCTTTCTATCAATTTCATGCAGTTATGGCTCAATGTAAGGTCCTTTAAGGTTGGTAGGCCTGCTACTAAAATGTTACCCTATGCCACTAGTGTGTGGTGTTGGTGAATTCCAACTTTCTGATAGGCAATGGCCTCTGCCCCCCTCCCCCCTGCACTCGAACATAAATGTCAAAACTAAACTGAGTTGGAAGCATCAGAGGAAACTCAGTAGTTCCAAGTTACACAGGTCATTTCAGTCTGAGTTGTGCATCAGCATCTGTAGCAATTCCAATGATGGCAAAAAAGATTTGTAGTTATATACTGATGTTTTTGCAGTAACAGTGATCAGTTTTACAGCAAATAAAACTAACAATACTTATTAAAAATTTGTCAAATAATAAACTTGCTTAAAATACAGCAGCTCCTCCAGTACTATAAACTCCATTATTTCATTATGAATGATGACCTTTAACCTTTAGCTAAGTTCCTCAAAATACCCATATTTTAAAAGTACCACTGAAACTTTACTAGCCTGAACTGCCTGGAGAGCTCTGGCTCTTGCTTGCAATGAGCCTTTAACCATGAAGTACAGTCTAATTGACTGTTTCCATCTCTGGCCTATACATGTTGTTACCTGGCCTATACATGTTGTTACCTGGCCCCTGGCCTATACAAGTTACTACAGCATTCGGCATATGAAGGCACCTTCTGAATAATTAAATGTCTATAAAATTTCTAGAAGGAGGTGAACATTTATTTTAAGATATAACTTGTGTGCAATCTGTTTCTCTGGAGAATTTTTAACCAGCATATGTACTGTTAATCAATGTAAATATCTTTTACTAACTAACCTAAATACCCTTTATACATGCCACTTGCATTATCCATTTTGATTGGGAACCTTCATATATTATCCTCTAACCAAAAAATAGATCTTATTTTTCCCCAGATATTACTGCCACCAGTCCTGTCAGGATAAAGAAGGCAGAAATCTATTTGTTGGTCAAATCACAGGAATCTGATATTTTAACAATTGAAATCTGTGACAAAATAAAATAATTATATCTGATCTATCAATATACACATATATGTATAGTAAAAATATTATTTCATGTTGTCACACATTTTCATTGTATTTTACTGATAAAACATCAAACTCATGTGGGCTAATATTTATCCAAACCATCTCAATTTTCTTGTCTTTTACTTTTACTGCTTGATAATCATGAACAACTTTTACTACATATATTTATCATATAACTTTTTTTTTGTGCCACTATTGATAATTTTGACATGATGTTATCTCTGGCATACAACTATATAGCAATAGTCACACAGGTCATGTAGGCATTCAACACCATCTATTTCAGTATTGGGTGTAATTTTTTAAAATTTTATTTTACATTTCTTCAAGTGGCAAGTATTCACTTCATTTGGATTCTTATACAACTGTATTCCTTATTAAGGTCATTATTTAAATGCCCGGAGAAGTGCATACAGCAAAATCAACATTAAAGTACATGTACATTTTTGGAGGAAATAAACCTCAAGGTGTGATAAAGAACTAATGGACTGAATATTGCACATTGTGATGTCATAATAAAATCTGTGTATGTTGATAAACAAATTTTGTACTACACTATACTGTGATGATTCCACTATACATGCTCTTTTTTTAGACCAAAGTTTAGTACATGACTACCATTGAAAAAGACCGTAGTGATCAATAATCTTCATCTAGAAGATTTATGTTGACAGTTAAGATGCAGATAATTCTATAATCAGGACTGAACAAACTCTGCTTAAAAAAATTAATTTTAAATTTTAAAAGAAAAATTTATGTTTAATTTAAGTAAATGTACATACATGACCCTAGCTACAATGGCGTAGCCTCAACTTGTTTTGTTGTGGTTGAGGCAATAAATTGATGCCAGACTATTTATGGATATTCTACACTATGGTATTAGTTGTTGAATGACAACGCAAGATGAAGAATGGATACTTGCATAAATTGCGGAATACAGTTTTTGTTGGGAAAATAATTGCTTCTTGGTGGAATTTCAAAGTCACCGGTAAACAGTATTTACTTTTAATGCGCAGAATTTCCGACTCAAACCACGCCATATTTTTTTACTTCGATCTGTTTACATTTCCAAATAAGGCATTAACATATGGCACACAAACGAGGCTGAGAACGTTAGTAGGCATTATTTAAACTAATATGGCAGATGATCAAAACAAAAATATCGGATAAGAAAGGTAAACAAGATTTTACCGCTATTTCTACAATGATTTGTGATAATTCCAGTATTAAATAAGAGGACTACTCAATTTATTTCATTATATATCAAAGTACATGGTCAAAATTGTTTATATTAGGCTAAAAAAAAGGTGTGAATCACACCAGCTGCTTCAGTGACACATTGACTCATGTTAGTACCCTGTCCACAAGGTAGGACTAAGGGTACTAATATTAGTACTAACATGACCCAAGTGACTTCTACAGTCTGCAGTTTTATCAATAAAGCAGGACTAAATTTCTGACATGAAATCACCTTAACTGTATTATTTTACAGTTAAGGTGATTTCATGTTGTCAGAAATTTTGTTGCGCTTTATTGATAAAACTGCTGCAGACTCCTGTGCTTCTTCTATAATCATACATCACAATCTGACTCATTCAAGTAGGTTTTTATTAAACCAACAAGTAGATCTCCACATTTTTTTTTCTGACAGCTGTCAGAAAAAAAAAGCGAAGACCTACTTGTTGGTCTAGGTTTTTATATCTATAGAGGCCTTTGTCTTTGAAAGCAAAGAAAATCCTTCTAGCCTGCTATTCTTGTTTTAAAAGTCAATATTTACACCAATATGTTGAAATGTAATCCATAAATTTTCCCCCAATTCATTTTGAGGAATTCTATGATAACGAAATCAGATATCTATATGGCAAGATGAAGGGTGAAACCTGAGTAAACCAAAAGTTTTCCCCTACCGGAACCGTGGTCAAGCCTGTTGTAGAGCTTATCTAAAAATTGACGATATAATCTATTATGCCGTAAAATTAATCTTTCCACCACTACTTGCCCATATAACATTAAAACCACAAGAAGTGTGAGGCAAGAAATAGTTAAGGAAAAGTTCCGAAATTTAATGTTGCTTCTCTCTTTATTTTCTCATCTTTTTTATGCAAATAACACACTTAACATTGTACCTCTACATCTGCATACTTAACAGCGGTTCTCTCGAATCCGAACCTAACCCCTAACTGGGTTTTCGGGACAGGTGAACTGTCCCACATCTTTTAATATAAAATTTCCAGTCAACTCACTCACTCTGTAATATTATTCACAAATGCTATAACTGATCTTACTTGGAATGGCCGACAAATCAATTCAAAACTCCACAAAAGAATCGCCTACTCCAGAGGTCGTTTACTTGTAAAGTTTGTATTCCTACTTGTCGCTAAAGTTCTATCGTCGTCTGTTGCTGCCTTTGGCCTCGTTTCAAGCATTCGCTAACGCCCGGATGAAAACAGTCTCACCTTTCTGCCGTCACCATACGTAATTCCCAGAGGTATTCAAGGGAAAGCAGTTGATTAACTGTCGTACGAGTTTAGTTCTAGTCGTGTATAGTTACGTAGAACAAACATTTGACATACTCTCTAGTCATCTTTTTTTCTTTTTCTAAATTTTCAAATCAGTCAGCGCATGCTTATCATAAAAAGTAATAAATAAATAAATAAATAAATAAATAAATAAATAAAAGTAAAGAGGGACGGTATGCAATTTAACCCCACACATTCCACGCGTACCTAACTAACCACATCTTGAAATGCGTGGTTGCAATTCTGTCCCCGCCTGTCTAGATCACCGTTAGAAACAAATCGCGTAATCTAATGTTTTTACAATTTTTTTATGACTCTGGGTACTGCTAAGTAGGAAAGAGTCCACCCAGTACCAGATTAACCATTGTGTTTAGGTGTGCTACCGCATTGTAAGAGGCCTCGTAACTTAACTAGCACAGGTCATCATTTGTCCTAAATCCGGCACCGAGTTCACCAGATCGTTCTAAAGAAAACAATTGGGGTAAATTTTTTTCGCAATGTGTCTGGTGCGAAACATCTTTATTATCCATTTTTTTAAATAAAAAGAATGTGAAATGTTTAAATGCAGTGGCGAAAACTATAAATATTTAGGAAAATTTCACAGATTAATTTAGTCAAGAGAAAGCAATTTGAAGACTGCGTGCATAATACTGAACAGAACAGAACATAAACTATGTTTAGCATCAAATGGTAATCACCACTTCATATCTTCAGACATGAGTATACACACATATGACAAATGCGTAGTAACATATTTATTTATTTATTTATTTATTTATTTATTTATTTATTGATTATTAGGAATATAAAAATTATCATATAGTGATCAAAAATATCATTAAATTTACTCAGAAAGAAAGACCAACTTAAAACTAATTGTTAGTTTTATGAAGTAGTAAGGGAAAATGATACTTCTAACCAAAGGACCTCTCCCAACCTTCAAACAAATACAAATTACCATCGCTGAGACCCACCAAACCCTATCCCAAAACGACTTTCATTTCTCAGCAATGAGACTTCTAACCCAAATATAATCCAAGACCTTTACCAACTTCCAAACAAATATAAATTACCATCTCGGGGACCCACCAACAACTATCCCAAAATGACTTGTGATTTTTAGCTAGGATATTTCTAGCTCAGATATAAACCTAGGAGCTGTAGCAATTTGTCACTGTCAAAGTTTTAAATATTATTTTTCTTTTTCACACAAAATTTCATAGCTGTTTTTAATAATCTTTTTCATACCTGCTGACTCTCACTGGTAGGATATCCGTTAACATACTGTCAGTAATACAAAACTCGCGTATTAAATCGTCCATATCATATTTACGCCTCGCAAGTAAGATCGTATCTGGACAAGCAATTTTTGTAAGTTATTCTAGTTGTTTTGCATTCTTTAGTCACAAGTCGAGGTTCAATTTTTTACACGCTGTTGAAAGAGAAACACCAACGCCTGCTATTATTAACAAAAATGGATTTAATGATGCTCCATTTGAAATTATACCAGAGCCGGTCATCAACAACGAAAAATATGATATTATCTGAAGTATTTTTAAAAATAGTATTTGCAACATTTATTTCACGCACCAAAGTTTTTTTTTAATGATAATTTCTGTAATATTGCCTTCGAGCGTAGTCATCTTGTTTTGGAATTTTATCTGAAATATGATTCAAATCAACTAAACATTTTTTCATTATATAATTATATAATATTTATTTACAGAGTTTATATAATATTTGTTTACAGATTTTATACAATATCGTTCCTGGGTTTGATTAAGTGATTGATTGTGGTGCTTCAGTTGCAAATTCCAGACACAACCAGTATATGACGCTGCAGTTAATTTTTAATCAGTATATTTTTAATCAGATGCTTCCATTAGAAATGTTACTTCAGCATCTTTATTTAACACTATAGACATCACTCCAGAAAAGTTATCAATTGAGCAGCGCCATAGATATGTTATAAATATATATAAAAAAATTGCACCACTAATACGGATAGCGTACATTCACCAGTGACATCTGTGATATGTTTGATAGTATTATTTTGCGGTGTCCATGTTGCTAATTTTGATGCTACTGTGTATACCACATTGATGATTCGCTTGTGATGAATTTTAATCAAACTCGTTTTATTGACAATATTAGGGATTCCACTGACAATATCGTTGAGTCTTGCGTTAATATATAGGAGATTAATAGCAACATTTGGTAGGTTTTTAAAAAATCGTAACTGGATCTGTTCACGTTTCTGCAAAAATTCTAAATGCGGTGAATCCATCATTGATTGTTGTTAATCATGTTGTTGTCGAGATATTGCAATTGTCAACATATTTTTTTCGCTGCAGCATCAAAAATCAAATTCTGGTGTTCAGTTATTAATACAATTATTATTCATGTTGAGAAATGCACGCATTATACCACCGTTAGCTGAGACGTACTTAGATTCTTGATTATCGACGTACTTTTTTTTGTTGCGGCATCGTTATCTGCGGTTGGGTCTCCAAGGACTGTAATTTTATTTTAATTCATGATACTGTTACCATTGAATGAAAACCAGCTTTTTTATATAATCGTTAAATGACTTATCGGAATCATGTATCTTTCCTTGATCAGTAAAAGAAACGATATCATTAAGAACCGCAGCAGGAATTCGTATCAAAACGTCATCATTTCTGAGCAGATCAAGAGATGCATATTTAGATAAGTCAACTTGGTGAGGTTCAGCCGATGAATCTGTTAATAATGTTTCTAACTTTGTGTAATAGGTCATATTACATAAATTATATTTCATAAAAATATATAACAACAACGGCGAAAATATTAAATTTTGATACTGAACTATTAATCACAAGCAAAATAACGGACTTCCAGATTGCCATTATCTTTTTATATTGGTTGTATTATTGGTAAAACTAATCTGTTGTTGAGAATCTTTTGCTTAACAATTATATTAACTATGACAAAGTGTATATCTACACAACTAACCCACAACAGGATAAATAAGAATTTTTGAGCAATTGTAACAACAAACTTCGTGATGACCTTCACGCTACGATGATATATTTTTAATAAAACAACTTGAAGAACTAATTCCAGTTAATCAACTTGATTCATATGAGCATAACATAATTGTATTTGACGATATTCAGATAAACAATGAAGAGATGAACAAGATCAGAACATATTTTTCATTATAGCCTAATAAAAAATGCAATTCTTTTTATTTTGCGACAGGTTTTTATAACGTCGATATATTTATTAGGCAAAAGTCTGCTTGTTTTCTTTATTTTCGTGACTGGATAATGTGATGTAAGAAATATTGCAAACGAGCATGGCGGTGATCTAACAAACGATAATTGTATCGATTTATATCAAGCGACCAAAGAAAAAAAATTACCATTATTTGATAAACTAGCGTTTGATCATGCTAAAATGTTTAGTTGTTGTATCGACACGTTTAAAAAATATACAAATTTAGTAAAGCGTATAGAAAATAAACAATGGACAAACATCAGCAAACGATTTAATTACTAAAGAAATTTATTGAAACTCTAGCAGCTTTTAAGAAAAAAGTGGAAGACGCTCGGCGTGGACATGTTCAAGCCGAAGAAGGAACTGCTAAACTTTTTTAAACCTGTTACTGAGGCAGTACTTGGCAAGCAACAAGAAATATAAGCATTATCTGCAGGCGAGCTTAAATATTACAATAAAAGTTTGTTAGGTTTTCTTGAAGAAAGATAAAAAGAAGAAAATTAAAATAAATTGCAGAGGAACTTGTAAGACACATTGCTGATCCTGCTGTAGGACAGCAGAATTTGACATATAAATGAACAACCGTCTTGCAATTCAGCAAGCGATAGCAATAATGACAGTTGATCCAGCCGGGTTAAAGGGGTTAATATAAAACATGTCAGATGAAACTAAGGAATTAGCTTAAAAACAAAAAATAATGACTTAAACAATTGTAATAGAAATCCCTATTGCAGAAATCCCTATTGCAGAACAGATAATATTTTATAGAAAAATGCACGTGTTAAATTATCAAATGGAGAAAATAATGAATTCATTGATAAATGCAATATCATAGAAAGAAGAGAGAACAATTATCATAAATTATAGATGTTAGTATACGTTCTGATCAAGGAATTAAAAAATGAAAAGAATTGATTAAAATTCTATGATTATATAAGAGAAGAAATTATTGCTGAGAGTTTACTTGAAACAGCAACACAGTACAGAATCAGAAAAAATACAACAAAGCATGGCCCTTCAAAAGACTATTAGATAAGTATGAAAACGAACGATATGGAACATTACCAGAGAAAACCACTGAATATGGAGTTAAAATTTTTACATCAAACGCAGAAATATTTGACAGACTTATGTGGTAGATATCATCAAAATATGCTAGTAATGAGATCGATAACGAAATTTTTGATATACTAAATCATCTTAGATTGCGCCGATTACTGATATCGGAAGAGTATGAAATTTTAGATAGCGATCTAATATTAATACAATGTCACTAACATCAACAACAATATTGCTTGATTCATCACAGGCAACAGGAAACAGCGCAAAATTTTATGTTTAATTTAATCGACAAATACAATTTGATAGAGAAAAACAGTATGAGATTTGGCTAATTTTCTGTACAGCATATAATGCTATGACAAACGTGAAAACTGGAGTACACGATAAATTTACATTTAATTCAAATATAATAAGAGACACGAAATGGAAAAAATGTAAAATTCCACAAGTATTTTATAATCTTGCTGATCTAAATAAGATGATACATAAATTGATAACGAAAATATAGGAGTTGCTTACGATTTTAAACTAGTATAAATTTAACACATTTTACTCATCATAATAACATTACAAAATAATATGATAATTGTTTTTATCGCCAGCCTCAAGTATCCAATCGCTGATCGGATTTAACAATCATAAGTATGGACCTTTGATGACAGGAAAACTTTAACATTTGACGGTGAACTGCGAGTAAATATAACGGACGTAAGCACAATATTATTTAATTGCTCTATTGCAGCTGGATTTTTCTCAGCCCAGGGTGACAAACATTATATAGTTTAAGCCAGAGGTTTCTCCATGATCTATTATGCAAATTAATCCTAGACAAGTTATTTATGATCCGATTAATCTTGAAAATCATATGACAAGTATAACAAAGCAATTGATAGATCAATCTGGTAGATAAATAGATCTCAACAACTAAATTGTCACGTATTATTTACACCAGCACCTGTATAAATCATTTATAGCATGATAAATTTGTAAGGCTATATTTTATAGATAAGGATGAGAAAAAAATATAGAAGAAAAACCGTAGATGGATTTTTTGAAAAATATATTTACTAAAATTGTAGAAAATGTCCAAAGAATTGAGCGTAAAGTAGCACTTATTGCACTTGATGCAGGTAAAGATTTTGCAACAGTGCAGCTATGTTAGCAGGCACTGTAGTATGACAAAAGATCGCTGATAAGATTAAAGGATCTTTAACATTGGAAATAAAACGAGCAATATCAGATATTGCCCCAACAAAATAAACAAAGCGAGCTATGCCATCTACAACAATTATTATCGCCACATGGGGAAGAAATATTACGTAAACTTGTAAAGAAAATAAAGCCAACGACCCCATCTGCTTTTTAATTATGTGCTGAAAGTTTGTGTGGCGATTATAAAAGAAAAATATGTCAGCTAAATATTATCTCGATCTTGCTGAAGAATACTATACAGAATTCGAATACGTCGAGTATCTCGATGAAAATTCAAACGAACCAAATACAACTGGTGCTAGAACTTTTAACACAAGAGATGAAGACTTGTTTTTACTGCCATATAAAGCAGTGTTGGAAGTGCGTGGCAAAATAATAACTGCGATAGGTGTTGATATATCAGCTGGTGCAGAAATTGCGCTTGTCAATAACGGTTGGAGATGGTTTAAAAGTGCACGATATTAACTGACCAGTCAAACTGAAGAAGTTATTCCAATGCACTTGACTATATCAAGTACTATACTTAATATTGTCTAGGTTAGCGATAATTATTCTATATCAGTGGCCACAAATATGATGTGGTTTAAAGACACCTCACTCGCGACAACTTCCTCAGGCGAATTTATTTCGAGTGGTGCTTTTACACTCGGTACAAACCTTGCTGCGGATGCTATGATTGTTAGAGATTTTCTTACAGTGAATGCTACAAGATTTTATACAACAGCACCATGTACAGATGCTGATACAGACGCCACAAGAGCTTCACTTATTGCTGCTTGTAATAATATTGATATAACTAAACCAGGTGCAGTTGTGGATAGTGATGAGATGTTAAATCTAATAAACGGCGTTATTAATGCACGTAACAGAAGATGCAACGAAAAGCATTAACTGCAGAATCTCGCCAGGTAGCAATGCTGCTTCCGTTAAGTACAATCTTTGGATTTTGCGGTGAATACAACAAAGTTTTTGAGGCATAAGGCATGCACTTATTTTATATCGAGCCGATCAAAACAATTGTGTAATACACGCCAATGTAGTGGCTCAAGTATAGTTTACTATTACAATATTAGCGTTATGGATGCCACGAGTTGTCCTCTCTGTAGTTAAAGCGAAGGAGCTTGAATCATTATTGATCACCTATACAAAAAGGATATCCTTAAGCTAGAAAAACAAAATCGTCGAAAAAAAAAAACAAGAAGAAATAAAAAATGCTGTATACACGTAGATAATGTCGATAACAATTGTTTTCAGTGGGATGTTCTTTCTGCTCTATTCAAGCAGAAGAAAAAAAAACGCTGCTCGTGTTGATAAGTATTATACGACGATCTCGTAGCTGAACTACACAAACCTAAAACATAGTACTTGTGCTGAAAAATGGCGTTAAACCGTATAACAACAACAACAACAACAACAACAACTTACAGTTTCCGGAACGTAAGGTTGTTGTAAATGACGTTGATGATATCAGGGCGATATATTTAATTGATGTGTCAAATCGAGCTGAATTTAAAGATAATAAAAAAATATTTGCCTAATGTTGTAGATATTTTTTTAGCGAATATACTTTTGCGTATCTATTTCGAATAAAACAGCTATATCGATAGCAGATACGTCAAAACAAATAATAACAAGTACTGAAATAAAACTGAACAGAATCTTGACCGATCTTGGAGCGGAGTTTTTCAATACAAATTTTTGAGCAGATTTAGAACAAAATGACATTAAAAGACATGTTACACGAAATGAGGAAAGGGTGTTATTGTCGACCGATTTAATGGCACACAAAACGAGCTGATACATAAATATTTGACAGCTAAAATACAAATAAATATATTCACAATTTACAGAACATTGCTGATGAATAAAATAACACGAAACACTGAACCACCAAACTGTCACCAAAATTACGAAATTCAAAATCCAATTTTAGCAAATGAAAACATGTATCGCATACATAAATTTAAGGTGGATGATCGAATTAAAATTTCTCTGACAAAATAAAACATATGAAAAAGTATTTACTCCTAACTGGAGCGAAAAGGTTTATATGGTGAACCTATAACTGGTAGTTTTTTACGAGCAGGAACTTTATAAAACTGAACAAGATGTTTTTTTATCGAGAAGGTTATTAGGAAAAAAGGCAATAAAAGTTTAGTTAAGTGACGCAGGTATAGCAATAAATTTAATAGTTGAATCTCATCCAAGCAAATTATGAAAAAAAGTTTATATAGATTTCCTCGTACTTAGGTTTGATAAATTTACATTTTACTGGTTTACATGACGATATTATATATTGTCTGCGATTGTCAGCGATCGTCATTTAGATAAAACTCTTGACAAATCTAAAATCGAATTATATTTTTTTTCTGTAGTTTGTAATTTCTAGATTTAAAAAGGTTTGATAAGCTGCCAGAACAATTGACTTTCATCTAACGTAAAATTAAATTTTATTTTTTTAAACGATATGATATTTTACTTTATATCGACCAGTTGCTGGTCTGTTGCAGTTTTTTCTTTCAGGGACGGTAACTACTTCACCGTCGGATTCGTTGCTGTATAAAATATCATCTTCGCTATAGCAAGCAAATTTGTCTATTATATCGTTAGTGATTGTAATATTGTCTTTGACGTTATCGCTAGTGATTGTATCACAAAGGTTGTATCTTCGGCGTATATATCACCAAGTCTTTTAATGAAGTTCATATTAAAATATGCTTTTATCAAATTGAATGTTATAAGATAACTATCTAGGTATAATATCAACAAAAAGTTATTATATTAAATTATAACGAACTAGCTGCAGCAGTGAGAAAATTTATGTCTGGTTATAGTGCATATTCTGTTGACGTTATAGTTACTCATGGCGAAAATGATAAAATATTGCTAACAGCAGCAGAAAACGTAAACTTAATTAAAGTTCGTTTACAACATTACAATTTGATAAGATATTTTGATGTTTGCACATAATTTTTGAACTAAAACAGAGCTAATAAACATGTTGTTTGTCATAACTGAAACTAAATCTGTTAAAAGTTAATATTGACGTTGCTATTTTGGTTTTACCATCAGTTGTATCTTTTATTGATTTGTTAGTAATTTTATTATATTTTCGGCGGCTGATATTGATTTGAATTCATTTTTTCTCCTCTTTCAAATTTGTTGAAACAATTGGTTTAACCTTACTAAAATCACTATTTCCAGTATTTCCTCTTCTAATATTTTTCTTTGTGTTACCAAATCTAAATTTTCAAATGCGATTGTCAGATTTAATGCTTTGATGTGATCGATACATAAACCATTATGTATTTCGCCGTTAAAAAATATATAAACCTATGTGATTGATACCCAACAAAATATGTTTTAATTCCACGAACATCTACAAGCAAATGTCCCCTATTTTGCAAACTACCTAATAGATTTTTGTTTTTCTAATATCTTTTAATACTTAGATCGTTAGCCTCATATAAATCAATAACAGGATACGGTTGGTACTCATCTTGTACAACAAAATTTTCAATATTATCATCAATAATCGAATTATTTACTCTATAAAATCGTTGTCCTTCTAGAATATCATCGCAGAATATAGTATAAATAAAATATTTTTCAAACATTTCTGTCATATATGTGTCACCACCTTTCATTGAAATTATTATTCCAGCTGGTGTTGGTTTTCCTATAGTTTTTTTTAAATATAGATTTTATGCTAATAACCGAACCAAGTGCATTTCCAGCATATAAGTTGTACTTCGGGTGAACATGATATGCTTCTTGCTCTTCCGTTGTCAGTCTCATGTATCTCAGAATTTCTGTCGTTATACTATAAGGATTTATATCTCTAATTGATTTTTCAACTGGCGTACGGTTAGTTATCGATCGAACAATTAATTAGAGATCTAATAGCATACTATATATAACACTGCTGAAATTACGTGATATAGCCAAAAAGAGCCTTATGGGAGGACCTGACGAAAAAAAAAGTGACTGCCTTTACAGGATTTGACAACAGTTATCGGTTTGATAAACAAATAGTACTGAAAAATTTCACTGCAACAAATCTCTATCATTTGCTAGAGCCAACTGTAAAACTTGAATTTGAAAAACGTAAGGGTCTGAGAATATTTGTGCGAAATAACGTTATATTTTCAAAACTGCTTGTGACGGAAGAATTGATTGATAAGGAAATCGCAAACCCTTACATTAATGTCAAATCAAGACCAATTTGGCTCGGAACTGATCTTTGATCACTTGCTGATGCAATACACAAGGAAATCTGGAAAAAGATATAAGAATTCACTGACACAGGTTCGGGTGGAAAGTTTGAAATCATTATTGAAATTTTTTTTACACAATAAAATATAACGTTTTACGCAGTAGTTCAAATACTGACTTACAACAAGAAATAACAAATTAAAAATGCTGTATAAACATAAAGAACGCCGATAACAGATGTTTTCAGAGGGCTGTTCTTTCTGCTCTTTTTCCAGCAGAAAATTACGTTGATCGTGTTGATAATTATTTTAGTCACGTATCAAAATTAAATTTTAATGGTATTGATTTCTAGCTGTAGAAAATCAAATACCAAAGTTTGAAAGCAAACAAAAGATACTTGATGATGTTTCGTATTTCGTTGAAATTGATCTCGCTACTTACTATATCTATAGAGAAAGGACACTGAGCCCCAGAATGTCCATAAAGTCAAAACAAAAGAAAGACATGCTAAAATTAAGATAAAGGCAAAGATACGACCTAACATTTTCGGAAATAAGGACATTGGTCACCAGAGTGTCCTAAGAAAAAGAGTACAAGCAAAGAAAGCTAGAGGAGGAGAGTTCTTAAGAAATAAAAGGAGAGTAACCCAAGACAAGTAGAATGTAGTAAAGAGGAAGAATCCATGTCAATGAAGAAATATAAAAAGAGAGAAACAGACAGTGAAAGAAACATATAGATCACGGAGTTTTATGATGTGTTTTAAAAATATAATAATAAAGAGGATATACCCGAGGAAACGCTAGTGTTTCTTTGTTTTGATTTTCTGTTATGGATAAGATATTTAGCCACACTCGTAAACTCATGTCACTAAAATATGCGGAAGAGATTTTAATATTATCTCTATTCTAAAAGATGTAGATGACCCTGAGAAGGAAGGTTGGGTTGTTTCTTTTTTTTTTTTTTGGAACAATTCTGGACTGACTTCAACAGTTTTGACTATGATAATCCCGTTTCAAGGCTAATCCCAACCCATCGTGATGCTGCTGCTGAATTGGTAGTGGTAATAACTCTTGCTGCTGCTGCTGCTGCTGCTGCTGGTATCTCAGTAGTTGTATGCATGGTTTGCAATGATGAAAGGTTTAGAAATCTTGGCACGTGAAGGTCTCTTTCTCCTGGGTTTAGTTAAAGAAATATGCTACATCTGTCTAAGATGCTCCGGATAAAATGTCTTGTAGCACAGGGTTTTTTCTTTCATTTTCCCTTTATTCCTTATATCCACTACAAAGTTTCTTTCTCTCTTCGTTGTCTTCTTCTGGTTTTCTTCTGTCCGCCTCTGTCTGTTATTTAGTAAATGCTCATTTCTGTCACTGTAAAAAGTTATCCCGTTCTTCCTTCTATCTCTTTATGAATCCATCCACCAGTTATAACGATGGAGAAGGATGCGACTGTGATACTATCCTTGTAGGCAAAATGTATTGTGCAGGTGAGAGAAACTCAGCCAAAACCAAATAGTCCGAGTTTCCTCTGACCCTTTACACCCCATTTTTGATATCTGTTTTTTATGTTAAGGTGTAGGGTCAGAGTCCATTCCCTATCAAAAACTTGGAATTTGCCGACACCATTTTTTGTCGGCATAGGGTACTCGCCAACTATCAGGCCTAGCAAACTGAAATGACCTTACATTGAGCCATAATTACAATAAATCGATAGGGAAATCATTTATCTTCTCAGAAATTACAATTACTAACTAAATCTCGCGGCCGATGTGCATAAACGTCATAGGTCAAATAGTCACGCGATAACAACAAAGTGCGTTGACATTAAGTTTCTGCGTGATCAGTCAGCTACTTTCCAGGAAGATGCGACAGCGACATCTTTCGGCCTGCTGTTATCCCAATTAATATGTTGAATAATACGTTTTTTTTCTTCTTGTTATTGTAGACATTGCGTGATTTTCATTCAATATTTTCGAGTTTATGTCTTCTTTCTGCAATACTAGAATGGAAGGTTTGGTGCATAAACCTATATTGCAACATGGCAGGTAAAGACGAATACACGGAAGCTCTTGCCAATGAGATACTTTAAGAAAAGGGATACTATTTTAATATTAAAGAACTACACAATGATGTAATCAAATCAGTTATCAATGGAGGAGACACATTTGCCGTCTTCCACAAGGGGTAGGGTAAAAAGCGTTTCTTTTTGTTGTTGTTGTTGTTATCACGTGACTATCTGACCTGTGACGTTTATGCCTATCGGTTGCGAGAATTTATTTGTCACGTGACTAGCAGTGCAAATGGTGCGAACGAGGACAAAATTCATCAACGCTGTAGTTACGTCTCGTCGGACAACGGATTAAAGACAAAATCGGTGTTATGCTTGTAATTTCTGAGAAGATAATTGATTTCCCTATCGATTTATTGTAATTATGGGTCAATGTAAGGTCATTTAAGTTTGCTAGGCCTGCTAGTTGCCGATTACATTATGCCGACACCAAATGGTGTCGGCAACTTCCAAGTTTTTGATAGGGAATAGACTCTGACCCTACACCCCAACATAAAAAAAACAAATATCAAAAATGGGGTGTAAAGGGTCAGAGGAAACTCGGACTAAAACCAAAGTGATGTCGTCCTTTGCTGTAAGAAGAATACTGGTTACGGCTGCAGTAGTAGTAGTACGAGTATACGATGCATCCGCATTCTAAACGTATAATCCCTTTCATCCTCTTCTTTTGTGATATGTGTTAGTAGGAATGGTATAGTAATCTGTCGATTAACACTTGCTTGCCTTTGTGTGTGGTAGTAAGTATTTGTTTTTGGCCCCATAAACTCTTATGTCCATATAAACATTTCTGACCCGCAAGTACAATTCCGTGTTAAACCAATGTCTCCTATATAATTATGACAATGACCCTCAAATACCATCCCAATATAAGTCTATGGCGGCTATATAATTACGTCTCCAAAGTAGCATCCGCAGGTAAGCCTAAGGCACTTATATAGCTATAAATTGTCCTTAAATACATACGTAACTAATATATACATTCACCCATCTATTTCAGGGTAAAATAAAATAAATTAATTGGACAGATATATACCCAATGTAGGCACTATAGGACTGTTATGAAAGTACATCCACGTCTATTCAAACTGAAACCATCTAAATGATTATTTCGACGAGACCCCATCTCTGACATTCTATGTGACTCATTCGAGTAGGTGACTGATTGTTTTATCCTTTTAGTCCTTTGTCTTTGATAGCGAGGAAAATCATTCTAGCCTGCTCATTCTGCTTTAAAATTAAGTATTATAGCCAGTAACATGGTGAAATGTAACCCTAAGATTTTCAAAGATTTATTTAGAGAGATTTCTCGTCTTTATTTTTTCTTCCAAACCTTGTCCAGCAACATTCATGTCGAATTCTTACTTAAAATTCTTTGCGTAGACTATAATTTGTTGTGACTTTGTATTAAAATAATATTGATGATACATATGTTTGAAAATATTGGTGATAAGAATGGATATGATGTACGATACTCATAAGTCTGGCTGGTTATCTTTGCAAGATCATTAAGTTAATTAAAACACCGAAAACAAAATTGTTACTAATCGTTTAAGTTTACTTGCCCATAACCCAGCTTTCGTGATATCTTATAGTCAGATTAGTTCATTCAGAAGAAAGGGAGAAAACAAAGTGCACTGGGTGTGAACAAATATTAGTATTTGGTTATATACCCAGGAACAATTTTATGATTATCGTCTTGTTGTAACTCAGTATTTAAACTGAAGTCCTCTTTACTGATTCACGATAAGGATACAAGATTAAATATTGACTTTATAACAATAAAGCTAAGAAACGGGTGTCAGCCCCATATACTGCTATATTTACCCTCTTGAGCCACACACCCTTTTTAGCCAAGTAGAGGTGGTGCCCAAGTGTCGCATCTTTTACACGTCTTACGGGTGGTCACCTTCCAATCCACAACCTTTAAGTTTGCGCAGCCATTTCCATCCCCCTCCCAGAAACGTAAGTGACATGTCAGAAGAATAAACATTAACTTTCAAACAAAATACTGAATTCATTATTTAAGAAGGAAAATATCAAATTTAGAAACGCATTAATGGACAATTATTAAGCAGGTGTAGAAGCATCTTTAAATAATATCATTGTAAAATGTAGACCCTGAATTTATGGAGGGTGGAAGGGGCGAGTCGACTTCATGCTACTTGAATTAACAGTCTTGTGTATGGTGTGTTCTGGGGTCGACCCCGGAAATAGTGGCCAAATTTTCAAGAATACTTCAAATAATTCACATCACATATGGACAAGTTTCAGATTGAAATACTGTAGGTAATATAGTCTTTTTCTTACTGAGATATATCCAACTACAATGAAGTTGTTGAGTTTTGTCCAGATCCATTGAGCCCCATTTCAATTGATCAAAAGTTATTGTATCCATGGAATATCTTAAACGATTCAGTCAGAGCCATTGTAAGAAGTTTGGGGGCCCTAAGCACAATTTCTAGCCTTAAAAGTAACCAGAATTGCGCCTCAATCTCTGTGTCAGATATAGAGTATTGCATTGCATTTCCATGTGCATCTGTGTCATTTTGTTAAATTTATTAATTTAATTTTGGGCTGCAGCGAGCCCCTTGGCACGTACCTCGTGTGCATATTCCTTAAAACGGCTCTAGATTCACTAATGATCATTTCTAGCTAAATGTTCTCATACTTTACTTGTTTTGTTTAAGAACTTGTACATCATGCAGGCATTTATAAACCTCGCAAAAGACTTTGACCACCCCCCAGATTTTTGTTTCCGTCGAGATAGATGCATTCGATGTAATTCTCCGCCTTGTATTTTCGAAGCTGCTTTTGTTTACGTAATACATAAGGCGACTGAAAGAGACAATCGGACTTTGCCGTCGTTACATAAGTGCTGCACTTCGCCAGCGGCGAATCACCAAGACCCATTACATTTGTAAATGTATTCTTACAACATAGGTTATTTCCAGAAATTGCGGAATTTGCTGATCGATGTTCCGATCGTTCGTGTATTGTAGTTCTACAAAATGTTTATATTGACTTACTTTGAGATTATGCTGAGTTAATTATTATTCACATAATCTTGTAGTTTTCCAACACCTTCCTCCAAAACGAAGTTATTCTAAACTATTCTGCAATTAATACAAAGTATTCTGGTAAAATGGCGGCTATTGTCTATACATAAGAGAACTTGTTCATTTGTCAATCATAACACAATCTGTCTTTTCCGCAATGTCGAGAAGTAAACCTTGATGTAATTCACCACCATTATCACTATTTTTTTTACATGACATAATATGGCATTCAAAGGAGTCAAAGTCACAATCATAACATGGTCAGCCTTTGCTGTCGTAACATAAATGCTTCACTCAGCCAGAGCTAAACCCATTAAATTGATATATGTTCCTATTACTACTTGCGAGGTCATTTTATCGATTTGACACAAATGATCTAGTGATGTTCCAATTGATGTATTGGTCTCACTTGAGGGAAAATATTGGGTGTCTCTTTTACCTTAAAAGCATTGCATTCATTTGTTTTATAAATCCAGTTCAACCAAACTCTTCTTTATTCATTAAATTCCCTCTGATTCTATCTTCTTTGTCCTAAAGCCAAAACCAGAAAATTTGTTTTTGTTAACTCAAGATAAATAATACTTATTTCAAATTATGTAGCAATAATGTAGTAGTATTTTTCTTCGAAAAATCAGAGCAAGACTATTTTTCAAACTATGATTTCCCCGCATCATATGTCACAATGACTTAAATATCTTCCGCAATCTACATACTTCTCGGACTAAGGTGAAGCAATAATGCAAAGCGAAAGGTCAAGTTATTGAAAAGAACAGTTATTCGGGCAATATGCACGAAATTAATACGACTAATACTGAACCTAGTTTCAATATAATTGTCAATGGTTAAATAAAACAGACAGTTTTGTTTGGAAAACTTGCAAAAACACTTTGCCTTCCAATGTATTCGATCAATATTGACTTTGTAAGGATGCGTTTTCTATCTTTTATATTTCAGATAATAAAGCAAGTGCATCCAATACTCAATTTTGTTCCTTAAAATTTATCTACTACAAGAATTTCAGAATAAACTGCATTATATATATATATATATATATATATATATATATATATATATATATATATATATATATATATATAGTTCTGAACTGGAATAATAAAAACCCCAACACAAATGTCGATAATTCTGTGCAGCTAGTTTTGCATTTAATACATGCTTCTTCAAGCACAAAATGTTTTTCTTATATAAAATATAAAATATAGTAAATAGTGAAAGATATCTTTTAAAACATCACCTTTTATCTTATCATACATAATCTGAGTGAAGCAGCAAGAGGGAAGGGGAAATGGCGAAAGAAAAAAATGACGGCCGATTTTTGGGGGAGTGTTTTGCCAAAAAAAAAGTTGTTTTAGCCAAGTAGTGTTGACCTATTAACTAAAGGTTTATATACCGAGGAGTTGTTGTAATAATAATAATAATAATGAGGTAATCTGCACCTACTACGGAATCTCCTACGGCAAAATTAGTTAGACATCGACTGGATGCAATTAAGAAGTATCTTCCGGTCCGTGATTCTGTAAAACAACATCTGTAAGAACGCCAGGATGCTCATGTGAACAAATAGCTAAATCAACCGAAAAATAGCAAAAGAACTAAACAGACTAAACAGACTAAAAAGATTCTCAAAGATCTTTCAGCTGGGATAACTACTGCTTAACCACAATTACAGCAAGAAATACAAGAAGTTATAAAACGTATAGAACAAGCCCGTGATGAGATTTGTGATATAAGGAATCTTGTTGAACCAGAAACAGAACTGAAACTTTATAAAAATCCATCTGCAAATTTACAGAAGACGGTCTTAAAATACTTCGAGAAAAAAACTACAGTGGTTGCTGCATCAGGATATAAAATCCGTAGTAAACTATTAGATCCAGAGACCGCCTATACCACCAAGACTGGACACTTTTCGTGTTTCGAAAGCACCATTGTATGACTCAGATTAGTGGTTAATATAAGCAGCTGTTGCTTATCAGGGTTTATTTGCCAGTGGAGTCATGGACAGCAGCATTTATTGGGCGCTGATCGATTAAAGCAGTGGTCCCCAACCTCCGAGCCGGTACCGGTCTGAGGATCAAATGGTACCGGGCCGCCCAAGGTATATTAAATTATTTCCATTATTTACTGTTTTGCATTTCTCTTGGGTTTATATTCACTTTATATTAATATATATTTATTTATATTCATTTTTGGTGTAACTGTATTTTATTTTGAAGGCATGTTTAAATACAATAAAATTAAGATTAAGTCAGAACAATCTAAAATATTAACAATCAACGTCCCCCATCCTCAGCGGGCCGTGATAAAATTATTAAACGTTGACCGGTCCGCGGCGACTAAAAGGTTGGGGACCACTGGATTAAAGTACCGACTAGTACTACAGTGAGTGGTCAAATTAGATCGGCAATAACAAACTAACATTATTAAACACAATTCCCAACGCACACCTGAAAACGTCAGGGTGAAAAATTCACGATCACCGGTTAATAAAACGATCTACGGAGATGGACTCGGCGATGGTATTCAAGGTTTATTTAGAAGGATATCCACAAAAGATTTTCTAATTGCAAAACAATTAGGCATGAAAGCCATTGAAGTTGTTCGTGATAAGGCTATTGGAGCTGTGATGTGATGTGATTATGATTTTTAACACAGCTTTAACAATTTTTCAGTCATATCGCTACGATGTCTGCAGTGTGGCAGTTGATAGTGATGTCTAGCACTGGGGCATCATGCCGCAGACATATAGCATGATGTCCCACTCAGTCACATTATCCTGACACCAGGCCGACCAGTCCTAACACTAACCTATTACTGCTGAGCGCCAAGCGAGGCAGCTATTAGTACCATTTTTGTAAGTCTTTGGTATGACTCGACCGGGGATCGAACCTACGACCTCCCGCATCCGAGGCAGACGCTCTAACTACTAGGCCACCGGAGCTATTGGAACTGTTGGTCATCTTGCTGGTAAAGCATTTTCTGCGATCAAATACAAACAAGCGTTATTAGTACGACGAAAACTACAGCAAAATGTGAATCATTCGAGTGCATGCATTCACGTAAAACTGTCCAGCATTGAATTAATTTTTCCAGTAAAAACTGCCCAGCACCAAAGTGATGCCGCCAAATGTCAATAAAATAATAAATAAATCTACATATGAACGGTTGAAAGAATTGGATCGAGTGCCATCACCGAAAAACAATCCTCAGCTGAGATAGAAAAAAAAAACATAACCGCAAACCTAATAGCGGATAGTGGTCTAGCCCGTTATCGTTGGTAATATTGATCGGTGTCAGAATATCGTTTTAGACAACAATTAATTTTAATAAAATGTTCAAACGTGTATCTGACACAGCATTTGATATGGACGCACTAGTACTCAAGGATGACTCTGTGCGCGATTATCAGCATTATTCTTACGAAGCACGAGTACCAAACCAACGTGGGAGAATCGAACTACAAGTCCAAGGCACATTTGGGTATTTCCGCTGAGGCATTTATTAATGTTCAGAGTAGATTTTGTACGCTGAATATGATCAATGTGAATTTGTTTAATAATGGTGTTATATCGCTATTTAAAAGTGACGTGTATATATTGACAATAGACCAATGGAAGTATGTTGCTACAATGGTGCTGGGTCTTATAAGAAATTCCGATGATTATTCAAGGTATGTTAGTCCATCAATGAAGTTCTCAGAGAATATTTCTGACCATTATAAGTTCAAAACAATACACAATATGATATAAGAAGACCAAAAAACTTCTCTGGCAACGTTGACGCAGATGTAAACTCGGTAGTCCATTGAGCTAATCCAGAATTTGACCTGGGATTTGGGGCAAAATGATCTCAAACTGATGATCATGGTATATTCAACTGTGTGGTATCTTTAGATTCTGCAGACATATTAGAAAAATTATCTTTGGAGACATACAGCTGAGTTAGTCAGAAAGTTTACTAACAACGATGCAATCTGGCGATATAAAAAATTGCTGTAATAATGCCAGCAATGACAACATCTCTCACAGAAGAAGCTCGATTGTTATCGTTCATGGATAACGGCGGCTGAACGATGTCGTGGCTGACAATGACAACAGCATGGAAGATAGTGTCTCAACAGGGAATATCAGCACAACGACATATATTCGTTGAGTCTCAGAGTAACACAAGATTATAAATCTAGAAACTCGATGATGTTTGAAAGATTAGCTATGTCCACGATTTCGTTCAGGATAAAACTATACATTAGGAACACATAATACTGAATTTCGAACAAGACAACATAACACATGCGTGTCATAATTTGATGAGATTTTTGGGGCGTGATCAGAATGTTAATTCTGGTTTGTAGATATATCAGCGTGTTTTCGCAACGCTGTAATCAATTTATTATTTCTCGCTGAAACATCAATATTTGTTCAGATAATATGTCGTTGACATTAACGTGCCAGCAAATCTTAATGCTATACCTTCTGGTCTTTGTGGGTACAGAGCGATCGCTGTAATAGTGTCAGAGAACGAATAAATACGTGGACATCAGCAACATTCCAATGATGACTTCTTTAAGGGCAATCAATGACGGACTGACCACATTTAGAGATGAAAATAATAATCATATAACCGTGTTTATGAATTTTCGAGGCGCCATAAATATAATCGGCAAAGCATTCTTTGGGGTTCCAAATTTCGTCAATATTACTTTCAATGAAATTCGCACACGACTCGATGAGATCGCCATTAATCAAAAAGATTTCCACTGGTGTTGATACGACTCAGTTCATCAACGTAGTGTGCAAAGTAGAGTCTGAATCAGTAAAACCAAAACAACTCTATCAAACATACCGCTGAGGTCATTGGTGTGTACCAGCTCTCCGTGTTTAGCGCTAAGAAATTTCGAATATTCACCACATTTTCATGGCATTATTCCACCGATAGATTTCCCGTAACGGCTAGAATTCGATTGTGATTTTCCAACTCCTATAAAAGCTCCTAATGGTCGGTCACTTGAAATCGCGCTGGCACAATTATGGCTTTATTATAATTAGCCAACTATCAGATATAAATGATTTGGTAGATTAGACACTAATAATTCGCCTGTATATTCACATAAAACCACTACTAAATGGACACTTCTAAGTCAGTCCCAATCTGGGAGGTCGTTAGCATTCCATCAAAACTACATCTTATCTACTACATAAATCAATAACAGTATCTTAGATCGCTATGAAAGTACACGAGCCAGCGTTGAGTGCCGGCATAGAAATATTGACGTGGAATTCCAAGGAATTCAATTACGCCGTTCACATATGCAGGTCGTTGATGAAAACCTTGCTTGGGTGGCCTCTGGCAGCACCAGTTTATACTGGACCACCACTTTCAGCGTCATCTGATTTTTATTCAGTGGAAGACCGTCCTCATAGCTGGTTAGTTAGAGGAGGATATGAAGATTTACACAGTAATTTCCAACGTCAGGATAATAAACTTCTTCAAGAAGAATAATAGCCAGCGAAATCACGAGGTTGTGCGAAAGAAAACAGCGAGAAATAAGAGAGAATTATGAGAAGTATGCACTTGAATGTCCCAATTATTTTATTAGATCAAGTATCGATATTATAACGAGTCATCCAGGAAGTCTGATTCGCGATGCTTCACATTCAGCCTTACTTATTTATGCGGCAGCCAGACGTGGAATGTATCCCGCTCAGCAAAAATTATTTTATGCTCCTTTTAATATCACCGTAAAGGACAAAATTGATGCGTTAAAACTACCCGGGCTTGATTCTGATAAGATAAGGCAGATTATCAATGATATAGCTGGCGAACATCTACTGAAGATTATTGCAGTATGGGAGAAGTTACGAGGATCTCCAGATAATCTCCAACATAATAAGGAACCAACAGGTGATGGTTGTCATGTGTCACCGGGTATTGTCAATATCACATTGACGATTTATGTAAATCTAATCTGTTTTTTAGTCGACTGTAGCTATACCTCGTCTGGGTAAGCATTAGAGCTGGCCCAGCAGGGATATGTTCTTTACAGCTCTTCTCCAGATATCTCGCCGGATTTATTTACGATGTCATAATCCTTAGCTGTCCTTAATACGTTTTCTTCTAACCAAGACGGTAATTTATTGGACATACGTGGTAAAGAATTGACCGTTAGTTTGTATGTGTATGACAGACCATGATGAAAAAAAATTAACAAAAAGCTTTTGTCGTTATTTGTTTCTTTCGTAAAATGCTATGGCTATTTAGGCTATTCTTCCTTAACAGATTCTGCAGAAATCTTAAAATATTCCAATACAAGCTTTATTAGCACATGCACTCACAGCCGCTCAAATTTTATATTGTCGAGACAACTCTGATCGTATTTTCTCAATGGCGTCTGCCAATGGAAAACTTTAGCTATATCTTATTGTTCATGTAAATCAGCCAATGACAATAGTATCTTTTGTCATCCACGGATGGAGCTACTAAGCAAAGTGTGTCCCATATGAGTCACCTCATTATCAAATTTATCAACAAGTGTGTTTTAACCGACTCAGATGGACCAACTATAATAGCTCGATTGGAACTTGGTAACACTGAATGATACTTGACCTGTTATTGTTAATATGTCGCTGAAAAGTCAGTCACGATCATATTGAATAGATATAGCATTATTTATAATCACAAACTTATACTGAGTTCGATGCAAGAAATTCACTGGTACTAAATTTGTGAGGCCAATCATGTTGAAAAAAAAACACGTCTGCAATTAGAGGCAAATGTGCAAAATGCGGTCATACAAAAATATCAGTTTGTGATGTTGGGTCGCTGTGCTATCCATGGTGGCGATATCGCTAAGGAACTCGAGAAAACACATGAAACGCCATGGGCTAAGTATCCTGGGGACATATATCTTCAAGAATATAATCATTGTGGTCCCGGATTCCGCCTTGATATTAGACTTGCCCAAAAATAAACCAAAACCAGGCGAATTTCTGGTAAATGTGATTGATCAAGCGTGTCATGTTCACGATGTCACGTATCCATCAACAACAACGATATATCGCAGATGTCAAATTAATTAACATGCTGAGAAAACATTCGAGCATCATTCACGAATTAGTTGATAAGATCGGCGATGAAAAGTAAAATAGTGCTGGGAGCTGGCAATTACATAATGGAGTTGGTTTATTATAGTATAATCGGATACTGGACAGGAACAGCAGCGACTAAAACACTTGCCGATTCAGCAGGTGTCATACGAGCTGTAGTCGCATATAGGTTGTCATGACAGGCTATATGGCAATCTTATCTTTTACATCCAAAAATAATTCAACATGGACGGTTTTATGTCAGCACACCAACGAAGTTCATCAAGTAGATATCTTGTTTTACCACATGACGTACACAAATGACGCACATACAAATACGCGTTAACTGTCATAGATGCTTAAAACAGATACATGGTGGCTGAACCGTTATCGTCTAAATCAGCAACTTAGGTCGTAACAAAGTTTAAGCGAATTTATGCTCGAGGAATTCTGTGTTGGCTACAGTTGCTACAGATTGATCATGGTAAAGAAGTTCTCGGTGTAGTAACGATGTTTATGCAACAACATTAAGTTGAGATCAGACCTAGTCACACCACGATACATAGCAATCAAGTAATCATTGAACGACTTAATCAAACACATGCGTAGCGAATATTTGGACATCAATATGTCCAAGAATTATTGCACGTTCAGGACAGATCTCGTGAATGGGTTTCTAGACTGCAAGTAGTGGCCGCGTTAAACAAATAGGTCTCGAGTGGAATCAACATGAAACCCATGCAATTGACAAAAACACATACCACGACGAAAATCACCAGATCAAGGTCAGCAACAACAACCGGTGTTGGATAGCAAAGTAACTGTGAGGTATTTATACGAACTTGGTGAATTTGAGGATGGTGCAGCAAGAGCAACCAATCCTGTGGAATATAACACACTTAAAATTTTCAGCGTGATAAGATCTACTACGCAGCCACCAATGTATGGATTAGATTCATCAGCCTCTCAACGTGGATTTGTACGATAGCAACTACAAGTCATTCCTGAAAACACCAAGCTACCACCAGATTGTATACGGCGTCGCAGACGCTAGGGAGCTTCTCCGCACGCGTCAACAAAAAACGCTAACAAGAATCACAGTCCTGAGGAACGAATTTCCTTTACGTGTGTTATATTCAATAATCTTAGCATGACATTTTCACATATGTGGCTGAGTATATTATCAATTCTGTCCATGGTAAATTATCGTACGTCGTTAGGAAGATATTGACATAACATTGTTGTGTTACAGCAGGCGAAGTGATTATTTTGTCGTTGTTTTATCATCATGACAGATTTCCACTTCCAGATTAAACTGGCGTAATATCTTTGATCATCTATCGCATAGGTACTTGTTTCTTTACTGCGTTGATAATTCCTGGTTATGTTTTTGTTGCTTATGATGGCGGTGTCAACTGCAACACGTTGACAACCCTGTGTAACTGAAATATTTTTTTTATTCTAGACACAGTCAGATAAACTAAATTAGACCATTGGATCCGATCATCGACAATCCAGATACTGGTTTCTGATGTTGTTAAAATCTGAGACGAATGAATTGTTATAGCATATAACAAAGTCCAGGACGATGTGTTTGGCTGACGTCGTGGAGAGACTGCCGTTTGCGTCTCAGACGCAGACAATGCCTGTTGTACAGCCTCCATTGGAACCTCGACGATATCATTAAGAATGAGGTTTTCACGCCGGATGCAAGAATTGTTAACGAGTATCTTTTGCCAGCGTGTATCAGCTGGTCAATAGCAAAGTAACTAGCTGATCAGAGAATCTTTCTTTGTGAAGCTCAAATAAATCACTGAAGTTTCATCTGGATACAACTATTAGATAATTAGGGTGCCATAAATTACAGAAATATGACATTGGAGTCTCTGAAATTTCGGTACGCATTATTTCCCATTGAATTTTACCAGGTTGTAATCTGATTAACGACTTCAGTTGTCGTAGTTGTTCATTATGTGATTGATAGACGTACAAAACGTCTTCATAGTAGCTAAAATAGCCGATCAACCATTCATGTCGTGATTCACCTGTAAACTGTGGAGACTGTGCATGATCGCATCACATGATAATTGCAGTATATTTTGGAGGAATATGTCTGTGATGTTTCTTTGGATATTGTACAAATCTCATCCCAGATAATTATTCTCGGTATATATTTCTCACCTATTGGTTCGGGCGTCCATGGATCACCTCACCATCTAAAGAAACTATGATATGAACATGCGCTAACATCACATTGTCTCATAAATCTAGCAGCCGGTGAGTTGGCGTGACTACAGTACACCTCGTCATTGATAAAAAAAAATAATAATTATGCTGGATTCATGATTAGCATTGTACATGGACGTGATGAACACTGAGTAATTTACCAGTAATTTTTCTGCAGACATCTTTGTCATAATGTGGTAACGAAATTTGTTTTTGTTGTTTGTATATTAACGCAGAGGTTACAGTCAACAATGTTAAGATCTTACCACAAGCATGTATTGTAATAACACTATTGGAGCCAAGCCACGCTGAGTTTCTGCGCAACAATCGTTGAGATTGACACTGGTATCCGGTTTCTTAAAATGTCTACCAAATTGTTATCACAGGATGAATAGTCGATGAAAACTCAAATGATTCAATCTCGGCAAGTCCAGTGAGACCGATATTTAGTAGTGGCCCGTTTATTGCAATTCGTGTCATTTCGTGTGTTGGATGCTTGAATCGTGTCAAATAAAGATGACACTCGCCAAGTCCAAAAAAATTCAGCAGGAGTAGTTGCTACGTTATCAACTGAAATCATGTTGAATGTATTTAATTTTATATTCGAAACACCGCCATGACCAAATTCGACACAAGATTGTGATAATTCTTTTGGAGTTGGTCGCCTTGAACTTTTTGATAGGTTGCATGCACAACAACAGACGACGCCGTGAACAGTTTTTGTGCAATTCATCATTTTGTCTTATATAATTTTGTTATATATTACCAAAATATTTTTCATACTTTGTTCGGAGAAATTCATTCCGATACAAAAATAACTCCAGATGGTAACATAAACTGGTTAAATGCTGATTCATCTATCGAGTCCTATCTGTGAAATAGCAAGACCTATTTACTTATGCTGTATATTTCTTTGTATATGTCACAGTGACATGTTCGTACTATTTTCTGCATTGTAGACTATGTTACCGAGTCAGTCTATGCATATGAGTTATGATCATATAATTTATTGGAGCATCATTACGACAGTATTTACCAGCTTTATGCAAATTCTCTTTTGTGATTGTTTTTATAATTATCGGAAACTTGAATATTTTATTCTAAAATAACCACATCATTTATCTTATCTCCGTTGATAAGAGAATTTTCAAACTGTTCCAAGTGTCTACATCCTGTTGCTTGCTATTTTTTTTTTTCATTCTCATTTTTTAAATTTGAATTATTTTCCTTGTGACTTGCAACTTCAGCACTGATAATATGCATGGAAGAAAATATAGGCTGAGCAATGCATGTGGAACATCTAACGATAGTTTATGTTAGCAGAATTGCTAGTGTTAAGAGTCTATACTCTTAGAATAAGTAACAGAAAAGAGTGAAGACAACAAGCTTTGTAAAATATAACCAATAATTTATTTACCTAGAATACAAGTTATAAAATTAAGAAGAGAAGATCGTACGGTTTTAAGAAACAAATCCTTAAATAATCAAAGAATTAAAAATAGAAACCCTAGTAATACAATCTTCTGAATGAAACCGAGTCTGATTCCCTACGAAATCCAAAATGGAAGGCAGTGACTATGTTGTGGTCAGCAAAGTGCTGATATGTCAACGGTCCTTTGTTGAGTCACAGAAAATATCATTCCAACTTTGAATTCAGAATAATTTCAAATAAATGTATTTATCCAAGAATTTTGTCAAAGCCTACATGTATTTCCAGGGAAAAGAATCACTTGCATTCAATAATTTGAAGAAATTAAAAGTCAACCCAAACTGGTAACAACATAATAACAACGTATTGTCTGGAGTCCAACTAACACAGTTCTATCAAAAACAACATTTATACGTCAATTAAGACGCAAAACAGATTCCCGGATGACGGTCAATAGTTCATTCTTCTGGAAAAATAAAAGTTTATAACAATTGATACATGCTACTTGGCACGTAATCCAGGAATGACCTTGATTTATCTTAATGATTCTTACTCTGAGAAAGATTAATCAAAACAATTAACAGAAAAGTTGCTTACCAAAACTGTCACTGATTTTAAAACGAGGTCAGGAACTAGAGACAATGTTTATATTATTACTCATTTATTAAAGAAATATAAAAGGTCAGGTCAAACAGAACCGAACTGAATTTCTGCACAACATCAAATTCAGCAAACAAAGTAACATTGTAATAACTTGTGATGGAATTAAAAAATTTAAAACTAACAACCTACCCCCAAACAATTAGCTAAAGATCTAACTTTCCTATATCTCTTTTTCTGAATTCTTTCAAAATTAGGCACAAGCAAGAGCATGCATTTTTGTATGAATGTTGTTTTTAGCCTGTAGTGCCAGTGGCATTTAGAGTGAAGCGTGAGCATTATTTGTAGCACGATTCACATTCGGAAATATTGTTTCTAAAGATAACTTCCCACACGAAATACGGTATTTTATATAGTTAGCCTCTTAACAAGTGTTCATGAAATTCCAATGTAAGCACAGAATAAACTTTAACCGATGCCTGTCAGAGATTTAACGTAACGGATTTTTCGAGCTCGACCAATATTCTCTGCACATAATTTTTGTTCCACCAGAAGCCAAGATGATACAACAATCGTTCTTTTTCCGTTTTTTGATCGAACATTGTCTGTGACATAAAATAAATTAAATTTCACGTCAAATGAACATTTTGTCAAAACAATTCTTCATTAATGGAAGGTCGGTACTTTCTTGTTTCACGGGCAATGTCAATCGAATGTTTAAAGGAATACACTACAGTATAAAGAAATTACAATGGGCTAATAAACAAGGTTTGTAAACTTTAAAATGTAGCTTTTTAACAATTTTCTCACGTATCTAAGATAGGAAAGAAGCATGTATTTTATATAAGAATTTATCATTATTAATTGGTTATTCTGAGTCATGGCACGTTTTTTGTTAATTTAAGATGATATTTGAGTTATATTATCATTCGGACCATTACGGGTATTTTAGCATGACAAATATGTGTACAGAATGTATGTATAATTGGTAATTTGGAGAAAATAGTTATACTTTTTTTGCTACAAATGTCTTTACAAATTAAAAAAAAAATACAAATAAAAACAACTGCAATCTGGTCAGACTAATTCGGCTGCTTGTACTATTGGATTGAGTATGAGTCATTCTGACCTGTTCTGCTACTTATGTGAGACACAAAATATACCGCATATGTAAGACGGTGCAGTGATTTGCAGATAAATACATTTTACTCGCCGAAAGTTGACCTACAAAAACTAAATGAAATCTGTTCGGACTAATTCGGCTATTCGTACCATTAGATTGAAGGTATTATTGAACGAGAAGTTCCGAGTGGAAAAGTAGTTTTATGCATTCGTAACTTTTAGGTCAATTCTTGATTTTTAGCCGAAGTGATCCAAATAGTGACTAGCAGCATATATTTGAGGTATCATCCCTATTATCAGCATTTATTGGTTTATTAGCCACAATAAAGCAATTTAAACAGATGCAATGCTTTAAAAAAAACCCAGCATCATTCTAGGCTTTGTGGAAATGCTAAAGTGTACCTGGTCATGGCCTACACGTCGAGCCCCCTCTTATCTTCTGTACTAAAATCACTTAGTTGACTTTAAAAGACTCAGAAAAAATGTAGCACCCAAGTTAATCCATGCAGATGGATGTAATGATACATACAGGATTACCAAAATGCTTGTTATATATATATATATATATATATATATATATATATATATATATATATATATATATATATATATATATATATATATATATATATATATATATATATATATATATATATATATATATATATATATAGCTTCCGCCATGTAAGGCTCGGAGACCACAGAAACCACAAAAATGTAATGTGCTATTTTCTATAAGTCAAGAAGTTGCGTCATACGAAAAATACGACAAGAGATTTGGTACATGTACTTTGTGATCCCTATATATGAATTTTCGTACGAGAGAGAGAGAGAGAGAGAGAGAGAGAGAGAGAGAGAGAGAGAGAGAGAGAGAGAGAGAGAGAGAGAGAGAGAGAGAGAGAGAGAGAGAGAGAGAGAGAGAGAGAGAATAAATTCCAGGACGGTGGTGGTTGTGCTCTAGGCTACTAAAAAGATTATCTTCAGAGATTATTCCAAAAGAGGAGAGCTGCGATTTGGGGAATAATAAATCAAAGTATGTGTCACATCAGCAAAATTTTTCAGAAACTCAAAAAAGAATGCCTTATATCTGATACATTCTTGCTGAAGAACATAATGTGACCTATTGTTTTGAAAATAAACAAAAACAATTATTTCAAAATACAATCTTTTAATATTGTAACACTCAAATGTCTCACTACTGAGCGAATCAAATAACGCCTGCGTTATTCTTGCTTCAAGTCGTTGTTTTCTCCGTTTTCAAGAACCTACAGAAACAATCGTTATCAGCTGAAGGGTTCTTAAACGCGCAAATACCATACATAAATTTCGTCTAATCACCCAATCACAACACACTTATATGGTTTTTCGTTGACTTCTCATTTGTATGATTCACCAGTAACCTCTTATAATCGTTAGAGTGGTACTTCTTCAAGCCATGCACATCTAAATATTGCACAAACATCTAATACCAAGAATAACTCCTATCTCAAATTACTAAATATTTATACATGAAAATATCAGATATCTTTTAGTTAAGAAATCGAGGAGGCTTGTTTTTTTTAAAAAAAATCTTCACTACCGTAAAGTCTCTCGAATATTGTACATTATGATGGTCGGATCCTAGAAAAGGGATATAATTACTCGGACTGAAAAACATCTTCCCACAATATCAAACAAATAATTACTATAAGCTAATAAGGAGACGTAAATAAAAATAGCACATCCCATACTTTTATTACAACATTTTACGTATCCAATATCATGCAAACAATGCTTGAAAGAAACTGCCAGTATTTGCTGGCAAATTATGTAATCTAGCACATCTAATGTACACTGATATATATACGAGCTCTAAAAAATTTAAAACTATGATCCACCGTTCCATGCTTCAGTCAATATTTCTGTAATAGTAGCATGAGTTAATGATTTAAATATTGCTGATCTATGTATGAAATAATCAATTATCATTAGTATATCTAAAGAAAAACTTCAGTTTTCTTGGATCAATAACGGCGACAATTAGTTTATATGTTGATTGTTTCAAAAACAGACTCTGTTTAATGTATAACAGAAACATTTAAAAATTCTCTTTGATAAAAATCATTTTTGTCTTTAATTTTTTTGTAATGGAATTTTTTTGTAATGGATCATAGTTTCAAATTTTTTAGCTCGTATATACGTTTCTGTTATACATTAAACAGAGTCTATTTTTGAAACAATCAACATAAAAGCTAATTACAATGACTATTACAACACCATAAGCATACTGTCCTTGGCGTTTGGTTTCGTTCAACCATTGGTTAGTGACGCTTCGCTCAAGCAGAATCTTGCGTGATTTCGGGAGTTCTCACCATGCAAGTGTCTGCTAAACGCCTGTACACAAGATCGCTACGGAGAATGTATCCTTCTGCTGTCCAAAAATAAATACACCATATGTGCACTAATGTTCATTATTACTTTATTGCACAAGAGAGTAATGTAAAAACATTTATAGAAAAAAAAATGTTAAAGGGGTAAAGAAGTATAATACATTTGTACAAAAGCGTGTCCCATGCATTTGTACTCAGTGCATTAGTATCACATAAGTTTCATGTCAAACGAATATGTATTATCTATAAATATTTTTTGTTAGAAAGATTATGTTTTGCTAGTTACAGCGTACGTGATAGCCAAGATTTGAAATCTGGATCGGTTAAAAAAATGAATATTAGCACATCAAATACTCAGATAACAGGTCTATATCGTAGATCACTGATTCGTTCTGACATAATATGATCCAATTTATTAAGCTATTAATTAAGCAAAGCTAACACGAAAACAAAACATACTATGCTGTAATGTAGCTGTTAGGCTAACCTGTTCTCTTTTTAAAACACGGACAATCTTTAAAGACTTTAAAAAAATAAAACTCATAATTCATACAGGAATTTAATAATATTTTCAATTTTCATTTAGTCGGGCATTGATGATGATGTTTTTACTTTAGGAAATTATTGCTTGACGTATATCAGTGTTAACAGTTTTGAGTAATTTTGACAACGAAAACTATAGTTTGTTATACGCAGGCTACCAGCATATAAAATGTAGTTACAAGTTTCTAAAACATGAATGAAAAAAATATAGTTTCTTACAGGCAGGCTACCAGCATGCAAAATGCACAGTTACAAGTTTCTAAAACATGAATGAATATATGCTGCTCGTAGTGTAAATTTACTAAATCCCATCATATAAGTTACAACATAAATTTATCAACTAAAGTAACTAGACATGCACAGACTTAAGATGCAATTTGTTACAAAAGTGATCAGGTTTTAACCTTGTGTTTACTAACAACTTGAATAGCTGGTAGAATATTGAGGAATCTTATAGTAGTCTGTGAGCTATTAGAACTGTTGCCTAAAGTTTGACAATACAAGAGTAAATCACAGCGCTATACACGCAGATCTGATAGTTTTCAAAGACGTGCAAAAGTCTCTACCGCTAATTTCACTTGAATATTGCTTCTTGTTAAAATATGTCGTTATGGAATTGCTGCTAATCATGTATACAAAAATGTTATCAATGCAGAAATCGTGCCAAATAGAATATTTTATCATGATAGTGATACTGAATTTTCTAGTTCAAAGTTATCTAAATTAAATTATCTGAATCAACTGCACACACTATTGTACAGTGCATGATAGGCTATACATGGCGGCCAGTATAACTGGTGGAGGAAGACATAGTTGAACATGTACAACTGTACGAACACCACTATATTTTAACATCATCACCCTGGAGGATTACAATTGGCTATCGTTCAAATAAGGCATCACACACACACACACACACACACACACACACACACACACACACACACACACACACACACAAACACACACAGGGTACCCCTTATCCTTCATCTACTGTCCTAATAGCTGGTAATGATAGTACTGCATAGTGACACTTTAAACAAACGCTCAAATAGCTGTGACAAATACATGTATAAAGAAAATTAAACCATGGCGACACAGCTGGAAGTAACTACTTTCATGCCTTTTCTTTATTGCCAACGCATATTTGAAAAAAAAATTCTGCCTTCAGCCGTTTCAACGGCGCGTGTAGTGTAAAAAAAAAAACAACAAACAAACAAACAAAAAAAAAAAAACAACTACCGCCCATATGCCAAGTTTCGTCATGAAGCCAGGCCACAAGGCAAATCTCGTTTTAAAACATACCGAACCTAGGTAGTTTATTTTAACATGTTCAATGATAGGTTTCACACCATTTAAATTCACTCTTTCTCGCCATATAAATATTTTAACACAAATTAGAACTAAAATTTGATACAATTCTTCTTGTATCTCAGCTTGCAGATCTTTCCCCGACGCATACAGCACGTAGTACAGAGAGAAAATGTATCTGGTACATTATTTAAATGAAATTTGTATCCTCTTGCAATGCTAAACCAACAAAAATTAATGGTACCTCTTGGCACTTCTCTTTCATAAAATCCGTATCTATCAGCTTAAGAACCTGTCAGGTACTAGTGTTACAATAAATTGCATAAATGTATAAATATCCGCACAGCATGAAACAAACAATATTTCTAGGCACACTATTAAGAAACATTAAAATACCGATAGATAATAATTTCTGATATGTTTTGAAAATCATTAGAAAACCCGATTGCATTAGTTGCGTCATTCCTAAAGCACAATTCTGTTAAAAAGAGTTCAGCTATATGTACGAAATTTTCTTATTAAGAGAAAGTCAAATTGTGCATTGGCATTTCACCTACAGTCATATACAACCAGTATCCTCACAACGATAACATACACACCACCTTCATGTTGTCCTACACATGATGAGCATCAAAGGATATCGCTGCTCCAAATAGATTATATATACTAACCCACCCCATCCCTTTTTAATAAAAAAAAAACTTTTATTTCTTTCTAAACCAAACAAATAATTTTACTACATGTATAGCGGAATCTTCCAACGATACGATAAACTGAACTGAAGGATATACAGTACTAACGGTATGGAAAAATGGGAATCAGCCTGGAAATGGAAGAATATTTAATAGAGTATATATGGGTTTGGCTGGTCAGGATTGGTTAATAATCTAAATTATGTTTTAGGAAAAAGAATCTTTTGAGAACTTATCCTAGTTGTAAGTGGAAAATAATAGAGACATTGATTTGTTGATGTAATTTTCAGTCCTTTAATAGTCTTGAGCCTGGAAAACTCATTACTAAAATTAGCACCTGATTATCTGGTGCAGAACTGAAAGCACAAGCTTCAAACATATGCAGGTCCAGAAAATGCTGCGGCTCATATCCTTTCCTCTACACAGAAGCGGAAATCTATAGGTTTCATCTATACTGATAAATATAGATTTGTTCATGGGCACTCAGAAATTTTAAGTTACTGAATTTTTAATATCATGGTGCTTGCATAGGTTTACTATGGGAACTGAATTAGTACCGTGATTCCCGAAGGGATGTCAATTCAAATGGCAAACCAAACCCAAGTCAAGCGAACTAATGCAATCGGTCTTTTTTATTATACAAATTTACAGAGTAAAAAATGTTTTTAATATTAAACATTTAAGACTGTGAAAAGTGCGCGATAGTTAGCAGATAAGGAAATAGTTTGCGTACCTTCTGAGGGTATTTGAGTATTTGAGAGACGAGTAAATCTCTCTCTCTCTCTCTCTCTCTCTCTCTCTCTCTCTCTCTCTCTCTCTCTCTCTCTCTCTCTCTCTCTCTCTCTCTCTGATTGCAGGCGGTGCTACTTTGTTTCCACAGTCTGCGGCTTGAATTTCTATTTGCACTTTTCGATTATAATAGACGTTATTTAAATGCCAATGATCCAAGGTCCGCTCCGTTTGGCTAAATGAATGTAAAAAGTTGGTGGAAAAAAATAGGATGTAGTTATCAGATGCGGTTCAGAAGTACTTTTTTGTATACTTTAATGGAGAAGTGGTAATCCAAATCGAGTAACAGCCTTTGTACCTAATGCAGTTAGATAAACACGAAAGCTGGACCGTAGAGAGTGATCAAGGACCCTGGGTTAAGAAACACCCTGGCTTCTTCTAGTTCTTATTCAAAGAAAATTTTTCTTTTATAAAATTAAAAAGTGTTGTTTGGCCTCCTAACGGGCCAAAGCCTGCCCCGGGGATTTATCCACGACTGCCCCTATCCTTGTCGGCCCTGATGAAAGTATCGACTGGGGTGGAGGTTTTGGGTTATGTAGATACACCAGCCACTAAAAGAACGATTGCGTCTTTGAGTGGCCCCAACGCACGTATTTCTCATTAAGAAAGAAAAATGTGCAAAAGAAAAAGAAGAAATATAATTAAGGTAAACAGAATTTAACACTGAGTAGTACATGTAACGCATATAAATAAAATGAATGGAAATAAATAAATAAGACTACATTTAATTTATTTTTAAAATAAGTACGGCATAAATCCAAACCCTTCAATATATGATTCAATGACAGCTATCAATTAATTAACACAGATGGTTATCAAAGGGTAGGTTCCTATGAAACTGCGTAAGAATGCAGTTGTAGAAATCTTCATTTATTTCACCGCTGAGTCTTCTAAATTAGCCGACAGGTAGGGTAATCCTGAAATTTCAAATACACAAATTGTAAATCATTAGGTTATTCAGAAGAGGTTTCCTGTGCCTAAAAGAAGAAAAGAAGAAGAAGAAGAAGAAGAAGAAGAAGAAGAAGAAGAAGAAGAAGAAGAAGAATTTTATAGGCGCAGGAAACCTCTTCTAAATAATCTAATGATTACTGCAGTAGAAGAAGAAGAAGAAGAAGAAGAAGAAGAAGAAGAAGAAGAAGAAGAAGAAGAAGAAGAAGAAGGAAAGTTTGATGATGTAGACGACGATGATGATTGTGGTGATGGTGATATCCATCAAATTTCGTCATTCTCAGCAAGCCTTATGCACTTGTCAATTTATAAATCAAGTTATCATCGGCACGAAGAATAAGGGAAACAACTCGTATATATTACAAATTTTGCAATGTTTAATTTCTTGGTTACTTCCCGTTAATTGGACAGCGAAAAGACAAAAGAATGCGTAGACGTAGTGCTCAGATGTGTTAGTGCAGCAGGGACCATGCCATCATTTTACGTACAAATTTAATGTCGGATGCACCAGCTTAATATAAAAATTAAAAAAAGTAATAATACATGAGTGAGATCAAAAAGGTGCATACTTTTTATAGGTATTATGAAGCACAAAATAGTCATCTTACACACGTGATCTGACAAATCTACTGAAGTTCTTAGACTAAAATGTTTATGCACTCCAACCCTATTTGTAAAAATTGCATTTGTGACAAGCGAAGACCATTTTTGATAAAATGTGGTGCTGACAGTGCAAATGCGAGCCTTTAACCTGGGTGATACTTTTGAAAAAAAAACAAAACATTGTCTAATTGTCTACTGAAAAGCTTGAATAGCTTTCATTCAAGCCGTTTTTTAAAAAATATTTTACTTGCCTTGAACCTAATGTGTTGACTGCTATTGGTGGCTAGCTCTACTTGGTGGCCGACTATTGGTATTTCAATGGCTACCTACTGTGCAGTGACTATAGGAGGTGGGCATTTCAAGAACAACTCAAAGCTGAAAACAGCTAGTTTACAAATATATCCATCACTTTAATTATTACACAGTGATAACTCCATATCCTTAAGAAATATTTCAGGGGCCAATATGCAAAACTGGCCCCTGCCACATAAAAGTCATTGGGTACCTTTATTGTACAAATGTATGATACTTTTATAGTCACAAAAAAACGCGTTTGTTATGTATGCACACTATAAAAATATTTAGACCTAAAATTCCGCTTTTTAAATGAAAATATTAATCGACAATCTACGTAAACAATAGGTACTTTACGCGTGCAAAAAACGGATATGACGTACATTTATCCCTACTATACAATTTAGTCTTTCAAGTGTTTAATATACACACGTAAATGTATATGTTATATATCTTTCGATCGTGCATGTATACAGCGAATATGGTGCATTGTGTTGCATATGAATGTAACCAAAAGAGTGATGATGGGACAACAGAGTTCTTTCTTTTTCCGAATGACCCTGTTTACCACAAAAAAGTGGATTAAAGCTGTGGGATCGAATAAGTTGAGGGATGGGAAAGTTCTAAATCCTCTTAAATCCGTAGAAAGCTCTATGGTGCATATGAAAGAGGGAAAGAAAGAGCATAAGTAAAATATATCAAATAAATTATTACAGTAAAGTTACTGCAAATGTAAAATATTAATCAAATGCAAATGTAAAATATTAATCATAATATTTTTTAATGTGCAGATTGTAGACTTTTATCAAACTCTTTATTTACCAATATTTTTTTTTATTTATACCAAATACATTAAAAATAACATGGCCTCTGAAGTGTCGGTGTAAAGTAACTTGATATACCAATGTTATTAGTGTAACAAATTTTGATTTGCCCCTGGCGTATAAATACGCATAAGGGTCATGTTTTATAGCTATTATACTCTCTAAACATGGATATGAATTCCTTGGAATAATACATTTAAAAAGTAGAAAATAACAAGAAAACTATTTTCATGTAAATATTTCTTTTAAAAAAATTAACGTTTTTATAGAAAGAAAAATATACTCAATCCAGAAAATAAATATTATTGATGTTAACCGTGTGTTGTGTGCTGCCATCTCTGTGAACACTGCTGTTTCCTGTCTCTTCCTCTTGCAAAATCAAACACTGTGCAACTCTGTGGGAAAAACAAAACAATGATGTCAGATAACGAGGAAGTTGATGAAGGAGCATTTAATCTACTAACTTGAGAGTTGATTGAAGAGTTTGATAGAGACAAGGCTGAGACATTTGTAAATGACAATGATCATTCTGTGTCCAAATGTGAGCTTGTTATGGAGGAAAGATGAACATCATGAACCTGATAATAAACTGAAATTTATAGAAAGTAAGCAGAATGCAAACACTTTACGATATACCCTTTTTGATGTAAGGCTAGTGACAACATTCTTACAGTAAAACAATGAATTCAGAAATTTATACGAAATACACCCATCTAAATTGGATAAGAACCTGGCTGATTTTATACTCAGTGTTAGGAGATTAGATGGATCTAAGTTTGAACCGAACAGCTTATAAAGCATCACTAATCGCCAAATTAAAATCAAGAAATATGCAAGTTCAATCATGAGAAAAATGACACAAATTTTGCATTAAAAAGGGCATAAGTAAAAATATTTAAAATATAAAGGAAAAAAAATCGAGTCAAGCGATCACAGACGAAAAAATAAGTGCCTTGTATAGCAAAAAGTAATGAGGATGGAAACACCTGAAGCCATTGCTAACACATTGTGGTTTAACAACTCTGTAAGTTTTAGTTCGAGGGAATGAACATTACAATCTGAAATGGGGGGGATGTTATACTAAACAAAGATATTAATGGCTTGGATTATCTTGAACTCAATGAAAGGCAGACAAAAAACAAGAATTGGAGACAATGTCAAGGGCATCAGGGATATTAACCCTAAGATGCATGAAAACAAAATCAACAGAGAGAGAGAGAGAGAGAGAGAGAGAGAGAGAGAGAGAGAGAGAGAGAGAGAGAGAGAGAGAGAGAGAGAGAGAGAGAGAGAGGAGAGAGAGAGAGAGAGAGAGAGAGAGAGAGAGAGAGAGAGAGAGAGAGAGAGAGAGAGAGAGAGAGAGAGAGAGAGTAAATTCCAGGACGGTGGTGGTTGTGCTCTAGGCTACTAAAAAGATTATCTTCAGAGATTATTCCAAAAGAGGAGAGCTGCGATTTGGGGAATAATAAATCAAAGTATGTGTCACATCAGCAAATTTTTTCAGACACTCAAGAAAGAATGCCTTATATCTGATACATTCTTGCTGAAGAACATAATGTAACCTATTGTTTTGAAAATAAACAAAAACAATTGTTTCAAAATACAATGTTTTAATATTGTAACACTCAAATATCTCACTACTGAGCGATTCAAATAACGCCTGCGTTATTTTTGCTTCAAGTCGTTGTTTTCTCCATTTTCAAGAACCTACAGAAAAAATCGTTATCAGCTGAAGGGTTCTTAAACGCGCAAATACCATACATAAATTTCGTCTAATCACCCAATCACAACACACTTATATGGTTTTTCGTTGACTTCTCATTTGTATGATTCACCAGTAACCTCTTATAATCGTTAGAGTGGTACTTCTTCAAGCCATGCACATCTAAATATTGCACAAACATCTAATACCAAGAATAACTCCTATCTCAAATTACTAAATATTTATACATGAAAATATCAGATATCTTTTAGTTAAGAAATCGAGGAGGCTTGTTTTTTTTAAAAAAAAAAAATCTTCACTACCGTAAAGTCTCTCGAATATTGTACATTATGATGGTCGGATCCTAGAAAAGGGATATAATTACTCGGACTGAAAAACATCTTCCCACAATATCAAACAAATAATTACTATAAGCTAATAAGGAGACGTAAATAAAAATAGCACATCCCATACTTTTATTACAACATTTTACGTATCCAATATCATGCAAACAATGCTTGAAAGAAACTGCCAGTATTTGCTGGCAAATTATGTAATCTAGCACTTCTAATGTACACTGATATATATACGAGCTCTAAAAAATTTAAAACTATGATCCACCGTTCCATGCTTCAGTCAAAAATTTCTGTAATAGTAGCATGAGTTAATGATTTAAATATTGCTGATCTATGTATGAAATAATCAATTATCATTAGTATATCTAAAGAAAAACTTCAGTTTTCTTGGATCAATAACGGCGACAATTAGTTTATATGTTGATTGTTTCAAAAACAGACTCTGTTTAATGTATAACAGAAACATTTAAAAATTCTCTTTGATAAAAATCATTTCTGTCTTTAATTTTTTTGTAATGGAATTTTTTTGTAATGGATCATAGTTTCAAATATTTTAGCTCGTATATACGTTTCTGTTATACATTAAACAGAGTCTATTTTTGAAACAATCAACATAAAAGCTAATTACAATGACTATTACAACACCATAAGCATACTGTCCTTGGCGTTTGGTTTCGTTCAACCATTGGTTAGTGACGCTTCGCTCAAGCAGAATCTTGCGTGATTTCGGGAGTTCTCACCATGCAAGTGTCTGCTAAACGCCTGTACACAAGATCGCTACGGAGAATGTATCCTTCTGCTGTCCAAAAATAAATACACCATATGTGCACTAATGTTCATTATTACTTTATTGCACAAGAGAGTAATGTAAAAACATTTATAGAAAAAAAAATGTTAAAGGGGTAAAGAAGTATAATACATTTGTACAAAAGCGTGTCCCATGCATTTGTACTCAGTGCATTAGTATCACATAAGTTTCATGTCAAACGAATACGTATTATCTATAAATATTTTTTGTTAGAAAGATTATGTTTTGCTAGTTACAGCGTACGTGATAGCCAAGATTTGAAATCTGGATCGGTTAAAAAAATGAATATTAGCACAACATCAAATACTCAGATAACAGGTCTATATCGTAGATCACTGATTCGTTCTGACATAATATGATCCAATTTATTAAGCTATTAATTAAGCAAAGCTAACACGAAAACAAAACATACTATGCTGTAATGTAGCTGTTAGGCTAACCTGTTCTCTTTTTAAAACACGGACAATCTTTAAAGACTTTAAAAAATAAAACTCATAATTCATACAGGAATTTAATAATATTTTCAATTTTAATTTAGTCGGGCATTGATGATGATGTTTTTACTTTAGGAAATTATTGCTTGACGTATATCAGTGTTAACAGTTTTGAGTAATTTTGACAACGAAAACTATAGTTTGTTATACGCAGACTACCAGCATATAAAATGTAGTTACAAGTTTCTAAAACATGAATGAAAAAAATATAGTTTCTTACAGGCAGGCTACCAGCATGCAAAATGCACAGTTACAAGTTTCTAAAACATGAATGAATATATGCTGCTCGTAGTGTAAATTTACTAAATCCCATCATATAAGTTACAACATAAATTTATCAACTAAAGTAACTAGACATGCACAGACTTAAGATGCAATTTGTTACAAATGTGATCAGGTTTTAACCTTGTGTTTACTAACAACTTGAATAGCTGGTAGAATATTGAGGAATCTTATAGTAGTCTGTGAGCTATTAGAACTGTTGCCTAAAGTTTGACAATACAAGAGTAAATCACAGTGCTATACACGCAGATCTGATAGTTTTCAAAGACGTGCAAAAGTCTCTACCGCTAATTTCACTTGAATATTGCTTCTTGTTAAAATATGTCGTTATGGAATTGCTGCTAATCATGTATACAAAAATGTTATCAATGCAGAAATCGTGCCAAATAGAATATTTTATCATGATAGTGATACTGAATTTTCTAGTTCAAAGTTATCTAAATTAAATTATCTGAATCAACTGCACACACTATTGTACAGTGCATGATAGGCTATACATGGCGGCCAGTATAACTGGTGGAGGAAGACATAGTTGAACATGTACAACTGTACGAACACCACTATATTTTAACATCATCACCCTGGAGGATTACAATTGACTATCGTTCAAATAAGGCATCACACACACACACACACACACACACACACACACACACACACACACACACACACACACACACACACACACACAAACACTCACAGGGTACCCCTTATCCTTCATCTACTGCCCTAATAGCTGGTAATGATAGTACTGCATAGTGACACTTTAAACAAACGCTCAAATAGCTGTGACAAATACATGTATAAAGAAAATTAAACCATGGCGACACAGCTGGAAGTAACTACTTTCATGCCTTTTCTTTATTGCCAACGCATATTTGAAAAAAAAAATTCTGCCTTCAGCCGTTTCAACGGCGCGTGTAGTGTAAAAAAAATACAAACAAACAAAAAAAAAAAAAACAAAAAAAAAAAACAACTACCGCCCATATGCCAAGTTTCGTCATGAAGCCAGGCCACAAGGCAAATCTCGTTTTAAAACATACCGAACCTAGGTAGTTTATTTTAACATGTTCAATGATAGGTTTCACACCATTTAAATTCACTCTTTCTCGCCATATAAATATTTTAACACAAATTAGAACTAAAATTTGATACAATTCTTCTTGTATCTCAGCTTGCAGATCTTTCCCCGACGCATACAGCACGTAGTACAGAGAGAAAATGTATCTGGTACATTATTTAAATGAAATTTGTATCCTCTTGCAATGCTCCACCAACAAAAATGAATGGTACCTCTTGGCACTTCTCTTTCATAAAATCCGTATCTATCAGCTTAAGAACCTGTCAGGTACTAGTGTTACAATAAATTGCATAGATGTATAAATATCCGCACAGCATGAAACAAACAATATTTCTAGGCACACTATTAAGAAACATTAAAATACCGATAGATAATAATTTCTGATATGTTTTGAAAATCATTAGAAAACCCGATTGCATTAGTTGCGTCATTCCTAAAGCACAATTCTGTTAAAAAGAGTTCAGCTATATGTACGAAATTTTCTTATTAAGAGAAAGTCAAATTGTGCATTGGCATTTCACCTACAGTCATATACAACCAGTATCCTCACAACGATAACATACACACCACCTTCATGTTGTCCTACACATGATGAGCATCAAAGGATATCGCTGCTCCAAATAGATTATATATACTAACCCACCCCATCCCTTTTTAATTAAAAAAAACCCTTTTATTTCTTTCTAAACCAAACAAATAATTTTACTACATGTATAGCGGAATCTTCCAACGATACGATAAACTGAACTGAAGCATATACAGTACTAACGGTATGGAAAAATGGGAATCAGGAAGAATATTTAATAGAGTATATATGGGTTTGGCTGGTCAGGATTGGTTAATAGTCTAAATTATGTTTTAGGAAAAAGAATCTTTTGAGAGCTTATCCTAGTTGTAAGTGGAAAATAATAGAGACATTGATTTGTTGATGTAATTTTCAGTCCTTTAATAGTCTTGAACCTGGAAAACTCATTACTAAAATTAGCACCTGATTATCTGGTGCAGAACTGAAAGCACAAGTTTCAAACATATGCAGGTCCAGAAAATGCTGCGGCTCATATCCTTTCCTCTACACAGAAGCGGAAATCTATAGGTTTCATCTATACTGATAAATATAGATTTGTTCATGGGCACTCAGAAATTTTAAGTTACTGAATTTTTAATATCATGGTGCTTGCATAGGTTTACTATGGGAACTGAATTAGTTCCGTGATTCCCGAAGGGATGTCAATTCAAATGGCAAACCAAACCCAAGTCAAGCGAACTAATGCAATCGGTCTTTTTTATTATACAAATTTACAGAGTAAAAAATGTTTTTAATATTAAACATTTAAGACTGAAAAGTGCGCGAAAGTTAGCAGATAAGGAAATAGTTTGCGTACCTTCTGAGGGTATTTGAGTATTTGAGAGACTTGAGAGACGAGTAAATCTCTCTCTCTCTCTCTCTCTCTCTCTCTCTCTCTCTCTCTCTCTCTCTCTCTCTCTCTCTCTCTCTCTCTCTCTCTCTCTCTCTCTCTCTGATTGCAGGCGGTGCTACTTTGTTTCCACAGTCTGCGGCTTGAATTTCTATTTGCACTGTTCGATTAAAATAGACGCTATTTAAATGCCATTGATGCAAGGTCCACTCCGTTTGGCTAAATGAATGTAAAAAGTTGGTGGAAAAAAATAGGATGTAGTTATCAGATGCGGTTCAGAAGTACTTTTTTGTATACTTTAATGGAGAAGTGGTAATCCAAATCGAGTAACAGCCTTTGTAACTAATGCAGTTAGATAAACACGACAGCTGGACCGTAGAGAGTGATCAAGGACCCTGGGTTAAGAAACACCCTGGCTTCTTCTAGTTCTTATTCAAAGAAAATTTTTCTTTTATAAAATTAAAAAGTGTTGTTTGGCCTCCTAACGGGCCAAAGCCTGCCCCGGGGATTTATCCACGACTGCCCCTATCCTTGTCGGCCCTGATGAAAGTATCGACTGGGGTGGAGGTTTTGGGTTATGTAGATACACCAGCCACTAAAAGAACGATTGCGTCTTTGAGTGGCCCCAACGCACGTATTTCTCATTAAGAAAGAAAAATGTGCAAAAGAAAAAGAAGAAATATAATTAAGGTAAACAGAATTTAACACTGAGTAGTACATGTAACGCATATAAATAAAATGAATGGAAATAAATAAATAAGACTACATTTAATTTATTTTTAAAATAAGTACGGCATAAATCCAAACCCTTCAATATATGATTCAATGACAGCTATCAATTTTAATTAACACAGATGGTTATCAAAGGGTAGGTTCCTATGAAACTGCGTAAAAATGCAGTTGTAGAAATCTTCATTTATTTCACCGCTGAGTCTTCTAAATTAGCCGACAGGTAGAGTAATCCTGAAATTTCAAATACACAAATTGTAAATCATTAGGTTATTCAGAAGAGGTTTCCTGTGCCTAGAAGAAGAAGAAGAAGAAGAAGAAGAAGAAGAAGAAGAAGAAGAAGAAGAAGAAGAAGAAGAAGAAGAATTTTATAGGCGCAGGAAACCTCTTCTAAATAATCTAATGATTACTGCAGTAGCAGCAGCAGAAGAAGAAGAAGAAGAAGAAGAAGAAGAAGAAGAAGAAGAAGAAGAAGAAGAAGAAGAAGAAGAAGGAAAGTTTGATGATGTAGACGACGAGGATGATTGTGGTGATGGTGATATCCATCAAATTTCGTCATTCTCAGCAAGCATTATGCACTTGTCAATTTTTAAATCAAGTTATCAACGGAACAAAGAATAAGGGAAACAACTCGTATATATTACAAATTTTGCAATGTTTAATTTCTTGGTTACTTCCCGTTAATTGGACAGCGAAAAGACAGAAAAGAATGCGTAGACGTAGTGCTCAGATGTGTTAGTGCAGCAGGGGCCATGCCATCACTTTACGTACAAATTTAATGTCGCATGCACCAGCTTAATATAAAAATTAAAAAAAGTAATAATACATGAGTGAGATCAAAAAGGTGCATACTTTTTATAGGTATTATGAAGCACAAAATAGTCATATCACACACGTGATCTGACAAATCTACTGAAGTTCTTAGACTAAAATGTTTATGCACTCCAACCCTATTTGTAAAAATTGCATTTGTGACAAGCGAAGACCATTTTTGATAAAATGTGGTGCTGACAGTGCAAATGCGAGCCTTTACCCTGAGTGATACTTTTGAAGAAAAAAAAAAAACATTGTCTACTGAAAAGCTTGAATAGCTTTCATTCAAGCCATTTTTTAAAAATATTTTACTTGCCTTGAACCTAATGTGTTGACTGCTATGAGTGGCTAGCTCTACTTGGTGGCCGACTATTGGTATTTCAATGGCTACCTACTGTGCAGTGACTATAGGAGGTGGGCATTTCAAGAACAACTCAAAGCTGAAAACAGCTAGTTTACAAATATATCCATCACTTTAATTATTACACAGTGATAGCTCCATACCCTTAAGAAATATTTCAGGGGCCAATATGCAAAACTGGCCCCTGCCACATAAAAGTCATTGGGTACCTTTATTGTACAAATGTGTGATACTTTTATAGTCACAAAAAAACGCGTTTGTTATGTATGCACACTATAAAAATATTTAGACCTAAAATTCCGCTTTTTAAATGAAAATATTAATCGACAATCTACGTAAACAAAAGGTACTTTACGCGTGCAAAAAACGGATATGACGTACATTTATCCCTACTATACAATTTAGTCTTTCAAGTGTTTAATATACACACGTAAATGTATATGTTATATATCTTTCGATCGTGCATGTATACAGCGAATATGGTGCATTGTGTTGCATATGAATGTAACCAAAAGAGTGATGATGGGACAACAGAGTTCTTTCTTTTTCCGAATGACCCTGTTTACCACAAAAAAGTGGATTAAAGCTGTGGGATCGAATAAGTTGAGGGATGGGAAAGTTCTAAATCCTCTTAAATCCGTAGAAAGCTCTATGGTGCATATGAAAGAGGGAAAGAAAGAGCATAAGTAAAATATATCAAATAAATTATTACAGTACAGTAAAGTTACTGCAAATGTAAAATATTAATCAAATGCAAATGTAAAATATTAATCATGATATTTTTTAATGTGCAGATTGCAGACTTTTATCAAACTCTTTATTTACCATTATTTTTTTTTTTATTTATACCAAATACATTAAAAATAACATGGCCTCTGAAGTGTCGGTGTAAAGTAACTTGATATACCAATGTTATTAGTGTAACAAATTTTGATTTGCCCCTGGCGTATAAATACGCATAAGGATCATGTTTTATAGCTATTATACTCTCTAAACATGGATATGAATTCCTTGGAATAATACATTTAAAAAGTAGAAAATAACAAGAAAACTATTTTCATGTAAATATTTCTTTTAAAAAAATTAACGTTTTTATAGAAAGAAAAATATACTCAATCCAGAAAATAAATATTATTGATGTTAACCGTGTGTAGTGTGCTGCCATCTCTGTGAACACTGCTGTTTCCTGTCTCTTCCCCTTGCAAAATCAAACACTGTGCAACTCTGTGGGAAAAACAAAACAATGATGTCAGATAACGAGGAAGTTGATGAAGGAGCATTTAATCTACTAACTTGAGAGTTGATTGAAGAGTTTGATAGAGACAAGGCTGAGACATTTGTAAATGACAATGATCATTCTGTGTCCAAATGTGAGCTTGTTATGGAGGAAAGATGAACATCATGAACCTGATAATAAACTGAAATTTATAGAAAGTAAGCAGAATGCAAACACTTTACGATATACCCTTTTTGATGTAAGGCTAGTGACAACATTCTTATAGTAAAACAATGTATTCAGAAATTTATACGAAATACACCCATCTAAATTGGATAAGAACCTGGCTGATTTTATACTCAGTGTTAGGAGATTAGATGGATCTAAGTTTGAACCGAACAGCTTATAAAGCATCACTAATCGCCAAATTAAAATCAAGAAATATTCAAGTTCAATCATGAGAAAAATGACACAAATTTTGCATTAAAAAGGGCATAAGTAAAAATATTTAAAATATAAAGGAAAAAAAATCGAGTCAAGCGATCACAGACGAAAAAATAAGTGCCTTGTATAGCAAAAAGTAATGAGGATGGAAACACCTGAAGCCATTGCTAACACATTGTGGTTTAACAACTCTGTAAGTTTTAGTTCGAGGGAATGAACATTACAATCTAAAATGGGGGGGATGTTATACTAAACAAAGATATTAATGGCTTGGATTATCTTGAACTCAATGAAAGGCAGACAAAAAACAAGAATTGGAGACAATGTCAAGGGCATCAGGGATATTAACCCTAAGATGCATGAAAACAAAAACAACAAAGAGAGAGAGAGAGAGAGAGAGAGAGAGAGAGAGAGAGAGAGAGAGAGAGAGAGAGAGAGAGAGAGAGAGAGAGAGAGAGAGAGAGAGAGAGAGAGAGAGAGATCCGTTTGCTATATACAATCGATATGCAGAGCTAAGAAAAGCAGACTTTTGTCAACCTGAAGATCCGTTGTATATCACGACCAACACTATGCCAATCTCCACGACAAACCCAAAATGGTTTAGGAGACAAATCGTTGGAATTAACAAACTTGGATGCATCATGAAAAAATGAAAGAAAGAGCAAATATTAGAGAAAGAAAGAAAATAACAAACACTAGCAGCTGAAAGTACCTAATTCAAACGTTTACAGACAAAAACTTTTCACCCAACTGACATCATGCAAATTTCAGGCAACAAAAATGTACAGTCTATAAACAGATACTCAAACATTAGTAACAAATAACAACTTTACTTAAATTACCTGAGCAACACCGGCCACTCAAGTAATGATGCTGTCAACCCCAACCCTCACAACAAACATGTTGTGAACGGCATCGCATGAAAAAATTTTCAAACGATAGAAAATGCTTGCAAATTATTAGCAGTGTGTTCCACTATTCCATATTCATACAAACAGCGAAAGTTTCACGATTACACAGGAAAGAAATTATGTCCTTCTCGTAGCCGAGTTGGCTCATCAAAATATTTAAAATATGACAAGGAGCTCAACGAACGACTGGAATAAAGGAAGCAAACAAACACAAAAAAGAAAGACCAGAAATTGCCCCCCTCCTCATATCAATCAAACCAACAACAACAACCCCAAACAAAACAGGATGATATTGTGGATTTTGTTTCCATTTACTAACTTGACTATTCTACTTTTTGTGGGGCTCATCGCGCTTGCAACGTCTGCATTAAATAACCTTTACTTTATCACTGTCGCAACTGTAGCATGATTCTATGAAACGTGAACAGATATTTCGCGGCTCTCGTACAATTTCTGAGTTTGTCGGGTAGATTTTAGTCCCCACCAACGACACTTGGTGTGAAGAAGAGTTAAATCGGTGAGGGAAGTGTCAGCTGTTCACTACCTGCAGTCATTGCTCATAATTTATGTTTAGACATATTTTTTTTAAAAAGTATTATGCTGATAAATGAACCTAAAATTCATACAGTCACTATAAACGGAGCCAAAATTATTTAAATTAGGAAAAATACAATTTAAATATTTACGTTTGGAATGAAACAAACATTGCTTCCATTTTAAATCATATCAACACTTCGTGCACCCACATTGGCCCTTAATTCCTCCATTTATTTGCTCTCAAATCTGTAGAGATGTTTTGGATAGCCTAGGTGCTGGATCAAGGTAAGTTATTTCTTATGCTTGGATTTTGTCCAATCCTAATTCTTTTATCACGTCAAAGATCCTTCTTCCTCCAGGTGCTTGAGGCACTAGACGACGGCTGAAAGGGTTTTGCATCTTTCAATGATGTTCCTTGTTGCGTGCGATATTCCTTGCGTGGATATTATTGACGCGTATTTTAACAGCAGCTCTTATCTACTTAGTCGCAGAGGTGGCTCTCCTGCTAGGATTTGCAATTCGTCTAAGGTTGTATCTTTTAGTATCCCTGTACAGATTTTGTTAGCGCCTTAATTGCAAGCTGTCAAGTTTCCTTAAGAGGCTTGTGCAAGCTGACGCATAAACCTGACAACCGTACTCACGTTTGGATCTGATCAGAGATCTGCATAGCATAAGTAAAATGCCCTGGTCAGCTGACCAATTTGTTCTTTGAGGGTTATCCATCTTGTATGTTTTAATTAGTTCGTCTATGTCTTGTTTCCATGTAAGATGCTCATCAAAGAATATACCTAGTAATTTGACCATCCGTTCAAAACGTATGGGTATGTTATTAAGGTAAAGAGTGGGGGTAGGGATTTTCAGGTTTTTACTTTAGGAGAGAATAAAACCCCCATTGTTTTTTTCTGTTGATTTCTTGAATCCCTATTTATCAGACCAATGACCTATATAATTTAAGCCATTTTGTAGTTCGCTGATAACGGTTTTGCTGGAGGAGCTGCCTCTTTCCAAACACGTCTATCATCTGCAAACTGTGATAGATCAATTTGAGTCTGGTTAATTGATTAATATAGATCATTTATCATAATATTAAAGAGTGCTGGTTTCTCCAAAGTAGATCGTATGATTTTTCCTGGTCAAGGACGATGGCTATGAGGTGTCTATCGCATTTGAGTTTTGCATTAAATGTCAGTTTTATATGCGATGCTAGTCTAATCAGTTGATCAGTGGTGGACCATTTTTATCCGTTTTCAATATTGGGATAACTATTATCTTTTTCCAGTTGCTAGGGATTTCACCCATTTTACATATTGCATTGATGAATTTTAATATCAACATTTCAGTATTTGGAGGGATATTTTTGTACATTTCGTACCACAGCCAGTCCTTCCCCGAGGCGATTGATTTCTTTGGTTTAATGGCTTTGTGCCATTTATCGATACTGATCGATACTGGAGCCATGGTTAAGGTAATTGGGTTGGTCTAAATTGTATATAAATAGGTAGGGGAAATTAATTTCAATATGTATTCTGTGTTATCAATTTCTATATGTATTCTGTGTTGCTGAAATTTTGCAGTATTGTTATTGTCCCTGCTCACTCCTTCAAATTGTATTTTCAATTTATTGGCTTTTTCTTGGGTCGTGATTGCCTTGGGAATCTTTGTGATATTGTCGATTTGTATTTATTTTTTTTATTTTGATTTTATCACATACCTGTTTTGCATTGTTTTTGTTGTTCAATGATGAGGAAAATTTTGACCAATTTTTAATCTTTGCCTAACGAATGGTCTTTTTGGTGTGTTTTTCTTTCTCATCGTAGATTTTGAGATCTGTGGCAAGCTTAGTATGTTTAAACTTGTTGAGGTTTTTTTTTTCTTGTCCTTGATTGCTTGCTTATATTCATCGTTACACCATGGCACCGGTCGCTTGGTGCCCCCCTCCCCAGTTTTCGGTACGCTATGTGTTGCTGCCATGTGCAGGATTTCCATAATGTTTTCATTAATGATACCTATGTTTTCGTTAATCATATTTTTTTGTGAGTTTATTACAGATGGTTTGGTATCTTGTCCAATCAGCTTTGTTGTATCTAATGGCTTGGTTTAAATACTAACGTGATTATAAGAGTTGATAGTTGTTATAATAGGGAAATGATCGCTTCATAAGGTGCTGAAGTGGTCTACCTTCCAATTTGCCTTTCCTGTAATTTTGGGGGAGCATATCGTAAGGCCAGTTGCTGATGATTCTCCCTTTTCTTGGCTTAGTCTTGTTTTTTTTCTTATTATTTAGGATGACCAAAATGATCTCCCTTACTCATTTTTCAATGATCTTCCCTTGCTTACTCAGTGATTTTCCAGCCCCAATGTTCGCTATGTGCATTAAAATCTCAGCAAAAATTATATTTGGGTCCTATGTTTTTAATTAATGATTTGTATGTGCTCATAGTTATGAGAATTTACCACGTGTGTCATAGTGTTACGAATATGTAATTAAATTGCTTGTGCTTTTGTATTTTTGTTTCATTACATTTTATTATAATGATTATTTGCACGGAATTTGATATTCTTTTTAAAAAAATATTTAGCCTAATTTGAACGTAAAAAGGTATTACATTGTCACTATTTTAGCTCACTTTGGTTCATAGATTGGGTGAATACGATTGGCTATTACATTGTCATTTTTCGGCCCACCTATTATTTGAGTTGTAAACAAGCCATTCTTTTTTTTATTTCTAGTGTGAGAATTTGATTCTTAGATAGGGTTATTCTAGCGTATGTGACAAATGACATCTTTTGTTATTGTGAGGTTTGATGATTAAGTGATCATGTGACCTATCGCAAGTGTCGAAATGACGTTTATAGTTGGGTTTAATACTTGTGTGTCTTAGTGAAATCTAGGCAGTCCTAATCTTACAACTCAGAGCTCAAGTTGTTCTTGTTTGCTAATGCCATCGTGTTCATCTATTTTGTTAGAATTTAATAATTCATTCTCTTGAAAATTACACAAGTGCTTATATTTAAAAAAATTCTGGGAGAAAAATATTCGTTGGAAATTTATTCTGGAGTTCTAAAAAGAAAATTACAAATTGTGTTTCAACGAGCAATTGTTGCCAGCATTACAATAACCTCATCTGATGTCATCGCCATCCACATTGGAATTTCATAGAGAATCGAACCTGGATTTAATTAGAACTGTTTAGTGATAGGACTTACATTTTTCAATCTTAGGAATGAAATTTTAGATTTTATTCACAAACCGTAAATCCTTTTTTATGTTAAACATTGTTTTCTAGATAAATAAATTAATTTTGTTAAAATTTACAAAGCTTGTTGACTTCACTCTTTTCTCGTATTACATTTCTACGAGTCTACACGTAAAAATAGACAATAAAATTTCTATTTCCCTATTTCCTAACGTGACCTTGAGCTACTGGTATTCCATGGTCTCTAAATTATCATTCCCTTGTTGAATATTTGATTAAACTACTTCAGACATTAAATCATTAACGAATATTGCTTTCCTCACTCCCTTCCCCACGTTGGGTCGATATTTGATGAAGAAGGTTGGAAAATCTGAGATTATTGGTAAACATTTCTGTGGTAGGATTTAGACAGGTTTCCTGTAAGCATATGATATCGGGTTTGCCAATTGCCTTACATAATTTTATGAATAATTATGGGGCATTTATTAAAAGTCTTATGCAGTTCCACTGCCAAATGTAACATTACTTGCGATGTTCCATATAAATTCCCTACAAAGGGTTTTACGAAAGTGGGGGAGGGGCGAACGTCGCCACTTTGTCAGTACAATATATTTATGCAGCAGGTGACATAAGAACTATACCGTTCTAGTAAATCTAGACATATCTTTAAGGTCGTCGTTTTGGTTTAGCCTGGACCTAAATGAAAACTTCTGAATTGAAATATTCTTTAGTTCTTTGTGTTTCCTCCATTCGGTTTTGTACCATTGATAAAAGAGGATATATATCTTGTTTTGTGGACATAGGATAGCTTGCACGTCATGGTCGCTTTGACAGAATACTTGCTTTGTGACGGCAGAATCTCTATTGGAGAGATGAGTTTTACGGTGTATCTTGAACTAGAATTTCGTAATTTTTAGACAGCTCACCCCTCTTGGAAACAGTGCCTTGGTTGCCTCCTGTGAATGGAACAGAAAAGAAAGAACGGGATGTATCAACGTCGTTCTCATATAATTTTAAATAATGGAGGTGATTAAGTATTCAGGTACTATAATCAATATATTTTTTTAAAAATAAATTTTAATTTTTAAAGTTTTTAAATGTTATAATGTATTTTATCAATCAGAATTTTATAGCATCGATTTTCATTATCAAAGGGAATGAATGTCAATATATTTGTTCAAATACTTTACGTTTTCAAACGATAAATATTCCTTAAAGGAGAGAACGCTAAAGATTTATAAAAGGTATTAATTATCTGATCGTTACAACCTATTAATAGAATAGTGGGTATATATGGGGACAAGATAACAAAGAATGCCCATAGGTTTAATATACGTGGGTCTGTCTTGGGTCAAGATGGCAAATCTTATCAATGCTATTACTATTATGACATGAAGCAGCAGGGAGGGCGAACAGACCACTTGGCTGAATCGTCATTTCGCCTAAAAATAAACCTTTCTACGAAACCTAAAATCAAGGTCAATAACATACCCAAACCTCTAACTTGAACTGATAATAAATCGTTTGTGTCAGCTCCGTTTTGACGTATTTTTTTTTTTCTTCAAAATTTTATGCGATTTCATTTACTTGTCTGGTCACTCAGTATATGTCGTTCGCCCTTCCAGCTGATATGAATTAAACAGCCAGTATAGATATTATTAATAAATAAATATTGGAGAACAACATTTAACTAGATTAGCTCGAGAGCGACAAGAGACAATGAGAAAATATTTACCTGTTCGTGATTTAGTTAAACAACAACTACAATCTCGTCAGGAGTCTCATGTTGAATTTAAAGAGAATACAAAAAAAAAAAATTTAAACTTATCACTGAGGCCACTAAAGATCTTCTTCCTGCGTTAGAAAAAACCGCTAGCAATTGGAAAAATAGCAGAAAGAACTAAGAAAACAAAAAAGTATTTTAAAGACCTTCCAGCTGAAATAGCCGCTGATCAACCAATACAACAAATACCTGAAAGATCTGAAACACCAGCCCATAAACAAAAGAGTCTTGCAATAATTAATGCTGAAGTATTAAATACATTTAATGAAGATTCTGTTAAGACAATTAATAACGAAATTAAAAACATACAACAATTGACTGAATTTGCTGTAGATGGTTTTAGTCAAAGAGAAAAATTAAAGAAACCTGATTAAGCTAAAGATATTAAAACCCGTGAACAATGGCAAAAATCGTTTTATCGCATACGCATGAATGTTGAACAAGCTAGAGCTGATGATCCATTATATCAGGATTATGTTAGGGAAATTGATAATTTAATCCAATCAAGAAGAGAAGAGAAACAACAAAAAGAAGAAAATAAAAAGCAAGTAAAAAAGGAAGAAAGAGAACTTAAAAAATCTCCCAAATCACGAAACCAAGCTCCTAAACCAAGCAAAGAGGAGGAAGGGGAAGGCTGGCACCCCCCCCCCCCAGGAAAGACGAATGGTGGAGACAAAATGAAGATGAAGAGAAAAAAGAAAAATCACAAAAATTTTCAGAACCTTCTATTGGAAGTGGTTTAGGGAGTGGTATAATTACTTGCTCCAATAATATTCTTGCTGATGTTGGTCGACTAGAAATTCTCATTAGAGGAAAACGAGCTGGTAATAATTCCCCAGAAATCATTAATGAAGCAGCTGATATTTGTAAACGATTATTTACAGGTGGAATTATGGATATTAATGCATATCGGTCCCTCATTAATTAAATCGCCGATGACTACCATAGTGACAAAGTAACTGGATTGAGCATATAATTAAATATAGATATTATAATAAAATGACCGTACATAGTACTCGACGTGGACCAATCATGGTCCAGGGCAGTAAATTTTCGATTACCAGTATACAAAACAACCTACGGAGATTGACTAGGTAAAGTTATTCAGGGTCTGTTCAGAACAATAACCCCAAAATCAAAGCAAAGCAAAGCAACTGGGAATAAAAGCTATTGATGTTGTTCGTGAAATAGGTGGAGGCGCTGTTGGTGATGTTGCTAGTAAAACATTCTCAGCAATCGAAGCATGTTTAATACGACGAAAACCTCAACCTATAAAATCACCTAGAACTGAAGTAATGCCTGCAAATATTAGTAAAATAACAAATCAAGTTGCTAATGAAAAACTAGCAGAGTTGATGCATCATTATCAGAAAAAGACAAAAATATAACCGCTAGTTTGATAGCCGGAAGTGGTCTCACTTCTCTAAGTGGTCTTCTTGTTAGACGATAGTAAATATAATAAAGATGTTCAAACCTATATTTGATCCAGCGTTCGACATAGATGCACCAGTACTCAAGGATGAGTCTGTGCTGATTATCAATAGTATTCTTATGAAGCACGACAGCCAAATCAGTGTGGAAGAATCGAACAACAAGTTCAGGATACAAGCAGATATTTCTTATCCGCTGAGGCGTTGACAGCGCTACGTACATGACTGACGGAAACAATATTGAATCGATTCAGAAAGACGTCGACGTTGCCACGACGATACTTGGTCTTGCAAGATACAGCGACGAGTATTCAAGATCAGCTGGTCCATCAATGATGTTTACCAAGGACACTTCTGACCACGTTGACAACGGAAGGTATAAAACAAGACAACCAAGAAACAATCCCAATAACGCTGACGCTGATGTGTGGCCTGTGCTCCATGGTAATAATCCAAATTTTAACTTCGGATTCACATCACGTCGAACGATGTCGAAAGATGGAAGTAGAAGATTTTCATGTGCGATTCCACTTTCACATATCTTTAGATTCTGTAGAAATGTCAGAAAAGTAAGAAAAAACAACCGATGATGATGCAATATGGTGACCCGCTGGTGATGCTGGTAAAGTAATTCTTACAAACTTTCATTGTGGATGACAATGATGACTTCGTCAATATCTGAAGTAGACCGGTTGCTATATTTTATGAGTCAAGATGGTAAATTAATGTTATCATGGTTAACAGAAACCACAGAAAGTATTCGAAGTACAATTAATGGTTTATTCAGGGTCTGTTCAGAATAATAGCCCAAACGACAAATATCTTCTGAGCAAGGTGTTTTTGCACCGCGACATGTATTTATTGCATTACAAGATGCTGAACGAGTAAATGATCAAACACGTAGTATTATGATAGTTGACAAACTTGGTGTTTCTGAAGTTTTATTAAAGATTAATAGACATCAAGAACCATCCGAGGATATTTTACTGTATTTCGGTCAAAATCATGTATCACGTGCATATCATCGTCTTATGTCGATTATGGAGCGTGATCAGAACATTGATACTGGTTTACAAATGTCACAGATCTTACAACCTTATATCCGATTCATTACTTTTTACTAGAACATTTAGATTTAACCAAAAAAATAGTAGTCGATATACATTTTCGAACTTGTGTGATGCGAGGAGCTATTGCTAATTACAGAGCAATTGCTGTTATACGTAGCGATAAATCGATGTTACTTGAATGTGTTAGTGGACGAATGAGAGTTGTTATTGCTCCAGTAGAAAATATGTAACACATAATTAGATCATCTATTATAGTCATAATGTCATACAATCACGTGAGTGTTAGCATAACACCTGGTCAGAAAGGCTACAATCAGCATAAAAAAAAACAGTGGAATAAAAATATCGCTAAAAAAGAACAGGTGAGTGGTTCAAATAAATTATCGTTGACCGAGAGTCAGTTCAGAAACTTTAATGAAGCAAACATAAAAAAATCAAATAAAGGCGTCAAGCTTAATCTTTCTGCGGGCGCCATTAAAGACATTTCTAAGACAGGTGGCATATTTCCACTTCTTGCAGCTATACCAGCATTAATAGCCGCTGAAGCTCCAGCTGTTGCAAAAGCAGCTGCATTTGGCGCTGTTGGAACCGATGCTGGAATGGCATTAAAGAAAGCAACCGGACAGGGAATAAAAAGAACATACAATAAAAGGGGAGAAGTCTCAGATTGCCAGGGACCTCATATTCATATTACTGAAAGGGCCAGTTTACTGATATCGCCTATGTCCAGTTTTTGATTTTTACTCGTTTCTGTAAAAAAAACTAAAAAAAACAACTTTAGATGTGTTTTTCATGCGCGATCAATTGCCAAAAAAACCAAACAATATTTAAACTGGTATTATTAATCTCGATAAAAACTCTGGACCAGGTACGCATTGGGTTGGAATGATCCACGCGTAATGATTTATTTCGATTCATAAAAATTAGCGCCACCAAGGAAATTTCTTCATTATTTTAGCAATAATACTGTTACAATCTGGTATTCAGCGTTACCAACAGAAACATTAACTGATCCACCAATATGTAGTCGTGAAGTACTTAATGTAGTTGATGCTATATCAAAAATCAAGAAAACCACCCCATAAAGTCGTACATGAATATACGACATTGTCACATTTAAACAGATATTGATAAATATAATGGAAGATATTTACGTAAGATTTACTCGTGGTAAAGCTCAGCAGCAAGGTGATTTATCTAAATATGCAACTCTTGATCAGCTCAGAAATGAGATTGAGGATGTATTATGTATTACAAGTGTGGACCAAAATGAAGTCGTTGTTTTTTCATGATAAGTAAGGACGATTAAAGACGAGTAATATACAACTGCCAAATGTACTTATCCGAATTCCTACCTCAGTTGTTGATAATATTACTTTTACTGATCAGGGTAAAATACAAGATTCGGGTAAGTCAGTTAACGATTTTATCAAAAAAGCTGGTGATTCATTCGAGGATAGCATTTTCATTAATCGAAATAAATATATAGACCTTGGAAACCCAACCGCAGATAGTGACACTGCAACAAAAAATACATCGACGATCAAGAATCTAAGTACTTACTAGCCAACGGTGGTATAATGCGTACATTTCTCAACATGAATAATAATGGCATTAAGAATCTCAGAACACCAGCATCTGATTTTGATGCTGCAATAAATAAAAAATACGTCGATGACAAGGAAGTTCTATTCAACAATGAAATAAGCGCACTCAAAACTGATTTTACTAATCACGTAGGTATGTTTTTAAATTTTCGTAGAAGTATAAACAGAACCACAAATTATTTTTTGGAACTCCACCAACTGTTGATAATAAATTCGCTGATATTAACACAAGACTCAACGATAATTATCAGTGGAATTCCTAATATTGTTAAAAAAAACTAGTCTGATAAATTCCTCACCAGCTTATTAAAAGTATTGTATACATCATTGTTGCAGCAAAACAAGACTCTCAAATATACCGCAGAGGTCACATGTGTGTATAGATTGTCTGTGTTTAGTAGTGCAAAGTTTAGCATATTTACCATATTCCCATGGTGTCACTCGACTGTTGATTTCTCTGAAACCGTGTTTATAGTGTTAACCAAAGATGTCGAAGAAACCTTTTTGCTGACAGGATATGATAAAACATTAACCGCAGCGTCATACTGGTGGTGTCTGGAATTCGTGGCTGAAATACCACAATTAATTATTTAACGACATAGTATAATGAAATTTACAGAGTCATCTATTTACGTTCAACGTCACAGATATAATCAAGTATGTGAATGTTTGACCAAATTAAAAATATCATTGACAATTATACAGAAAGAGTAAAAAAATATCGCAGACGTATGGTTGTCATTCATAGAGTTGTTTACTCAGTTTCTGCCATTGTTGCTGGATCCGGATTATTATTATCAACGACAATAACGACAGCTCCTGCAGTTGTAACAATTATCGTTTCAACTTCAACGACTATCGCAGGTATTCTCAGAATTATCGCTAAAAAGATATCTACATGCACAAATGATAGATTACGTGAGTAGATAACAAAATAACACATAACAACAGCAACCTACTCTACACTAACTTCATGTATTTCACTCTATCTTAGTGTTGGTAAAATATCCGACGAGGAATTTGCAACGATAATGAAAACCACCGATGAATCATTCATAGTCGCTAGTGACAATAGCTAAAATGGAGACTTAAATAATAACAGTAAGTTCGACCAATCCTGAGTTTAGGGTTAACTTTCCAAACGCAATTCCTACAAAAGAAATAATATTAGCACAGCTACCGGTTTATTATAGCTGGACTAATATTAGATTAAAATCATTAGGTGAACAAGAACTAAAAAATTCATTAGTATTTGCAACTAAGAATAAACCTGATGGAACTCCTGACTGGCAAGTAGTTAGTATTCTAAATGGCAGTTATCCGATAGCACAGGTGAACGACGAATTGCAACTCAGATTTAAATCTATTACAGGAAAAGAATCAGAAATAACAATTAGTACCTACGAACCAACCTAATCAGCCGTGATTGAAATATATTCCCCTGATTACTCTGTAGATATTTGTCAAAGTTCGATTAGATCAGTATTAGGCTGGGGCTGGCCTGAAATTGCACCAGCTTATCAAGTATCACCAGAGTCACAGAGATTCGACTACATCATAGATGTCAAAAAATTTATACAACTTCCAGATTATCGAAAGTAAAAAATGGCGACGATATTTTTATGATGGAACTATACATAATATATATAGAAGAGAATTCCATTTTATAAGAACAATTGAAAGTAAAAATGATAAAATAAAATATTTGATATTGATGAAATAAATTCATACGCTAATACAATTAATTCTGAACATGAGCGTGTATTTCATAATCTAAAAGTATTATTTTTAAGAATTAATGATTCTTACAATAATGATTTAAAAAATCAAATAATTGAAAAATACAACATTTGAATCAAGTTGTTTCAGACCTAGAGTTTATGAATGATATTATTGTTAATAGAGAAAAAAGATTCGTAAACCCCCATCTATTTAGAAATACTACAGGTTATATAGTTAATGAAGACGATTCACTTCAGCGTGTTCCACTAAATCGCTTGTTTACAACAGTATTTTTGAAACAATTGGACTTATGCGAGTACAACTATCAACATTTATCATTCCCGAATTTAACTATTCAGAGCAAAAGAAATTAGTGATCGTATTAATGAATACATTAAAATAATGTGAATCATGCAGAAAATTAGCCCCACTACCAACCATTCTTAAGTACAATAATAATCTGTTCGGCACAGGACGTCATATCTCACCTGATATCGTTAATATAATATCAACGATCGCAGTCAATCTAGTATGCGATGCAATTGATCAAAGTTATCAAGTAGATCTTTCCAAGTCTAACCAAGCCCAGCAAGGATATTTATTACATGCATTCACGCCACAAGTCCCACTCGGGTGGTTGATTGTATCTGAGCGAACCAACCAGGTATACTTGCGTTTACATAATCCCTTACTGATAAGAATGAATTTTAAACTCACAAATCAGGATGGCATTAATGTGATCCTACGCGGCGAAACGTTATCATTTTGATTTGTACATACGCTCGTAGAGTAAATATTTTAAATAAGCGAAGAAAAATGATGTCAGTATATCTGGCTAATTTTAGATTATCTGACAAAATATTGACAAGAACGAAATTAGAAATTTGACTGAAAAACAAGCAAAATTTGGGTAATAAAAATACTTTTATATTCTTTGACAAAATAATATATTTGTTTTTATCAATTACGGTCTCTATCTGCACATTTACTGTAAAAATGCATATTTGTCTCAAAAACGCAGAGAAAAGTTTTTCTCACAGTAATACAATCTATCTATCTATCTATCTATCTATCTATCTATCTATCTATCTATCTATCTATCTATCTATCTATCTATCTATCTATCTATCTATCTATCATGAAGCGCGATAACTCTGCTAAGTATCTGCAGAGTAAATTAAGCAATTATCTCCATTGCCATAACAATATTATCTGTAATCCAGGTTATAAAACCTCGGACAAAAAAAAATTAATGTTCAAAATGATAATTACCGCGATTCATTTATTATCTGTAGGAAATTAGCTGTTAGTGGTTTAGTAATTTGTAACAGAGACTGATATTAATGTATCCTTTGACTTAGATACAAAACATTTTACGATACAAATCAAGGTTATTTTTAGCATTCGTGACATTTATTTCTGCAATAACGACAACTCATGTAGAACATACATTATGTACTCGAAAAGGATATATTTTTTTTTAGGAAAACAAGATTTATAACAATAAATCTACATGACCCAAGATCCAGAAATCGTACAGGTCTGAAAGAAAAAAAAAACCAAAACAACAACTTTGGATAAGTTATAGTAGCAGGGAGATCGAACGACCATTACTGAGTGACCAGACAAATAAATTAAATCGCATAAAAATTTTAGGGAAAAAAAATACGTCAAAACTGAACTAACCCAAACGATTTAATATCAGTTCAAGTTAGAGGTTTTGGTATGTTATTGACCTTGTTTTTAAGTTTCGCAAGAAGGTTTATTTTTAGGCAGAATGGTCTGTTCGCCCTCCCTGCTGCTCATGATTTTTCAGATACGGATATTTTTGCGACAAAACAATCATCAAAGATATTATAATTAGAAAAACCCATGGACAGTAATTTTCGTTTCGCACCATCTAATTTTCTTTTGGTTAAATTTTATTTCTATTTTAAAATGCTAACAGGTTTTGCAGCACCGTCTAGCGTCTTAGTTTGTGGGTCAAGCAATTGAGCCTGGGTATATATTGTACAATGGTGGTGTGTTATGAAACACAGTGTCGTCTGAAGGCATGGGTACACAGGGCAGTTGCCCATGGCTCCACGCTTCTAGGGATATCATGCTGCCCATATTGTTAATGAATATTAGGGCCGGTAGAGGGCCCCAGTGCATTGTTTTTCCCATAGCCTACAATGTTGTTAAGACGGTACTTTTGAAACGGTATTGTGTGAAGATGTCTCCTTACAAGTGAAGCAATATAACCACCCCGTCGGAGAAAGCACATTTGGTCGTACTTTGCCGAACAGGAAATAGCCAGGACGGGGAATCTAAAAAGTGTAGAGAAGGGGTCTTTCGTCAACCAGAATACAGGTGCTACAAGACTCGTCCAAAAGCGCGAAAATCTTGGAATAACGACCTTGCGACAATACAAATTTTAAATGAAGATATCTCTTCTTTCATTATTTCGTATTTCCTCCCCCACCTCTCTCTCTCTCTCTCTCTCTCTCTCTCTCTCTCTCTCTCTCTCTCTCTCTCTCTCTCTCTCTCTCTCTCTCTCTCTCTCTCTTGAGCGAGTAAAGACGCGCGACCACAACCTTATGGAAGACACAGTTGGCGAACCAGAGTAATGACTCATTCGAAGACTCATCGACTCAGTCTACTACGCAGTCGGCGCCCCAGTCAGCTATCCACTTGACGACTCAGCAACACAGTCGGCGACCCAGAAGGACGACCCATTTGGCGATTACAGGACGACCTAGTCGACGACTCAGCTACTCACTTAACAAGACCTAGTTGACGACTCAGTCGGCGAAGAAGAAGCCAGGAATAAAAGAATTTCAAAATTTTATAGAAAAGACTTAACTTCACTTGTGAAGATCCTGAATATTTGAAAATCGATGCTTTTCCTTTTGTGCAGAGTTGAAATATGTGAAATAAATTATTTGGCGTGTTAACATCTATTAGCTATGTTGTTGTTGTTGTTGTTATGGGTTTAATGTCAGTTTTCAGCACATGACATGCTATATATGGTGACCAGTAAATTGGTCGGAGAAAGAACCTGGGAAGAAATCAGTAATATTATCTGAGATCAGCAAGGTAAACAGTTTGATTCCTTATGAAAGTTCCAATTGGAATACAAAACCTGCAAAATTCAAAACTGAACCTGTTCAAGTGAAAAAGAATTTTGAATATGTTTAAAAATATTTCATATGTCTAAATTAGTTTTTTCCTTTCTACATATAAAATATTATTTGCATATGCAGAAAGGAATACAATGCTGTCGAGCATTTTTGCGCACCTAAGGATTCGGTCAATAATACAATAATATTGAAGTAAAACACATACTGAATTCGACCGATTGATAAAAATAAAATATTGCAATGCTTACCATTTGAAAAGAAGTAATAGCCACCTGAATATTCTGTTCAAATTAATATTTATTTTGGACACACCGGGTACCACTCATGTGTTTTCGTGACTCGCGATATGTCGCCTAATTCTGCGAATAGCTTTGAAAAGATGTAATGTTTATTAATCGGGCTATAGAAATCAGTGGCGTCACTAGGGGGTGCGGACAGCACCGGGTGACACCATCAGAGAGTGTGACACCAAAATGACTGTCTATAAAAATTTTTAATTTTTTGTGCAGGAAGGAGGTCAATGGGGGTGACACCATAGTAGTAGGGGAAAGTAAGAATCCGAGCTCAACAACCCCCTCCAGACCTCCAAACAAATACAAAATACCTAGGTAACGTAATAGAAAACCTATTGCAATCAATAATTGCGTTAAGAATCCGAGCTCAACAACCCCTCTCCCCACCCCTCCAGACCTCCAAACAAATACAAAATACCTAGGTAACGTAATAGAACACGTGTTGCAATCAATAATTGCGTTAAGAATCCGAGCTCAACAACCCCTCCAGACCTCCAAACAAATACAATAGAACACCTGTTGCAAAATATCTAGGTAACAGGTAAAATTTAATTACATGATCTTCCAGAATAAGCAGAATGATATGTCAGACTCAATTTTCCAAATCATTATGATTTAGCAGAGCGTGGCGATTGTGGACTAAATTACGCATTAGAATTCCAATAAGGTAAGTGGTATTATATCTTAATTTTATGTTACTCATACTTCTTTTGATAATCTTTCTCATATTTGCTGATCCTCATGGGTAGAATATCTGTTAACATGTTGTCAATAATACGAAATTCACGTATTAAATCGTCCATACTATATTTTACTCCTCGTAGGTAAGATCTTATTTGATCAAGTAGTTTTTTGTAAGTTATAATTGATGTTAAGCAGCCGTGCTTTTTTATCAAAATTTTAGGTTCAACTTTTTTACAAGCTGCTGTAAGAGAAACACCAACACCGGATATGATTAACAAAAACGGGTTTAATGATATACCACTTGAAATTATGCCAGAACTAGTCATTAACAAGGGTAGATATGATATTACTCGAAGTATTTTGTTATAATATTTGTAACATTTTTTAACGCACCAAAGTTTTTTATGATAATATTTGTAGTATTGTATTAGTGCGTCAACATCCTGTCCTGGAATATCTTTTGAAATATGATTGAAATCAACTATACTTTTTTTCATTATAATATTTGTTCACATAATCTCAGGCTTGATTAAGTAACTAGTTGAGGTGTTTCAGCCACAAATTCCAGACAATACCAATATGACACAGCAGTTAATTTTTTGTCATCTGCTATTAGCATAAAAGTTTCTTCAACATCTTTGTTTAACACAATAGACACGGTTCCAGAGAAATTATCAGTCGAGTGACGCCATGGAAATAAGGTAAATATATTAAACTTTGCACTGCTAAACACGGACAATCTATACACACCAGTGACCTCTGCAGTATGTTTGAGAGTGTTATTTTGCGGCGACCAAGTAGACATTCCAGAAGCAACAGTATAGACAATATTTTTAATCTGCTTGTGAGGAATTTTAATCATACTTGTTTTCTCAACAATACTAGGAATTCCACTAATAATATCGTTGAGTTTTGTGTTAATATTATCGAGTGTAATATCAACAGATGGCGGACTTCCAAAAAATTCGTTATTGGTTTTGTTTATGTTTCTACGAAAATTTAAAAACGTGGTGATGTGATTAGTAAAATCAGTTTTGAACTTGGTGATTTCATTGTTGATATCATCAACATATTTCTTTGTTACAGCATCAAAATCAGATTCTGGTGTTCTAAGATTATTGATGCCATTATTGTTCATGTTGAGAAATGCATGCATTATACCGCCATGCACCGACACGTACTTTGATTCCTGATCATCAACATATTTCTTAGTAGCAGCGTCATTATCCTCAGTTGGGTTTCCAAGGTATGTGATCTTGTTCTGGTTCATAACAATGTTTCCCGTAAATAAATCACCTGCTTTTCTAACATAATCGTTAACTGACCTACCCGAATCTTCTATCTTACCTTGATTATTAAAAGTAACAATATTATTAGCAACTGCAGTAGGATTTCGTACTAGTACATCTGATAGTTGTACATTACTCGTCTTTAATCGTCCTTGTTTGTCCTGGAAAACTACAACTTCATTTGGATCTACACTTGCAACGTTTAACAAATTGTTGATTTCATTTTTGAGCTTATCAAGAGTCGCATACTTGGATAAGTCACCCTGGTAACCTTCTGTTAATAAATCTACTGCTAATGTTCCAAATTTTGTATAGTAGCTCATTATACATACCGTTCTACACAAAATTGTTGGTTTAATATAACATAAAATTATACGATGGCGAAGATAATAAACTTTGACACCGAGCGATTGGTGAAGCATAAACATAACAATGAACTTCCAGACTGTCATTATCTTATTGTTGGGCGAACTGGATCTGGTAAAACAAATTTGTTATTAAATCTTTTACTCAATAATAACTTTAACTATGATAAGGTGTATATTTACACCATCAACCCCCAACAAGACAAATACAAATTATTAAACGAGTATAATGATAAACTTCGTGATGAACTTGGCATTGGTGATGATATATTTTTGATAAAACAACCAGAAGAACTTGTTCCAGTGAATGAACTCGATTCGTCAGAGCAGAAGATAATCGTCTTTGATGATATTCCGCTAAACAATGAGGAAATGAACAAGATTAGATCATATTTTTCACTATCACGTAATAAAAGATGCAATTCTGTTTATCTTGCCCAAGGTTTTTATAATGTTGATAGGTTTATTAGGCGAAATACGGGTTGTTTCATATTATTTCCCGGACTAGATAATGTGGATGTGAGAAATATTGCAAACGAACAATGTGGTGATGTTACAAAAGATAAATTTATCGAATTATATCATCGAGCAACTAAAGATCGATATAGTTTCTTTTTATTTGACAAGCTAGCGCGTGATCCAACCAAGATGTTTCGTTGTTGCCTTGAGACGTCTCTATGATATAATTTTGTAAAGCGTATAAAAATAATGGACAAACATCAACAGAAAATCGAATTACTAAAAAATTTTCTCGAAACTCGAGCGGCTTTTAAGAAAAAGGTGGAAGAAGCTCGACGTGGACAAGTTCAAGCAGAAGAAGAAAGAACCAAATTTTTCAAACCTGTTACTGAGGCGATGCTTGGCAAGCAGCCAGAAATACAAACATTATCTCCAGAAGAACTAGCAAAAATGAAAGAAAAGGGTTTGTTTGGTTTACTTGGAGAAAGATCAAAAGAAGAAACTGTAAAAATTGTAAACGAACTTGTAAGAAACATTGCTGATCCTGCTGCACGACAAGCTGAGTTTGACAGGCTAATGAACAATCCTCTTGAACTTCAACACGCAATAACAAGATTGACGGTTAATCCCGATGAGATAAGAAGTATGATGGAAAAATTATCAGAACAAACTGAAGAATTAACTGAGAAACAAAAAATATTACAAGAAAGTGTGATAAAAATGGTACCTTTTGGAGAATCTATAAAAATTTACAGAAGACAAGCTAGGGTTAAAATAGAATATGATGAGTATGAAGAGTTTATGGAAAAATATGATATCACTAATATTAATAGTATTCGAGATTGGCCAAAAGAAAACTATGATAATTTGATAGAAAAATTAGAAAGAATTGTAGAAGATGGCTCACGTGCTGATGATGATATTAAAGATATTAAAGATGAAAAAGATGAAAGAAATATTTTAGTATTAGTTGATCGTATTAGAGATGGAATTATGGCTGAAATTTTACTAAAAACATCAATACAATATCGAAATAAACAAGGAGGTTATAGTAAAAGTTGGAATTTTAAAAGACTACTCAAACAATATGAAAACATGCGAGATAAAAAATTACCAGAGGAAAGGAATGGAGGTGGAGTTAAAGTTTTTACATCAAACGCAGACATAGTCGATCGGCTAATGCTGTTGATATCCTCTAAAGAAGCTGGTAATGAAAGTGTAGAGATTGATAACGAAATTATTGATATACTTGATCATCTAAGATCGAGTGGATTACTAACATCATCCGAGTACGAAATTTTACACCGCGATCTTATCTAAAATATTAGTATAATGCAAACAACATTATTGCTTGATTCATCACAAATAACAGGAAACAGCGCGAATTTTACAGTAAATTACAACCCACCAATAGAACTAGATCCTGCAAAACAGTATGAGATTGGATTAATTTCTTGTACTTGTTGGAACGCCATGCCGAATATTAAAACTGGGGTTAATGATGAAAGTTTAATCGTTAATGTTAAACAATCTCCAACATCACAAAAAGAGTTTATTGATATACAATACAAACTACAGATTCCACAAGGAGCTTATAACATTACTGATCTAAACAGAACAATAAAAGAGCTTCTAACAAAAGCTGGTGGGAATGCTGATAATTTCGAATTAGCGGCGAATTATAACACCTTACGAGCTAGGATAACAGTGAAAAGAAATATGAAAGTCCTCTTTGAAGAAAGAAGTTTTGGAAAGATGTTAGGTTTTACTAGAGTTTTATACTATACCACCGGTGAAGATAAATCTTTGACATTTGATGGAGAACTACCAGTAGATATCACAGAAGTAAATACAATACTCATCAATTGCTCTATCGCATCTGGATCTTATACGTCAAAAGGCAACCGCGGGCAAACGATCTACAGTTTCTCACCAGAAGTCCCACCAGGTTCTCTCATGCAAATCAATCCGCGACAGATTATCTACTATCCAATAACACCTGAGAATCAAATTACAAGCATTACAATGCAACTCACAGACCAATCTGGACGACAAATAGACGTGAACAACGAGATAGTCACGTATTACTTACACCTACGCACTGCCTAGGAATGTGATTTTGTGTACATAATTTTATAAAATGAGACGAAGAAAAGTTTATCGAAGAAAAATCGTAGGTGGATTTTTTGGAAATATATTTACAACAATTGCAGAGAATATTCCAGGAATCGCGCGTAAAGTAGCGCCCATTGCACTTGACGCCGGTAAAGCTTTTGCTACAGGGGCGGCATCTTCAGCAGGCACTGCAGTAGGGCAAAAGATTGCTGATAAGATTAAAGGACCTTCCCCATCAGAAATAAAACGAGTAATATCAGATATTGCGCCAACAGAAGAAACAAAACGAGCTATGATAGCTACAACAAAAAAATTATTGTCGCCGAGTGGTGAAGAAATAGTACGTAAACTTGTAAAGAAAACAAAACCGATGACCCCTGCTGCCTTTTAATTTTGTGTAACGATTATAAAATAAATGTCAGCTAAAAACTATCTCGACTTTGCAGAAGAAATTGATACTGACGATGCTGTAACAGAATTAGAGTATGTCGAGTATCTCGATGAGAACTCGAACGAACCAAATAAAACCGGAGTTAGAACTTTTAACACAAGAGACGAGGACGTGTTTCTACTACCCCATAAGGCAATGTTAGAAGTGCGTGGTCAAATATTAACTGTGATAGGTGGTGATATTGCAGCTGATGCAGAAATCGCTCTCGTCAATAATGGTTGGAGCTTGTTTAAGAGTGCACGATACCAACTGGCCAATCAAACCGTAGAAGATATTTCAATGCATTTACCCATAGCGAGTACAATACTAAACATCGTTTCGTTTAGCGATGACTATTCCAGATCAATAGCCACAAATATGATGTGGTTCAAAGATACCTCATTAGGTACAGCTGTTTCGAGTGAGTTTAAAACTGGAGAGCTAGCTGATGCTGATGTTGAAAACAGACTTATTCTAAACCCAGCTGGAGCTAATGCAGCTGCACAACATACTGTTCCAGCATTAACCGCAGATGCAGCTGGTGGTGTTATAGTAGCGAATGCAATAAGAAACGCAAATAAAAATCTACGACGATTAAATTTTAACGAAGGATTTGCTAAACGAAAAGCATTTGCCGCAGAATCTCGCCAAATAACGATGATGCTTCCGTTAAGTACAATCTTTGGATTTTGCCGTGATTATAACAAAGTGTTTCGAGGAATAAAACATACGCTTATATTAGATCGAGCTGATCAAAACGATTGTATAATACACGCCGGTGGAGTGGCTGAGGGACAGTTTTCTATTACAAGATTAGCACTGTGGATGCCTCGGATTGTCCCTTCATTAGCTAAAATGATGGAGCTCGAATCTTTACTAGCCACCTTTACAAAAAAGATACACTTCCAACAGAACAGGATTTATCAAACAGCCATTCCCAACGCGACTGATTACACGTGGCGTGTAACAACCACGCCCAGCGAACAACTACCGCGACACTTGTTCGTCGTATTTCAACGACAAGCACGTCGTAACAATCAGGAAATAAACAACTCCGTATTCGATAACCAAGACGTTAGAAGAATATTTGTGAGAGTAAATTCCAAACAGTATCCCGAACGTGCAATCGAATGTAATTTTGCCGTAGACGCCACCAGAAACATCTCTCGGCCGTACATGTATCTTATGGAAGCAATGCAAAAATATCAGAACGCGGACAGTGGATCTCAAATATCAATAGAAGAGTTTCGATCGCTCTATCCCATCTTTTACTTTGACGTATCAAAACATTTGGAGCGTGTTGTGGGATCGACTGCAGATATTGAGGTCACGTGGACACTGGGCGCTGTGCCAGGTGAACAGTATAACGTATACGCGCTATTGGTTAGTGATCGATTTCTGACCATCGATTCAATCAAAGGAAGAATGACAGTACAAGTTTAATCTAACAACTTGGATATAACATTATGAAAACCAAATACACAACTCGAGAAATATACCTAACATCTGGTCAAGTTGAAAAATTATCAGCAGCTGTTGCTAAACGCAGCTCTGTTTCTTTGATGATCTCTCCGGAAACTTCAAATAAAATTGCAGTAAAAGTCATGCTAACGCAACAACAAATCAATAAACTCGATCGCAACAAACCTTTTGTGCTGAAATTATCTGTTTCTCAGGTAACTGCAATGTCAAAAGAAGGTGGATTTTTTGAATCAGCGTTATCAATAATAGCTAGCAAAGTTTTACCAGTGCTTGGTACACTTGGACTTGCGGCTGCGTCAGGAGCAGTCTCTGGCGCAACGACGAAAGCAGTCGAAGGTCGTGGTATCAAACAAATCTATCGTTAATTTTATGTAACAGTATAAAATAAAATGCCAACGAAAAAGTCGCCGAAAATGCCAACGAAAAAGTCGCCGGAAAAAACAAAATCATCGAAAAAAAAGACAACAACAAAACGCAAACAAACAAAACAAGGAGGAATTATTCCTTTCGCTCCACTTCTAGCGGGACTAGCGGGAAGTCTGCTGCCAAACTTACTAGGAATCGGACGCGGATTAACTCTACCAGGGACCAGACGTTATTGAGCAATTTTGACATCATTGAAAAATTGAAGGACGTTGTTGGATTTCGAGGAGTATTTTCCAAGGATGAACTCGATGACGTACCAACAGGCGGTTCTTGTGTTGTAAATATTGAAAACTTCAATGATGGCTCTGGCACCCACTGGGTTGCTGTCCACGATAACAATTATTTTGATTCGTTCGGACTTCCTCCAAGCGATCTCATAAAAAAATATATTTTTAAAAAATTTGATGAAATAAATTATTCGTCTAATCAACTACAGCCGATTGGAACATCAGCTTGTGGTTATTATTGTATCATGTTTGTCAGACAAATGCACCAGAGTAAAAGCTCTGGAAGTAAAAACTTTTTAAAGTTTATTTTACAATTTGATGAGCTTCCTTCTCATGCAAATGATAATATTGCAATCAATTTTATCTAAACTCCTTGATATAATAATGTCAACATACTGTCTCAAATGCAAAACTAAAACAGAGAACAAGGATGAGATGACGGAAAAAAACGAAAAATAATAGAACGATGTTAAAAAGTATTTGTGCAATCTGTGGTAGAAAGAAAAATATGTTTTGGAAAAAACAAGTAGGATCTAGCGTTGATAGAGTTATCTTGATCGACGATTAATCTTATGAAACAAAATAAAATAAAATGAAATGCAATTGTGATTGTGACAAAGATCTTTGCATAGAACAAGATAAAATCATTACGTACTGTCAACGTTGTAACAACAGAGAAATAATAGGGTTAGGTATAGATATACATAAACTAATTGGTAAATTACCAAAACCAAAAGGCGGTTGGACTTTGCCTGGTCATCGTTATACAGGTCCTTACAATCCGCTAGATCAACAACTAGATGAAAACGACAATCCATTGCCAGGACAAGAGCCTTATAATCAAGTGGATGCAATAGCAATGCGTCACGATATCTGTTATCGTGATCATGAAAACTCGAAAGCAGATTGTGATAAAGTAATGTTAGACGAATTACATGATATGGAGCCAACAAATCTACGAGAACGTTTTCATAGAAGATTTGTTCAAGGAATGATAGGAGCAAAATATAAACTTGGACTCGGACAGTCGCCTCAATCGCCTCGCGATCGGGGAAAAGAATTATACGATGATCTTGCAGTCGAACTACACAGACCTAAAAAAAAAAGTTTCCGAGACGTAAAGTTGTTGCAAACGCTGTAGATGATATCTGGGCAATAGATTTTGTAGATGTATCTAATATGGCTCAGTTTAACGATAATAAGAAATATTTGTTTAATGTCACAGATGTTTTCAGCAAATACGCTTTTAGTGTGCCAGTTTCAGATAAAACAGGAACGTCAATCACTGATGCGTTAAAACAAATAATAACGAGTACCGAAAGAAAACCAAACAAAATCTGGACTGATCATGGAGCCGAGTTTTTTAACAAAAAGTTTGAGCAGTTTCTAGAACAAAATAATATTAAAAAATACGTTACAGGAAACGAAGGCAAAAGCGTTGTTGTCGAGAGATTTAATCGCACGCTAAACGAAAAATTACACAAACATATGACAGCTAAAAACACCAACAGGTACATCGATGACCTTTCTCAAATCGTAGGCGAATATAATAACACGAAACATCGAACCATCAAAATGTCACCCAATGACGCTATCAAAAATCCAATATTAGCAAACGAAAACATGTACCGCAGACATAAATTTAAGGTCGGTGATAAAGTTAGAATCTCTTTGACTAGAAAGATATTTGAAAAAGGATTTACTCCAAATTGGAGCGAAGAAGTATTTGTTGTTGATAAAGTACTCTTAACAGTACCTGTAACATACTCGTTGAAGGATTCATTAGGTGAGCCTATAGTAGGTAGTTTTTACGAACAAGAACTACAAAAAACTGAACAAGATGTTTTCGTTATCGAAAAAGTGATTAGGAAAAAAGGAGATAAAAGTTTAGTCAAATGGCGTGGGTATAGTGATAAATTTAACAGCTGGATTCCAACCCGGTCGATTTTATCGACTGCGAAATAATGCTATTATAAATTTCCTCATACTTTCGTTTGATAGATTTGCATTTTACTGGTTTACATAATGATATTAGATATTGTCTGCGATCGTCAGAGATCGTCATAAGATTAAAAATCTTGACAAATATGAAATCGAATTTGATATTTTTCTGTCGGTCTGGAATTTTAATGTTTAAGAAAGGTCTGATTAACTGTAAAAATACCTGCTGTTCGGTAACGGTAAAATTAAATTTTATAATTGTTTTAGCAATGTGATACTTGACATTATATTTTCCAGTGGTTGGTCTGCTATAATTATATCTGTTAACGACGGTGACTATTTCACCATCATCACACTCGTTGTTATATAAAATATCATCTTCGTTATAACCAACAGATTTGTGTATCATATCATTAGAGATTGTGGAGACCTTATCGCTGATATCACTAGTATCTTCTTCGTATAGTTGAACGAGTCGTTTCATGATATCCATATTATAATATACTTTTTATCTAATTTGTTGTTATAAGATGACTGACAAGGTAAAATATCACCAAAAAGTTAATATAATAAACTACCACGAACTGACCGAAGCGGTAAGAAAATGCTTGTCAGGTTATAGTTCATATTCCGTTGACGTTATTGTATTGCAAGGTGATTCTCATAAAATATTACTAACAGAAGTAGAAAAAAATAAAATTAATGAAAGTGCAGTAACGACGCTAAAATTTGATTGCGATGATATTATAGCATTTGCTCATCATTGTTTGACTAAAACCGAATTACAAAATATTATTAATCATCATATCTAAAAATAATACTAGCATCATATTTGTTTGAAAAAGCTGATTTTGTTGCTCCATCAGCTACAAATTTTACTGCTCTGGGATTTATATTATAATATTTCGCCGCAGCTGTAATTGATTTGAATTTGATCTCCTCATCCGTTTCAAGGTTTAACGAAATAACAGGTTTTATTGGGCATCTAAAATTAATACCACCACCTCGTCCTTTTCTCACATTTTCCTGTTGGGTCACTAGCTCCAGATTTTCCAATCGATTGTCTGTCTTTACATTATTGATATGATTAATAACCAGACCATTGGGTATAGATCCGTTGAACACCTCGTAAACAAACCTATGACCAGTATAACAAACTCGATCTGTCGATGTTCCTCAAACAGTTACTATAAGATATCCCATATTGTTCATAGAACTAAGAACTTTTTTAGTTTTTCTGTTTCTAACAATACCGCGATCGTTAGCCTCGTATAAATCAAAGACCGGATGCGGCTGAAACTCGTCTTGTAAGGATAAATTTTCAATATTATCATCAGTGACTTTACCGTTATAATGATATACTCGTTTCCCCTCTTGAATGTCATCGCAAAATAACGTGTAAATAAAATCTTTTCTAAACATCGTAATTCTTTCAGTATTATCTCCCTTTACACTAATCGTATAACCCGCTGGCGTTGCTTTACCAACAGATATTCCAGTAATGATATTAATAACCGAACCAAGTGCATTTCCAGCGTACAGGTTGTACTTCGGATAAACATGATATACCTCTTGCTCACGTGCGCTTGTCAGATTTACTGTCATTATATTATAGGTGATATTTTTTATCTCTAATTGTTTTTCTAGCGCATGCGCAGTGTGCGGTAAATTATCAATTAGAGATTATATTATAATATAATAATGTTGAAATTGCGTGATATAGCCAAGAAGAGACTTATTGGAGAACCTGTTAAAATAGCGACTGCTTTTGCAGGTTTTGATAATAGTTATCAGTTTGATAATCAAAACGTTTTAGTAAATTTTTCTGAAACAAATCTCTTTCATCTGCTACAGACGACTGTAAAACGTGAGCTTGAAAAACACAAGGGTCTAAGATTGCTAGTGCAATATCACGTTATATTTTCAAAACTACTTGTGACGGAAGAATCTGCTAACAAGGAAATTGCAGACCCTTACATCAACGCAAAATCTAGACGTGTTTTACTTGGTAGTGATCTTTTGTCACTATCTAATGAAATACACCAAGAAATTTGGAAAACAATAGAAGAATTTACCGAATTAGGTTCGGGTTGGAAGTTTGAAATGATTAAGGAAATTTTGTTTCACACGATGAAATATGACGCATTACGCGGTAGTTCGTATATCGACCTGCCACCAAAAATAAAAAATAAACAGTGCTGTATAAACATAAAAAACGTCGATAGCAAATGTTTCCAATGGGCTGTTCTTTCCGCGCTATTTCCAGCCGAAAAAAATGCTGATCGTGTTGAGAAGTATATCAGTCACGTGTCAAGATTAAATTGTGCTGGTATTGACTTTCCAGTGGCAGAAAATCAAATACCAAAGTTTGAAAAGCAAAATAATGTTTCGATTAACGTTTTCGGATTAGATGAAAAAGAAAATGTCTATCCGAGGTATATTTCAGAAAAAGCTTCACAATCGACTATCAATTTACTGTTTTATAAAAATCATTACGTTTGGATCAAAAACTTTAACAGACTAGTTGGAAGACAGTATAATAAAAATAACAACAAAAAGTTCTTTTGTTATCGCTGCTTGCACGGTTGTAGAGACAATGAAACATTACAAAAGCATTTGCAGTACTGTAGTGACGTACAAAGAATAACAATGCCATCTAAAAAAGATAGCGTGTTACAGTTTGTCCATCATAATCATAAACTAAAAATTCCTTTCGTCATATACGTCGATTTCGAATGCTTACTTCAACCTGTACTTGGCGTAGAAAATGATCCTAACCAATCGAGTACAAGAAAAATTCAAAATCATGTTCCGTGCGGAGTAGCGTACAAGGTAGTTTGTTGCGCTGATTCGAGATTATCTAAACCAATCCAACTCTATCGTGGTAAAAATCCAGCTGTCTGGCTTCTCAAGCAATTGATCAGCGAAGTTGATCATATAACGTATCGTTTGAAAAGAGTAACTCCAATGTTAAAATTAACACCTCAACAAGAATCTGATCACGAGCAAGCGAAAATTTGTTATATTTGTGAAAAAGCTTTTGACGATAACAATGTCAGGAAAAAAGTACGTGACCATTGCCATTTGACCGGACAGTATCGTGGAGCGGCTCATGACCAGTGTAATTTAAAATTTCACGCTCCAGATTTTATTCCAGTTATTCTTCACAATTTTCGAGGATATGATAGTCACATCATCGTAGAAGCTTTTGGTGATCCTGATATAAAATCTCGTCTAAAACTCGATAGCGTCATCAAATGCATCCCAAATAATTTTGAAAAGTACATGTCAGTTACGCTAGGTAAATTGCGCTTTATTGACAGCCTGCAATTTATGGCAGCATCGTTAGATGAGCTAGTAAAAGGTTGTAGTAAATTTAATAACCTAAGAGACTGTTTTGGAGATAAATTTAATCTATTAGCTAAAAAGGGAGTTTTTCCATACGAATATCTCGACGATTGGAGTAAATTTGATGAAACATCTTTACCTGGCAAAGATAAATTTTACTCACAACTTAAAAATGAAAATATAACTGATGACGAGTACAAGTATGCACAAGATATTTGGAAAGAGTTTGATTGTGAGACTTTTGGTGATTATCACGATTTGTATTTGAAAACTGACGTGTTATTATTAGCAGATGTTTTTGAAAGTTTTCGAGAAGTGAGTTATAATAATTACGGACTATATCCTTGCTGGTATTATTCTGCCCCCGGACTGTCATGGGATGCTCTGTTAAAGTTTAGTAAGGTAAGGTTGGAATTACTGACTGATGTTGATATGTTCAATTTTATTGAAAAAGGTATCCGAGGCGGTATTAGCGTGATAACGAAGAAGTATGCTGAAGCAAACAACAAATATTTGAAAGAGTATAATCCTGACCTTCCTTCGAAGTATATAGTTTATCTAGATTGCAATAACTTGTACGGGTATTCGATGGCAGAATCAATGCCGTTTGGTGGATTTCATTGGATCACGGCTGATCAATTTCTATCAGAGACAGAAAAAAAGATACCCGACGATGTTTCGTATTTCGTTGAAGTTGATCTCGATTATCCAACTTCGCTACACAAATTGCATAACGATTACCCTTTCTGCGCGGAATCGATGGCTATAGAATATAGTTTGTTATCAGAAGAACAACAAGCGTCAGCATTACCAAGACAACATTCTATGGTAAAGAAACTAGTACCAAATTTGCTTCATAAACGTAATTATGTTTTGCATTACAAAGCTTTAAAACAAGCAGTCGATGCTGGTCTTGTGTTGAGAAAAGTTCATCGCGTACTAAAATTTAATCAGTCGCCGTGGATGAGAGGTTATATTAACTCGAACACTACAAGAAGAGCTGCGGCAAAAACTGATTTTGAGAAAAACTTTTTCAAACTGATGAACAATTCTGTTTTTGGTAAGACGATGGAGAATATTAGGAAACGCGTAAATATCGAACTAGTCAATGATGTCAATCGCAGAAACAAACTTGTGTCAGACGATGATTTTGTGAGCATGCAAATATTTAATGAGAATCTTGTTGCGATACAAAGAAGAAAAACAAATCTAAAACTAAACAAGCCGATCTACGTTGGAGCTTCAGTGTTAGATTTATCAAAGTGGCTGATGTACGATTTTCATTATAATTTTGTTAAAAATCAATGGCCGGCTAGTAGATTATTATTTACTGATACTGATTCGCTCGTATATGAAATCGAATGCGAGGACGTCTATCAGGATATGCATGATAATAGATATCTGTTTGATCTTTCCGATTACCCACGTGACAGTAAATTTCATGACGACACAAATAAAAAGGTTATTGGTAAGTTCAAAGATGAAATGAACTCGAGCGCTATCAAATACTTTATCGGATTACGTAGTAAAACGTATGCCGCATTGTTAGACAATAATAAAATAACAAAAAAAGCAAAAGGTCTGCCTCGTGATTTTGTTAAAAAGTTTATAAAATTTGATGACTACAAGTACGCGCTTGATGGTGGTGTTAGTTTATAAGAGCTATGTCAATTCGTACAAATCATCATAAGCTCGAAACAGATGTCCTTATCAAACGCGGTTTGAGCAATTTTGATGATAAACGTTATTGCGAAAATGGGGTAGATACATTTGCACTTGGGTATTGTCATGATGATAGAGATATATTTGACATTATCTTTGCAAACTAAAATTTTATCTAAACTTTAAAAATAATGTTTGAAAATTTGACAGTAACAAATAGCTACAGTAGCAAAATCAAATATCTAATGATGGACGGCAAACCATTGACAGTTGAAATTAATAATGAAACATCAGGCATATGCTTTAGTGGTACCCGTGACAAGTTAAAACTTTCGCTCATCAGATCTGATAACAGCGAGTATTTTAATTATCTCGAACAATTGTATCAAAAGTTGCTAGCGGAATTTAACAACTTTCACTGTCCGATTAGTCAGCATAAATACACCAAACTTACAATTGATCTTGATCGGTCAAAGGTGTATTTTATCGACAAAAAATACCCTCTTAACAAATCACAAATAAAAGATTTGTTTGAGTCCCGTCGTTATGTGAGCGGTAAAATAAAGTTTAGCCTCTATCACCATGATAATGAAATATTTTTGATATCTACAGTTGAGACATTAACAGTTGGTAATGAGGTATAATACCACTTACCTTATTGGAATTCTAATGCGTAATTTAGTCCACAATCGCCACGCGCTGCTAAATCATAATGATTTGGAAAATTGAGTCTGACATATCATTCTGCTTATTCTGGAAGATCATGTAATTAAATTTTACCTGTTACCTAGATATTTTGCAACAGGTGTTCTATTGTATTTGTTTGGAGGTCTGGAGGGGTTGTTGAGCTCGGATTCTTAACGCAATTATTGATTGCAACACGTGTTCTATTACGTTACCTAGGTATTTTGTATTTGTTTGGAGGTCTGGAGGGGTGGGGAGAGGGGTTGTTGAGCTCGGATTCTTAACGCAATTATTGATTGCAATAGGTTTTCTATTACGTTACCTAGGTATTTTGTATTTGTTTGGAGGTCTGGAGGGGGTTGTTGAGCTCGGATTCTTGCTTTCCCCTACTACTACCATAAGTTACCGCACATCCCTATAATTGTTGAAAAATGTTGTGCCTGAATAGTCTATATTGATGACACCATGAGTTACCGCACATGACTGTCTATAAAATTTTTGAATTTTTGTGCAGGAAGGAGGTCCATGGGGGTGATACCATGAGTTACCATAATGGGTGACACCAACCCTAGTGACCCCACTAATGGAAATGAAACACATTACTTTGGAATCTTTCTGTCGGTATTTCGATCCAGTAATTAGGTTAGGTTTATTGATGGTTTTACAAAATTAAATGTAACAATGCCAACAAATAGCAAGAGACATTAAGCGAACTAAACTGATCGTGTAAAATATTGGTAAAGTTTAGTATTTTATGAAAAAATATGCTATTATGTTGAAGAGAACCAAAAATTAATATGATGTAATGTGTTCACAACTTCTCGTTTCAGCGAAAATAAAATTACTAAAGAATTTAGAAACAGACTATACAGCGTGAATCCCGTTCAAGCAGCAAGTTAACATGTTGTATAGCAGACGATTAAACTACGCGTGGGACAGTTGAAAAATTGGAAACTCGGATTAAAATGCAATATTGCTTTATGGTATACATTTCCATCTTTTACATATAATGTATTTATTTTATGATTCTTAAAGATACACAGTATATATAATTTTTAGTGTTACAAGTTTAAGACGGTCATGGAATGGGTCTTCATGTTGACATTAAGAAATCACATTTTCATATGCATGTAGGGTATAAATGTGGATTATTTGTGTACACTTTATGAATATTACTTATTTAATAAAGGGACGATCGTTCTTTCTTGATACAAATTGGATTTTCGACCAAAAACAACACGTGATCTAATGTTTACAGGAATGTCGTATCATCATTGCGCAAAATTACCCGACGCGAAGAAGTGACCGACGTGGTGGGGTACATGTCTTAAGAAATCTACTATATATATATATATATATATATATATATATATATATATATATATATATATATATATATATATATATATATATATATTGCATTTGAGATACCTTTTAGCTTTGATATTTATTGATAATTTTGCATATATATATATATATATATATATATATATATATATATATATATATATATATATATATATTGCATTTGAGATACTTTTTTTAGCTTTGATATTTATTGATAATTTTGCATATATATATAAATATATAAATATATAAATATATATATATATATATATATATATATATATATATATATATATATATATATATATATATATATATATATATATATATATATATATATATATATATATATATGATGCCACCAAAAGCAAGTGGACACTGTAAATCTGTAATATAATGCGGCTACTTCGATATCGATACGTTTATCAATAATCCGTTCCTGTGACATTAACTATGAGACAATACTTTTTTTTTTCAAGATAGAAAATAAGAAGTTTGTTAAATGATTTTAAAATATTAGAAATTGTTTGTGTTAGATATACAGTAGAATAAATAAAACGTAATTTTCGATTGAAGCATTCAATGATCCACACTCATATTTATTTTTTTGGTTGTAAAGATGCAAATTAAATTCGAACACCAGACAAAATATTGCATGTAAAAATTTTCTGACCCAGTAGTTTCCGTGAATACGTTGATCTCGAGATATTGTGCGTAGTGTAGTTTTTCAAGAAAACGTTTTCTTCGAAATCGACGAGACTTCGCACATGGTTTAGGATGGCTGAAATTACCGGTGAAAAGCTTAGTAAAAGGTGTCATGTTATCTTTACTCGTTATGCTCAATAATGTTTCGATTCGTGTTTAATGTAGCTGAGTATGAAAAATTATGTTACTGATTTTCTGTTGGGTAAAACAAATATCTGTACAAGATAGTGTTAATGATGATGCAATCGATGGAAAAATGTGGAGCAATCAAATAGCATCATCTCGTAAATCTGTATATTGCATGTATATAAGCAGTCCTTTCACATTATCGTATCTTTCAATGTTGGTATTGAAGGCATAATGGAAAATGGGTTTGTATCAAAAAGAGTATAAACGAATAACCAAAGTTTCGGGTCTGAATACACTTCAGACGGCTAATATAACACGTGTACTGTAGTTTAGAACAGAAAATCGAGGGTTACTATAAACATCAAAATACACAGAAAAACCGAAATACACTTGTATTTACGTGTTCTCAGTGTATACACAGGCATTTCGATTTGTTTTTTAATAGTATTACAGAACAAAAAAACATGATTGGAAGGATTCTGAGATGAATTTACATTTTTCCTCGTTACAGCTAAATTCGTGAAGTGGCGTCACTAGGTCGTACTTGATTCAACATATACAATCAACTGCGAATTGTAGTAATATGTACACAAAATGAAAGTAAAAAAAAATCAAAATTACTCTCTGACCTAGCATAGTTTAACTCTTAATGTTACAGTTTTTGATAAATAGCATTTGTTGTTTAAAAGGTCTACCACTTTATGGCAATATTGAAATGTATTTGTATGCTACTTTTGTTAAGATGACAGTTGATTGTAGAGGTGTTAAGAAGTCTTTTTGGAATTAGATGAACGGTCAATATTCGAAAAGGATTCAGAATTAATGCCCTAAGACATGAAAACAAGTAAACTGGTTTTTAAAGTTGAATTTGGATTAATTAGACCAAATGTTAAATTCCCAAAAGACTGATGCAGACAAGGTGCATTTTAATTAAAAAGGGCCTTTTCTTTGGAAAGTGTTGACTTTTTGTGAAAATAATAAGTGTTTGTATGATAAAAAAAAGTTGAAAGTCTGTTGTTAACCATTTTTGTTTTCATTGATATATTCCAGTAAATCCAAATGATAACAATCATCTGCCTGATTCACATCAAACAAACCACGGCCTGTTTATGACAAAATCTCGACAGAAGTATTTTCAATTATCAAGTTTGGATTTTTAGCAGTATTTATCACAGCTCATACATTAATCTTTTGTTTCTTTTGTATTTGTTCGAAAAATAATAAAAAGCAAAATAAACTTTGATTCAAAATTATATGAATTATTTACCCATTACGTGATTGGATAGGTCTGATAAACATCAAATCAAAGTACATATAAAGAATGAAAGTAAAAAGTAGCAAAGTACTAAAAGTATCCAAGATAGTATGTGCAGGAGTGAGAAGAGTGCAATTATAACAAGGTAGGATATATGATGATTAACAAAGACGATTCAGGAAAGCATTTTTGCAAAGAAGAACATTTTTTGGCAAAATGTAATAATTACATTTAAATACCTACATAAGGTATCAGATTTCAATGAATGAATAATTTGAGTGTACAGATGAATTAATTTATTAGTATTCTAGATTCTGTTCCTCTTGAAAATCGGACTTCAAGTCATGTTACACAAGGTAAAATAAATATAACTGAAAACAATAAAATATAGTACATGATGAAATTTCTGGTTCATGTTTAGATTTTTTTGCATTGTCACAGTTCATACAATGATGTTTTGTTTCCTTTGTCCAGGTTTTCGTCTGATAGTCCTTGGTGTAACATTTGGCTGACCATCCGTAGATGTGTATTTTGTGTTTATGTCAATATGGCATCTAAAGCATTTGTACAAGTTTGTGCCTTGTTGCTCTGTTATCTTTATCCATGCTGATTTTGTTGACTGAAATTGTTGGTGACTGTCGGCAGGTCGGAATTCTCCAATGCCTACTAGAGCATTCTTTAGGTTTCTGAATTGTCCAGTTACTAGTTCAATGGGGCCCCGAGTGGCCGAGTGGTCTAAAGTGCTGACCGTTACGGATCACTGCCATCTCATCTCTGTCTCTGTGATTTCGAGTCCAGACTTGGCTAACATGGGTAAATGAGAAAGCCTGCCAGTAGCTTCTCGTGGGTCGGTGGTTCTTCCCGGGGTTTTCCAGGGTTCTTTCTCCACCATTAATACTGGCCGCCATGTATAGCCTATCTTGTGCTGAAAAATGGCGTTAAACCCTAAACAACAACAACAACTAATTCATGTGTCAGTTGTACAAATTCTGTGAGGATTTTCATCTACTAGTCAACTGTCTGTTTAAGAACATGGTTCATAGACTCACAATTGTTATTGTTATACATGTGGTCTATTTGATAGATTTTTAATGGTTTGTTGACTTCTAGTTTGATATTTGTCTTTAGTTTTTCCTGAAGTAATTAAGAAATTTTTCTGAAATTCCAGCACAAAGATTTTCTAAAGCTTCACATTTGTCATCAAAGCAAATACTGTCATAAGCATCAACTAGTCTGTCTTCCACAAAAATTTCTTTCAAGATAGTGTTGCAGTCATATCACGGTAACTGTGTTGTATGTCAGTATATGCCAAACATCCTCTTGTAAATGGCACGTGCTCAAAATAGGTGTTGCTTTGGGCAGAACTGTCATAATGCCTTAGACTAGAGCCTTCTCCTCATCACTTCCAATTACAAGGCTCTTAAGATTTGAATCCATAAGTTTTACTTTCAGAATTGCTATTATTGTGAATGAATAATGGTCCAAGAAAGATTGGTGGTTAATCTGATTTGTTTTACTAACAGTTGCTTGTAATATGTTACTGTCAAATGCATTTTACAAAGCATAAAAGTTTTGTCAAAGCCAAGTACAGTCTGCCGGGAGCAACAAAGATTCTTAACCCTTTCATCACTATGTAACTTTGTGGGCATAGAGTCCTCAACACTAAGTAACTTTGGAGTTGGAAAGCAAAATGACTTTGTGGACTTTAAAACAAAACTTTGCCAATGTTAAAGATATCTGGCTGGATTAGGTGTCAAAATCAAGGTTAAAAATCAAATTTTATGACTAATTCATTAAAATGTGCATATCTATTACAACTGTTAAAATGCAGGTGCAAACAGGTAACACAGGTAAAATATAAGTAATTATTTTATTACCTCTTAGAAAACTTAAAATGTTATCAAAACTTGTTTAATTGACACTAGATGTACTAGTGAATAATCAAAGTAGCAACACAAGTCTTTCTTTCATGGTGTCCATAATAATTTAAATTCTATAAAAATGAACCAAAATGAACTCCAAGGTAAGATCTGTCCACACACCTATATTGCCGCTGCCATGTTTGATCGTCACATTGAAGTTTGTTAAACAGACAATTTTTCCAAAAACTTCATCTGAATATAATATTTGAAAATATTCCGAAGCTTTCCTGGAGCCATCTAACACTCGGGTGTGATCAACTCTGTCAGAAAACTGAAACAAATATCTGGTTTTCCAGCTTCGTCCAAACAAAATCACGTAAAGCGTACAATTCCTCTGGTTCAAAACCTTAAAAGTCCTCTTCATTGTCATCACTGTCACCCACAAGTGCATTCCATTGTCTCTCCAAACGTCTTCTCTCAGTTTCATCCAAATTTACCAGGTCGAAATTATTCAAATCCTCCGATCTCTTCTTTGAAATTTCTTTCAAACTTCGCCATTTTGGATACAAATTTCAGCATTTTGTAAACCTGTTAAAAGTTCCTACTTTGTTGATATTTCTAGTTGTATACAAGCTAAACTCACGAGATCATCCAAATATAACATCTATATTACAAGATGGAAGTTATTAGAGGTACCCCGAAAGTTATTTAGTCGGGTACTATAATGTTAAAGAAGAACACTGCCCCAGACCGAAAAGTTGGTCCATAGTGTTTACGGATATACTTCCCCTGAACTGGTTTGCAGTGTTGAAAGGGTTAATATCTGTTATTTGTTCAGCTGTGTACAAAATTACATAAGGGACTTTGCCGCTGGTCCTGATAACTGATTGTACAAACGTTTTTTTCAGTCACCAAATTTTCGAGATGTCTGATTTGGTCAGCAATATTGTCGGAGTGTTTTGGAGCTATTCTGTCCTTTGATATTTAATTTTATTTTTTTTGGTCATAAATTTGTTGAAGTCCTTTTAGTTGGAACAGTTCATCATACTTTGAAGACAGTTTATTTATTTTTTGATGTGGTTTCATTTTTCAGCCAATTCTTGTAATGTCATCAAAAACACAGTCAGACATCTGCAAATATCCTGTTGCTTGTTGCGAGTTAAGGAAATTTCCCTACATATTTAACCAGTGACAAATTACTTCAGAGACCCTCCTCCCTTTGCCATGTGACCTTCTTTGTGTTGTTCTTTTTCAAGTGAAAGTTTTCTGAACCAGTGAGTGCTCTTGAAACTGCAGTGTATAAACAGTTACCATCACCACTTACTGATCCCTTAAAATTGCTGGATGATACATTTCTTTAAATTAACACAGAAAATGCATCTTTCTTTCCATTGATAGACATGCACACTGATTCTGGAATAAAAATCCAGTACATGATGAGAAGTTTACTTTTGGACTTTGCAGATGGGTGCAGTTTCTTCAATGTGTTTGACATTGTTAATCTTCATAGAACGTGTGCAGGACATAACTGGTATCAATGAACACTTAAGGCCATTGTAATTTTTCACAGGATTTTAATGAATATACCAAGAAAGCTAGATAAAAGCATTAAGTACACCTAAGGGCAACAATGGCCAGAAATAAATACACAATTTAAAATCTTTGATTTTAAGAATCTTTGTCAATTGCAATTACAATTTGGGATTTCTTACATAGCATGAGTCTTTGAAACGCATAGGGCAATGAATTCAAAAGAATATAATGTTAATAATGTATCAATTGGACAGAATATATAGATGGATACATAGAGAGATGTATGAAAATTATAAAAGTGTCACAAACGTGTACAATCATTTCAAGGAAACATTTGGCACAAAGACTTTAATTAAAATCTTGGAATCATATAAATTTGATCAAAATATTTGCTTGTAGAATAATAACTAAAACAATGTCATTCATCAAGATATCTATTTATCTGTATGGTATGACTAACATATGAAAAGTTTTAAAAAGTTACAGAAAATCACACAAATATTGTGAAAGTTACGAAAAGCTCATTTAAAATTATATATTGATTGACTATTGTGACTTTGATTTTCAGTTTCAGTTATTTTTCACTAATTATATGTTATTGTATAGTAATTATAGGTTATACATTTGTATGGGAAAATATGAACGAGCTTTTTGGACATTTCAATACAAGTGAATTTTGGTGTATTTAACCCTTTTCCTCATAGGGTGTCTGGCATTTTAACCCTTCAATATGCATGTAGCAAAATTACACAGTGCAGTCCGCTACGCATAGGCCTGTTAAGCAATGAAGTGTATGTTACGTTTAACAGCAATTTTAACCATTTTACGTTTTTGGTACACATTTATTATGTATGGAAAGATGTAAGAGTAAAATAAGGTCATTATAGCTGTATAATTATTTTTAACAAAAGAATTTTGTATGTACTTTAAAATCTTGAGAGAACTTGTTCACTATCAAATCAATGAAACTGCGTGATTAACAGCAGTGGCAAATTTCCACACTCAAAATTTACAAGTTTTTTGTCTGCGTCTACATCACAAAATCAGTGTAATTTGATAATTTATAAAAACTAAGAGCTTTCTACCTCAGTCTCAGAGCCTTTCCCCAAGTTATTGAAGCTTTCATAGTTGGGATTTTACTGGTTCAAAAAGTGAACGATATCAGAGACCGCCATTTTCTCAAATGGAGAATACAACCCTGTAATGATCTACTCACTTTAAACAGCAGATTGCAACCAGAGCATAAGCAGTGACCACGTGATCTGATGTAATGGTCATTCTCACCAATTAATGTAGTATCTAACAGCTGTTGTTTACAGCATTGCCAAAAGTCCCTTAGCATGACATCGGGTAAATTGCCAAAAGGGGCTTAGAGTGACATGGGAAAATTGCTAAAAGGCGCTTTTATTAGGTAAAGGGTTAAGTTTTTCAGTGTATTTCGATGTTTTTAATAACCAGAAAATTGGTGTCAGTTTCAGAGTCCACAAGAAAAAATTGCGGAATAATTTGTAAACAATGCAAGGTTTATTAAAAGTTCATTTTCACTTTGACTCATTAAATCAAAATTTATTGGACGCAATGCCAATAAAGAACAATATAACTTTAAATAAATATAAAAATGTGTATGATTAATATTTTTTAGTGCAGTATAATTTGTTAAAAATATGAATTCCTGTTATATTTTTGCAAGAAGTTTAAATGAAGAACAAAGTATACATAGTAATTATGTTGTTTCTTCATTTTTTAAACCTAGTTGTCTTTGAAAACTACCTTTCCTGAGCTTTTTTAGTGCAGTATAATTACACTATTTTTTTGGTGCAGTATAATTTGTTAAAATGTATTATTTTGGTGCAGTATAATTTGTTAAAAATATAAATGCATGTAATATTTTTTTGCAAAAAGTGTAAATGAAGAACAAAGTATATATAGTAATTATGTTGTTTCTTCCTTTTTAAACCTAGTTGACTTTGAAAACTAGCTTTCCTGAGTAGACCTGATGTGAGAAACCATTTGTCTGGCTGGTAGAAGGGGTTGTCTCAAGAGAGGTTTTAGGGAATATGGATATTTTGCAACTCTATTTAGAGATTGTTTCTTTTTCATTTGAATTGTGTCTATTAGGGATGATGATAATTTGTGTCTTTTTCATTTGAATTGTGTCTTTTAGGGATGATGATAATTTGTGTCTTTTTCATTTGAATTGTGTCTATTAGGGATGATGATAATTTGTGTCTTTTTCATTTGAATTGTGTCTATTAGGGATGATGATAATTTGTGTCTTTTTCATTTGAATTGTGTCTATTAGGGATGATGATAATTTGTGTCTTTTTCATTTGAATTGTGTCTGTTGAGGATCATGATATCATAGTGGTAGAATTACCATGTGTATCCTTAATGTTAATACATCAAAAGAGCACTTATCCATGCATGCCAACCATTATGCTTTTGGTATAATCATTATGCTTATTTTCACCAAATTGTTTCTTATACGTATGTTTTGTTTTATATTCTGGTTCTAATCCATGTTAATTTTGCCCATTTTTGCTGAGTAGTTTGACCTGCAGATGCAGCTTAGGAGTAAAAATAAATGTAGTTTTCAAGCAGCTTGCTGTAATTACAGCATGTAATATATTAGTTACATGTTGTAGCTTCAACAGAGTACTAATATTAGTAATATATAGATTACACTTATGCTTAGATTATGCTTTTTTGACACTTGTATTAGCAAAAATTATGCTTATACATCTCAGGGTTACATGTAGGTTTTACTAGTACGAGATCTTTTGTGTATTTTATTCAGATCTTAAAGAAGACAGAGTGAAATTAGCAATTTATCAGGATGTTGAGTCCAAGACTTTTTTCCCGTACCCTTATTCTCTGTCATCAGTGTGCTCAGCTACTTAGGCCAGGGCGGGGGTCCCCAGTGTTTGTGAGTTCTGTTCACACCAGCAGCTGGAATTTCACAAAGTCACGGTAAATTATTATCTCAAAACTCTAAGGCTCATAAAACTTTCTTGACACAGTGAGTCCCAGACTTTGTACTTCAAAATCACAAAAAAAAAAATTAGAGTTTAATTTGAATAGCATATTAATAGTTCCCATGTCTCATAAAAGCTCATCTGTTTGAACAAGAAGAATGTAAGAATTTGCATGTCTCATAGCATTGCTTAAATATGCTACATAACCAGTCAGATATTTGAAAAGTTTTAGTGATGCAGTGAAGATTATTCAGGTGGACAGACAGTAAAACCAGATTAAATAGTGGGCTTTGAGGGACTTTTAGTTAACAGAGGTTGTCTTCTTTTCACTTAAGAATCAGATGTGATTGGATGCCTCCACACAAGGAAGTAAATATTTATATGATATGACAACATTTAGTGTGATTTTTTGATAAGCCCACTTTGGTATAATTTTTTCAAAATAGTATCACTTAGCATCTATGTACATGTCTTTCCATCCATACACATATTTGTGTTGGTTCAGTGTTAATGTCTTTTCATATTAAGCCCAGTTTTAAAGGTTTTTGCTTTCTATCAAAAAATGTTGGCTCAAGAAACAAATCTCTTGCCTATAAAAGATATCACAGATAAGTAACATTTTATTATACTTAAATGTTTCTGCGTTCGCTCTTAGTGTCTGGTTTCAGGCTTTTAGTAGCTGCTTTCTCTCAGTCAATTTTGGTTGTATGGGGTTCATTTTAGTGCAAATTTACATTAGTTTACCGAGTTGAAGCTTATGAAAATTTATGAAAATTAAAGCAGAAAACAGTTTGGTTACTACAAACATTTAGATTAAAAGTGATTTTGCTTAATGATGTTTTGGTTTTGAGAGCTACTTTCGCTGTATAATACAAAAAATTTTGTGGTAATCCAGCATGGTTTTGTCATTCAACTTATATAATATTTGAGAGCTGTTTTGGATTTTGAAAATGAAAGATCTGGACCATGTTTTTGAAACAAGATGAGTCTTTCACATGGAAAACTATTGAAATTTTTTTTTTTAACTGAGAGCACAGGATCTCTGAAAACACTGTTTGGAAGGTGTGGAATGTTGGAATTCCTCCTCTCTGTGCAGCAACAATTGGTCATCTTACTTGGGAGAGGGGTTTACAAGAGACTTTGAAGTTGAAAGTCAAGGCCATGAAGACAAAATGGCGATACAACAAAAGCTCAACAGCAAACTTATAAATAAAGTACTTGAAGGGTGATTAGTTGTTGCCATTTCTGGAGAAAGTAAAAAAAAAAATCAAACAAGTTTAAATTTTAGCTTCATTTGTTTTTCTGCAAATACATGAAGATGTAATGATGACAACTAACTTGGAACATAGTGTTTATAGATTTATCTTTGTAGGAATGTTAAGCATGTTATGTCAGCTTTTCCCTTTCATTGAATTAAATTCTGAATTAATAATGTTTCTTACTGAATTTAAGAGACTTCATGTCTTAATTTGTTTCAGTGAGCTCAAGCGACGGCTTAAAGCCGAGAAGAAGGCACAAGAAAAGGCTGAGAAGTTGACAGTACAGAAGGAAACGGATGAGGGGAAGGAGAACAAGGCAGAAAAGAATGAAGATGAAGACATTGACCCAAATGTAAACTTTAATTACAAGTTTGATTTACTTTCAATCCTAGTTAATTCTAGTATTTGAAGCACATTGGTATCTGCGAGAAGTTTGGCATCCTCCTTAATTAAAGCTTGTTGTAATTGCCTTCATTTGTAAATGCCTGGAAAGAGACATATATACCAAGATTTAAATGATGACGTTGAATGGTTTTGCAATGTTTATGACAACACCTCGCATATTACGCTTATGCCAAGAATAAGAAGTATTAATGCATATTCAGTTGAAATAAGTCAATTATTATAACAAGATGAACATTTATGAAAATGAATAATTAAAGTTACTATTAAACGAAGATATTAAATGCTTTGAAGAATGTAGCTATTTTACTACATACATTACATATACTTGTCACAAAAAATTGAGTTCCACTCTGGAAAGGCCACCTTATAAGTCCACTTTTCCAGTGCAGAAGTGCAGAAGGGGTAGCTGTATAAGAGGGGGATCACTGTGTGTGTGTGCATATATATATATATATATATATATATATATATATATATATATATATATATATATATATATATATATACTGGAGGTTGGAAGTATGGGCTCAGATGAAGGGATTGTCCTTTGGAAAAGGTAAGCAAGGTAGTAGTGATATGTATGTATGATATTGTTGAAAGAAATTTTACCCCATCCTTCAAAAACTGCACATTATTTTCTTCTGCATGAAACATTATATTCCCACATTTTTTTTTACTAAGTACCACCAGTATGGCCACCACTATGGTCATCTTAATGATCTGACTGACATTATGGCCACCACTATGGTCATCTTAATGATCTGACTACCAGTATGGCCACCACTATGGTCATCTTAATGATCTGACTACCAGTATGGCCACCACTATTGTCATCTTAATGATCTGACTACCAGTATGGACACCACTATGGTCATCTTAATGATCTAACTGACATATCGCCACCACTATGGCCATCTTAATGATCAGACTTCTAGTATGGCCACCACTATGGTCATCTTAATGATCTGACTACCAGTATGGCCACCACTATGGTCATCTTAATGATCTGACTGACATTATGGCCACCACTATGGTCATCTTAATGATTTGACTACCGGTATGGCCACCACTATGGTCATCTTAATGATCTGACTACCAGTATGGCTACCACTATGGCCATCTTAATGATCAGACTTCTAGTATGACCACCACTATGGTCATCTTAATGATCTGACTACCAGTATGGCTACCACTATGGTCATCTTAATGATCTGACTGACATTATGTCCACCACTAATGTCATCTTAATGATCTGACTGACATTATTTCCAACACTATGGTCATCTTAATGAGCTGACTGACATGGCCACCACTATGGTCATCTTAATGATCTGACTACTAGTATGACCACCACTATGGTCATCTTAGTGATCTGACTGACATTATGGTCACCACTATGGTCATCTTAATGATTGGACTTCTAATATGTCCAACACTTAGGTCATCTTAATGATCAGACTTCTAATCTGTCCACCACTATGGTCATCTTAATGATCGGACTACTAGTATGGCCACCACTATGGTCATCTTAATGATCGGACTTCTAGTATGGCCACCACTGACATGGCCACCACTATGGTCATCTTAATGATCTGACTTCTAGTATGGCCACCACTATGGTCATCTTAATGATCTGACTGACATTGCCACCACTTTGGCCATCTTAATGATCAGACTTCTAATATGGCCACCACTATGGTCATCAAAATGATCGGACTACTGGTATGGCCATCACAATGATCTGACTACTGGTATGGCCACCACTATGGTCGTCAAAATATTTGGACTTCTAGTATGGCCACCACTATGGTCATCTTAATGATCTGACTACTGGTATGGCCACCACTATGGTCGTCAAAATGATCGGACTTCTAGTATGGCCACCACTATGGTCGTCTTAATGATCTTGTTATTGATACATCTTGGAGATGGCAGGTTGTATTTTCTTTGTACTTTCACGAAAAGATTTCTTGTAGTTTTTAACTGAGCCTAAATGGAAATAGTGCCAATAAGTCCACCACAACAGCTAATTGAAATGTTATTGGAGAAGAGTATCGGAGATGGTTTGGACACTCAGCAGTTAACAAAAATGGCCTTATGAATTCCTGGAAATTCTTTTCAGTCAGTAGAGTGTCTAACCCAATGAGGAGCTCCAGTTTTCTTGATTTCAGATTTCTCATTTAAGGCTTGTTTTTGGTGGAATTTACTTATTTTTGTTTTTCTGCTAGCTGTCTTTTGGGAATTTGTATTTATTTCACATAGTTTAAGGGTGAGAATATATAATTGTATTTTGGACTTTACATAGATATTATGATGTTAGTAACAGATTTTATCTGTTTAGAACTTAGAATTTTCTAGAAATGAATTTTGGACATACATCCTGGCTCAATTTTTGTGTCTTAGTTTTATTAATATAATCTTGTGTACATGAAAAATTATTTGTTCTTGTGATAACATCAGAAATAGAATCATTTGTATTGTTGTATTCAGTTTTTTTATTGATATAATTATTTACTCAAATTATTATTCTCTGAATTACAAAGTGTTTGGTTATATTCTTGAACTGAAACAATAATTTGGAATTATAGTGAATTCAGATAAGGATATCTTGGATTATATTAGCTTAATTAATAAGAAGACTTAGCACATCATCACACTTCAGGCCACTGGTACATTAGTACATTCAAGATTACAGAAACATCAGCACCTTCAGTGCTGGATCTTGTTTCGAACACCACCAGAATTATATTAGAGCTTATTTGTTGATTTTTTACTAAACTTGTTGGTTTTAACTCTTTTCTATTACTTGGTGGTTCTTCCCAGGGTTTTCCTAGGTTCCTCCTCCACCCGATGTTCTGGCTGCATTGTAGTCTATCATAGTTTATGGAGGAAAAATGGCATTAAACCCTCAACAGCAACAAACAGCTTCAATATCTGAGAAAAAAGTGTATCAACTTAATCTTGCAGGTTCTTTGTTTTTATATTGCAAGTTCTTTGTACAATCTTTTTCCATCTTCTAAAGAAATAATTAGTATTACTTCCTTGTTAATAAATTTGAATTTATCATCCTTTTCAATTTGTGTATCATATTCTTCCTTTTCTCTTTTGGATCATTAAGGAATATTTAAAACTGCGCTCCAAGATTGTGTCCCAGCTGAAACTTGAAGGAGATGTTCCCTATCCACACAAGTTCCATGTGAACATATCCCTCACAGACTACATAGACAAATATCAGAACATAGAGCAAGGACTTGTGATAGAGAGTGAAATCCTGAGTGTATCTGGTCAGTATTTTATTCATGTTAGTCCTTTTCCTTTTTGAATAATTTCTGGTTTGTAACACATGTCCATCTTTGAACAGGACATACAGGCTCATTTGTTTGCTCTCTTTAAAATTTTATAACAGTACACTTTTGCAAATCAAGGCTTGCTGTGCAACTCAAAATGATGTTATCATTATCATTGTGCTTAGAAAGTTGGATAGCCAAATGAAAATGGCAGTGAATGCCTCAGACGAAAAGAAAATGTTTCTCGTCACCTAACCATCCCAGTTTTTTGTTGCCGACCCTAGAACCCTTTTCATCCTGGGGTATAATTTTTCTATAACAAAAACAACCAAAAATCAACCAACCAATCCCCTCCTTAAAATGTGCATCAAATTTAGCTTGGGCCGAGTACTTGAAGTGCTTAGTAATTATATTTACTAATCATTGGCAAATTTGGGATTCATCGTTGGGATCACTGACTTGGAAATCATTTGCAATTGGACCACATTTCCATCAGTGATTTTCTAGTATAGGCAGACATTTTTAACAATACTTTGTTAAAAATGATTACAGCTGTTGATTCAAATGAGAGTGTGCTGCTCTCTGGGTTCTTGTTGAATGACACAAATATCAGAAATACTGGTTTTTGTTGCTAGGGATATATGGTGGAGTAGTTTGAATGTTAAACTGTTTGGACTTGGCAAACAGTCCATCTTTCTCACCACGGATAAAAGCAGTGCTAACAGAGTTATTGCCCTCATTTTATGGAAACTCTAGTTTGGATCATTTTTGATTGAATATTTTCATTTGTTTTGTTTTTAATGGGAAGGATGTATTGACAAACACAACCCTAGACTTTTTAAGATCTTATGCTTTGCATGTTGTTTGTTGTAACATCTGTCAATATTTTTGGTCATCAAGAGCAACAAATCAAGCTTAAACTAAACTTTAAAATGACTTGCTGACATTGTATCACCATGTGACAACCAAATATGAATATACTTTATAATATGAATGTTATTGTTTCTTCAAAGTCTGTGTTGGTAGTATGCTTTTGGCACAAGGGACAAGCCTATTTTTGCTTGTATTTATTGAAATCAGAGCTTTAAAGTAAAATAGGATCATTGGGCAGCAAAGATAAATTAACTAACCATAAAAAAAACTACTAGCACAAAAAGCAATAGATTTTGTGAACTTTCCTAAATGAAAATGAGACTATTATCATCTTTTATTCTGAGAATGACATTATTTTGATTTCAGGTAGGATCCATGCCAAGAGAGATGCAGGTGCAAAACTGGTTTTCTATGACCTTCGAGGAGAGGGTGTTAAAATCCAGGTCATGGCAAATGCAAAGTATGTGTTGTATTACTGGGCTGATTAACCAATACATTTTTATTCTTGCATACTCGCTCAAATTTTTAGGGTCCCAGGAATTGCATTTTAATGATAGTAAATATAAAATAAATATAAATAAATTATTTGCTACATTTACTAAACTTGTTGTTCCCTTGTGTTACTTAGTGCAAGACCATAGAGTCCTAAAACTATGATGGGTTATTACCACAATTGAAAAGTTTTTCTATCTCTTACTGATAGAATGAAACTTAAAAAGATATGAGGCTTGAGTGAGTTGTTGATGCCTCTTTTGTCTATATAACTCATTCATCCTTGCAGGATGCCATGAAGGCAATATTTTGGTGATCCCATACTACTTTCTTATTAGCACAACAGTGCATGCCTTTTTCCTCTCATTCCAGCCTTTATGGCACAACTGACACTAACAATTTGTAAAGTGGATCTCTCCCTCAAATGGCGAGTACACGAGCTCAGTTTAATACATTAGCATACACATATAACAGAAAAATTCAGCAATGCAATAATAATGGGCAAGATATGGATGCTAGTTAAATTTAGTGTTTTTTGTTGGGGGGTTTGATTTAAAACTCGTTTTAATTATGCAGTACTTGTTGCTACTGGCATATGCCATCATCCACCCACTCTGCTCTGATGTAGCATAATGCCATTTATGAAAACACTCTTCTGTGTATGGTCATGTGAGGTGTAGAAGTGGACTGTGTCATTTTGATGATTTTCTATTTTGTGGGAGGATGTTTTCACTTCAGTGGATGAGATTTTTCAAGACAAAAATAAAAGCTGTGTAGTAACAATTAGTAAGTATTGCATAATTATAATTAGTTTTGTCTCCTCCCTTACAATTAACAAAGTTGGGATCATTGTGATGAGAGTCACAAGAATAGCTCACAAAATTATTAAAACAGTTGATATAAAATATTAAATCTGAAAAAAATATTACATAGGCCATGAGAGCCCAATCCCAGCAAAAGCGGCAACAATGTGTTGTTACTTTCTCACATAAAGTTTGGGCAACAGGAGTACCTTTCGGAACAAATGGTCACATTTTTGGAAATGAATGACTCTTTCTGCAAAGACAAACTACCAATGATGTAATTTAACATTTTATCTTTTGAAAGACAATGTACAAAGTTTGTCGATGAAAATAACGACAGACAAAACACCATTGATGAAAGTAACAACGGACAAATGATTGTTCATGAAAATAACAATAATAAAAAGACTTGATGAAAGTAACAACAGACAAAAGACGATGAAAGTAACAACCGATAAAAACTTTTTTTCCTCTCACATTAACTAAAGCCAAGAGAAAGATGGAATTTTAAAAAAATATTAGTTGAAGGAAGGATTTTGTGATCTGATGAAGGCAAGAGGGAGTGCTCTAAAAGTGAAAAAAGAGGGTATTAGAAGATGTGGAATATAATGCTGAGAACAAATAGGAAGGCCATATAAGTGAGGTGGGGAGGGTTACCTTTCTGATCAGCTGATGCACTGTTCATTAAAGGTTGATTCAAAACTTTAAAAGTTGTGACGTCAGTGAGGTTATCCATATATGTTTACTATTGCAGGCAAGACTAAAAAAAGAGTGCCGCTTTTGAAATTTGTTTTTTTCCAAGTTAGCTGATTTGCTAATGTAATGAATGTTATTTCACCTTTATTCTGTTTGTCTCTCATCTGTAGGTACTACAAAAGTGAAGAGGAGTTTGCCAAGATGGTGGGAAAAATCCGGCGTGGTGACATTGTGGGAGTAAGGGGATATCCAGGTATAATGTCTACCGGCATGAGTATATTTAGAAAATTTCATTATTTCTGTAATTTTTCAGCCAGTTAATGACTGAAATAAATTCCCTAATTTCAGTGATTTTTATTGCCAATTGATAATTGAAAACCATTTCCCTGATTAAAGGGATTTTTTACTGCCAATAAAAGATTGAAAATGGTTCTTGGTTTCTCCAAAATGTTGAGAATTGAGGGATTTTTTAGGGGAATACATAGTGTCACAGGAATTAATCAGCAATATAAGAAAATTTTTAATTCATTCTCAGACTTGTTTTTTTTATATATATTTTTACCTTTCCAGGAAAATTAAACTAACTTTGAATGCTTTGCAATATTGTTTTCTTTGTTTTTATTTAGGGCTGTTCCATGAAACATGCATGGTACCCATGGGAGGTAATTTTAAAAACATGTATACCAGGCTACTAGGACTGCTTAAGAATGCATATGAAAATGATATTGCATTCTAAATTGCATGTATGGGACACCACATTAAAGCGCCTTCCCAAAAATATTTCACTGGATCGGCCCTTAAATTGAATGATGCGCATTCAAGTTTTTAATCTCAAGAGTATCTCATTTGGAGAGGTTAAATAGCTTTAGTCAGGGGTTGCTAAACATAATGGCATTGTGCCTTAGTAAACACAAAGTGAGCCCTACACTTTAAGGGCATTGTGCTTTAGTAAACACAAAGTGAGCCTATACTTTAAGGGCATTGTTCCTTAGTAAACACAAAGTAAGCCCTACACCTTAAGGGCATTGTGCCTTAGTAAACACAAAGTGAGCCCTACACTTTAAGGGCATTGTGCTTTAGTAAACACAAAGTGAGCCTATACCTTAAGGGCATTGTTCTTTAGTAAACACAAAGTAAGCCCTACACCTTAAGGGCATTGTGCCTTAGTAAACACAAAGTGAGCCCTACACTTTAAGGGCATTGTGCCTTAGTAAACACAAAGTGAGCCCTACTCTTTAGGGCATTGTGCCTTAGTAAACACAAAGTGAGCCCTACTCTTTAGGGCATTGTGCCTTAGTAAACACAAAGTGAGCCCTACACTTTAAGGGCATTGTGCCTTAGTAAACACAAAGTGAGCCCTACTCTTTAGGGCATTGTGCCTTAATAAACACAGTGAGCCCTACACTTTAGGGCATTGTGCCTTAATAAACACAAAGTGAGCCCTACACTTTAGGGCATTGTGCCTTAATAAACACAAAGTGAGCCCTACACTTTAGGGCATTGTGCCTTAGTAAACACAAAGTGAGCCCTACACTTTAGGGCATTGTGCCTTAGTAAACACAGAGTGAGCCCTACACTTTAGGGCATTGTGCCTTAATAAACACAAAGTGAGCCCTACACTTTAGGGCATTGTGCCTTAATAAACACAAAGTGAGCCCCACACTTTAGGGCATTGTGCCTTAATAAACACAAAGTGAGCCCTACACTTTAGGTCATTGTGCCTTAGTAAACACAGAGTGAGCCCTACACTTTAGGGCATTGTGCCTTAGTAAACACAAAGTGAGCCCTACACTTTAGGGCATTGTGCTCATGTCTACAAATATACTGCAAATACAGATCACTGTGCCCACAAAAATTCCCAATTGTCTTACAGCCCATTGTCCACAGTAAATACCCAATTGTCCTACAGCCCATTGTCCACAGTAAATACCCAATTGTCCTACAGTCTGCTGTGTCCATGAGAAATACCCAGTTGTGCTAGAGATTATTAATTTGGTAGTCATCATGGTGATGTCAAGAAGCTACAATGGAAGTCGAGTTTAATTGTAGACACTTGCCAAATGCCTGTGGTTAACTGGTTTCCAATTATTATGCACACTTACAGTAAATATTGTCTAATAGCACAAAATTTTTTAAGGTAATGTAATTAGAGCAAGAAAATTTTCTGTGTATTGATATGAAGAATTATAGTTAAACTAGGTTGATTGCCTGTCCTACAGTGGGGGGGGATCTGGGATGAGTGAGTTTAAAATGAAAGTTTAAATATAAAAATACAAAAAGGCATTTAACAAATTGGGATGCCACTGCAACTTTCACACCCATGACTTCTTGTTTGGCAGCCGTGACAGAAAGACAAACATGGATGCTTATAGATAAGATGATTTTACTGACTTTAAGACTGTATTTAAAGAAAATGCGAGTTGGGCTTTTTGTAACAGATAGGCCTTTAGAAAAGAGATTCTCCCTCAAATAGGATATCTATTCATGATATTAATGCTGACTCTTTTGTGTTGAAAGTTAAAGTTAAATTGACATTTTTCAATGGTCGAAGCTTACTCCTTCCAGGCTGTTATGTTTTTCTGTCAAGACAATAATACATGCATAGTAATGAAAATAAAAGTAATATAATTAAATAAAGAAAATTATATGGAAGTTCATGCTTTTTTGATTTTAGTTATATTTTGAAATTGTACTCTCGACTCCCAGTGTTTTGCATGTCTCCATATTGACATGCTGGGGGCCATTTGTCCTACAAAATTATTTCTAAAGATCAATTACTGATCAGAAGGAAGGTTTTGATTGATGTTAAGTACAGTTAAAATAATCAAGTTGATTGAAGATGAAACTTATTTTATGCCTTTTAAAGAAGATACCCCAGACAAAATGTGGTAAAAGTGCTTCTTTGTAGTGTTTTTGGTTTTCCAAATCAAGTTTTCTAAATTCTTATCCCAGTAAGTATCCCTTCTCATCAGTTTTACATTTCCTGTGTTTTTGAGTCTTGGTATTTACTTGTTTTTAGAGACAATTGTTTATCTTGCAGTTGTCACCTTTTGATTGACTGTATAATGGTGATGTCCATTGAGTATGGACTCTTGGATTTCCCAGCAATATTAATTTAAGCAAATACAAAATGTTTCATAAAGTTAATGGTCTAGAAAAGTAGTTAATTTTTTGTTGTTGTTGGGCTTAACACCATTTTCAGCAGCCAGTATTAATGGTGGAGGAAGAAACCGGGAAATCACCGGAAAGAACCACTGACCCACGAGAAGCAACTGGCAAGCTTTCTCACATCCATATTTGCCGAATCCTAGACTCTAACCCACGCAGACAGAGGTGAGATGGCAGTGATCCGTAACGGAGAGCGCTTTAGACCACTCGGCCACTGGGGGCCCCGAAAAGTAGTTAATAAAACATAAGTATTTCTTAAGTAATATTTGTAGATTATTAGTATACACTAAAGTTAGATGAAAGCAAGATTCAGAATGGAAAATTTCATAGTGTATCTCATTTCAGGTTAACCAGATCTATAAACTAATTAATATTTTCATTAGTTACTTCAGCATGATAAAAGATTTTTTACAACATTCTGCGTGTCGAAGGAAAACAGACTTACAAAGATAAGGTGGTAAAACTGTATAGTACTATTAGTGCATATCTACTATTTTTTTCCATTTTCCATATAATAGTTTGTGTGTCTTCCAGATTTGGATGGTAGGGAGACAGTGTCCCCTGTCCATGGGAATCTATGTATGTTACTATTGTAAGTGAATTTCATGTATCATTTTAAGATAAATGTATTTAATATATGTCAAATATTGAAAGTCAAGTTTGTAGTGAATTATTTCTCAAACTGATTGGTCTCAACACAATTAAATTTTCAATTTATGAAATGTATTGTTTTCATCCACAGGCAAGACCAAGAAAGGAGAACTCAGTATTGTACCGCAAGAGGTTGTGCTTCTCTCACCATGTTTACACATGTTGCCCAAGATGCATTTTGGAGTTAAAGACAAAGTTAGTAATCCATAATAAGAACCAGCTGAAGTTCATATTTTTAATCATCAGTCAACAGCATGCTAATGTGGATAATTTTAGTTTTAGCTCTGCTTGTCATCACTTGATATGACTATTCCTCCAACATTGGGTTTTCACTAAAAGACTTACTTTTGATGTCTAATTGGTCTTAAATGATATTAGTGCCAGTCACTCGGTATGGCTACCATAGTGGCTCTTTTGAAAATCTTGTTATAACTGCTTTTAAATGAATTGTCACATCAATATGTGGTTTTCATTAAAAGACTCCTAATGATATCTAATTTGGCCTAAACGAAATGGTGCAAAAACTAAATCCAATTAGGGTTTTCAGTGTGTGCCCATGTACTCTGGCACCTACCTGTTGATAATAACCTGGGTAATGATCCATTGGGTACCCATTCAATATTGTTTTCAGGTTCCACTTGATGATCATATCTGGTGACATCAGGAGTGAGCGAGACAAAAAATGCATACATTTTAAGGTTTGTGGTTACTGCGCATGCACATATGACAACATTAACCTGGCAAGAAGGTTTTGCTCAGACTGATGTGCAGGTCAGGAGAGAATAGTGCAGCAATTTAAAAATTAATTCCGTTTTAAAAAAGAAAAGATTGGCGAAACTTCTGAAGGTCATGTTCACATGGGGTTTCAGTACAGAAGGTCCTGGAGATTCAGGTTATGTTACAATTTCTCGTAGATAGGGAACCTAGGTAGCCACTAATTTGGATCATTGGGTATCCATAGATGTACACCAAAATTTGAGAGCCCTACATTCAATATATGCACTACAGCAACTAATTTGAAAACCTTGTGGCTGAAGAATATCAGAATTGGTTGTAACACTTAAAAAGTTCAAAGGAAGAAATCGTAGGATCTTTAATTCATAGAAATTCTTTTGCCTAGTAGAGTGTCAGTTCTTTTGAGGTACTCGCATTAAAGTTACTATCCAAAATTGAATGATTTTTCAACACAAGTACATGCAAGGCTACTTAGTGTTACAGCAAAGGGAATAAAGTGCTGTGCCTGGAAACCTCCTGATTTGGGTGTAAAAATTAAAATGTCATGGTCACTGTGACAAAAGAAAAATGATCTTTGCATAAAATACTATGTCATGTTTGTAGAGAACTTGCATTTAGGAGGCTATAAATGAAGTCCATTTTTGTAATCAGCAATTTATCTTCACCAAAGTATGTGGACAAGTTATATTAAGAAGGTAGCCTTATGTTTTTGGGATATAATTTTCCGTAGTCAAGGTCAGTGTAAAAGAGATGATGGTTTTCTGTTAATAACCTTAGTGGAGGGCTTGTACTTGTAAAAGAGGTGCATTGAGTTTTGGGTGAGAAGTTAAGGTCATTGAAAAGATGGATTTGCCGAATACTTTTTGTTCTAGAATGAGTTCCTTGACCAAATTTATTGGATAACTTGATCTGAATGTAATAGAGAACCCAGTAGGTTCTGTGGTCTAAAGGCCAAAAATCATAGTTCTGGCAAGTTTAATAAGAAAACGTTTTCTGCACATTAGGCCATTGGTCAGTAGTAATCTCCTTTTGCAGCAAGTGCCAACATAGAGGATTATTAAACACAGATGGGCATATTACAGTTTTCTTTTTCCCCCAAGAGTGTTTACTCCGATCAAAGGAATGACATGTTTTCTGCCCTAAGAGATACTGCAGCATAGACCAGAATAAGGCTAGTGTGATGATCTGTTGCCTCCATTGTATACATCATTTATCAGTAAGGATCAAACAATATTGAGGTTTACATGGTGTGACAAATGAAAGTTGTTCATAAATTGAATCACTTTTCTCAGAGATTTTGGTGGCAAACATTTGTGTATGATAAAGGAGACGAGATTATATTGTTATAATTTTAAAGACTTTTAGCTAAGCCCTGTATTTGTTTGGTTTTTACTATTAAAGCTTCTTTACTTTTCTAATGTAAGTCACTGTAATCTTGTTTTCTTAAACATTTCTGACAATTTAGGAATATATTTGTCAACTTTTAAAGGAGAGTGGAGGTTAATTTGATGTAACTCTTTGTGTTTTATTTATTAGCAAATCTCAGAACATGGACTATATGTATCACTTTTACAGGGGCATTGTCAACATTATTTACTGTTCTCATCAGCTTAAGCAGCTAGCTTAAAAATGTCTACTTTGTAGATTGTAACATTGTAGCAATCTTTTATAACACATTTATTATTTTTAGACTTACACTTTTATAACACTTTATTTCTTGTTACATTATTTAATTGAGTTTGCCTTGTACTTCTGAACTAGCACCTGCTGTTTCAGAAGGCTAGTTAAAGATTCTCTTGTCTTGTTTTACAGTATTTGGAAATCAGATACATCAATGACAAATCACAGCACAGGTAACAGGCATGACTGCTTTCTAGGGGGTTATTGTTTGCAATTTTCTTTCATTTGAAAGATAGGCAATACATAGCTAGCACCTTTCTATTTGCATTTACCTTTCTGACACTTGTATGTGTAGTGATGAAACTTGATATGTGTATTCATTATGAAGGATATTGATTATTACAGGCACAAAGAGGTAATGGTGACCTGCTTTTCACACTTCTTTATTGTTTTCATGTGCATAAAGGAAAGGTACATTTCAAATATTCACTTTTAGTGTTTATTTTTCTTCTTTCTTCCAGGAAACAAGATTTAGGCAGAGATACTTGGACCTCATAATCAACGAACAAGTGCGACAGAAATTCATTGTTAGAGCAAAGATAATAAATTACATTAGAAAGTTCCTCGACAATATAGGATTTTTGGAGGTGAGGTGTAATATTATAGACATTCATAGCAAGTTGCACTATTAATTGTTTATTGATGCCATTGTTAAAGAAGGACAGAGATATTATGATGCAGTCTTTTATTTGTATTAATGTTTGTAATGGCCTTGAACTCCTAATCATTAAAACCAGAGACTTGAAACTTTGGTCATTGACAGTCCTATGGGATTACATTGTTACAACAGTTTTTAAATGTTGTTCTTGTTTCTGAATGGGTGTGGGTTAATGAAGTGTGATTTTACACAAGACCAGATATCTCCAAAGATTGTGTCGGACATGTTAGAGGTTTGGCATGTATGAATAAAGATCCAGGCATTACATGTTAACCTTGCCTTTTGGTCATAACATACAAACTAGTGACATATTATAACCTTGTTACATTTGTTGAGCATGTAGAAACATTTATATGCAAAACTGACACTGACACAGGAGATCATCTTTTCCTTCAGAGACATAGCCCTTGGGTCTTATCTTGGAAATTATTGAGATCCCCACCCTATATCCTTATAAGCACTCACTTGGCATGAAAAGAAAAAAAAGTAACTGATGTGGGCCTAAGGTCTGTCCTTACCCTCTGGGTCATAGCATGGAAGCTCCCAAGAATCTCAATGTACATATTTACTGGTCATGAGTGGCCCCTGGACAGCCACTTTCCTAGAGACCTATCCAGGAGGCTGCGACATTGAGGAGATATTGAAACGGGGAAGTGTGAGACACATTTTACAGAAAATTCTTATTTAAGAATTAATTTTTTACCCTAAGAGTTTTGCAATTATATTTCAAAAGTAGGCCACTGTGCCCATTTATTGCTATAAGGATCTGTTTATATACTGGCAGTTTTACATGTTCTTTAAGATGTTTATTCTCTCGAGATGAATATTCCTTCATTTATATGAAAACTTTTGTTAAGCACTTTTTTATGGACAACTTATTTTTTCTTTCTGAAATTGAATTTTCATTTGAGAAGTATACTATTATAACAAAATTTTATTTTATGCAGAAAAGTGGCCACATATATGAATTGTATTTATTTTAACCAATGCAGGCTTAATGGTGTTCAGAACATGGAATACCACGTTTGACATGCATCATTTACCACCATGCGTCACTTACCACATGTTAAGTATATGTGGCTTGTATATGTTAAACAATATATTTTACATGTTCAGCATAACATGTAGGAAATATGGGGAAAAAATCAAGCAACTAGAATTTTGATGTGCTAAACATGCAAAAGTTTGAATATGTAAAATAAGTTTCATGATTGCATGTTGCATTCAAGATAACTTTTACATATTTGAACCATGTTTAGTGTGCATACATTGTCAGTGTCCACTCACATTGGAACGCTTGTTGAGTGTTGATTTATTTCATTGGGGATGAAGGTATTGATATGAAAAAATTTAGGATAATATTTTAAGGATTTTATATTTGCTACCTTCACCTTTTATTTTATATAGTCTTTCCTTACCTTTTTTCATTTTTGCCTTTAATTGACTCATGCCACAACTAGGCATAGGTGCTGTTAAATGTTAAAAAAAGCTTATTCATGTATTTGAGGTCACATGTGTTTAACATACAGTGGAATCCCACTTTAACATGTTAATTGGGGTCCCAAAAATTAGATTGTGATAATAGTGGGGTTGCATTATTGTGGGGTTTTACAGTATTTTACTTTTATCAGAGAACAATGCATTGGCACATATATGTGTAAAACTGATGTAAATCGTGAATCAGCACCATTTACTATCATGCATTTGTGGCATGCAGTTCATCCATAATGCATGTAATTCTATTGAAAATTGCACAGATTAAAAATATTCAATAATTTTGTAACAGATCAATGTATCAGAATTCAGCATTTAATATATAGCATGAACAGATTATTAACACCATTTTCTTACTGTCTTACAGATCATTATGTGTCTGAATTCAGTGGGAAATATTTACAGCAAAATTAGGTTAAGAAAGACAAAGCACATGTACACATATCTGAATTTGTGTTATCACAGGGTGCGTTATAGTGGAGTCACACTGTAATTACATTTCACAAATGAAAACAAATGAAGCTACTTTGTGATATAAAGTAGTATTATCTATCTATGTGTTTGGTTTTTCATATATATTTTTGTGGATTAATGTCTACAGATACCCAAAATAAGAATACAAAAGAACATAACAATGGAAACATTAGATGACAGCTGCTTAAATTTATGAGCAAAATAAAACACCTGTCAAGATCAGTTACATTCAACATCTTTGGGAACCAACTCATCCAACAACACTAAGCTGTTTATTAAATTACATGTGTATGATTGCTTTTTTAAAACTAAAGCTGTCAAACTTTTAAAACACTCTTATCAGGTACCCTTTGATCCTAACGGTTCTGTGGCCACCTCATCAAAGAGAAAATGATTTAAATATATAGAAACCTCAAAATGAGTCAACATTTAAAAAAATGTACAGTATCCTATAAAAATATCACTACCTAATGTCATCTGGTTAAAAGTCCAAGAATTCACTCTCATTTTCAGGTAAAGTTCTGAAATTCTCCATCACTGTCTTGTCAATCATCATGGTCTAGTCATCACAAATATTATCTGACTCCCTTTCCATGGTCTTACTGTTAAATGCAGATGATTATTTAGAGACTGACTTGAGCTTTGTTAGCAACACTTTGATCATAGTTTGTGGAATCTATTTAAGGTTGCAGCTGAATATGTGTCATTTGTGCAGCAAAATCAAATAACCACCCTGTAATTTGCCACTGTACCACACGTGTGGCTCAATCAAAGAGTTCAATTATTTACTGTAAGAGACACACCTCTGCTTGGCACTGAAAAAGTACATGTAATTGCAGCTCAGTTTAAAGGATTATCAACATGAAAACAAAGTGAATGCTGCCTTTACAACCACTGGCAGAAAACTTGAGTACGGTAAACAGGTAAACTATGGCACATTTTATTACCTGGGTTATTATCAGTCGGCACGTACCCAAGCATTCAGATACCGTTTGGCATCTTTACTTGAAACATTATTCATAAAGTTATGCACTTATTTTCTGATGACTATGGCCATAACACAGAGGCTGTAGAATGATAACATTAATCATAGATTCCTGTTGGTTTGGATAATATCATTCCTCGATGTGAATCCAACACATGACCTGCTGTTTCTTGCTGAGTGCATTTAGCAATTAGTGTCAACATTTGAAGTGTTTAGAAACTATCGTAATGCAAAGATACTTACCAAATTGAAAAACCATGGAATCGCTCAGTTGTTTCAGCTTATCATACAAACCAACTTCAACCACTAGATGTGTCTTGAACATTCAAATGTCAAGCCAATTAATGATGAATAGATAATATTGGTCATGTGAAAATATGTGAAAGGATAGACCTAATTATCGATGGGTTTTGAGGATGCAGGACTTGTTTAATTCAACATTTTTAGGATTATTTGCTCAACAGCCATTTGTGTGTATCAGCCAGTTTAGTTGATGCAGTTTTCATTCAGTGGTCTTGACCTAAAATATGTTTGAGCATCAATAATCTGCAGTATTTAATGATGCATATACATCATGTTTCATTAATAAGTTTAATACTTTTAGTTTTAGTACTTTTAAGTTGTTTTTTTTTTCAATGTGATTAAGTATTCATGTTAAAAAAAAATGAGACCTGCTTTCTTCAGGACTTTGTTGACAACGGTTTAACCTGAATAAAGAATTGATTTAAAAAGTATTAAATCGAACTTTCATATATATCATCATTACCTTATTCATTTTCTTGTTTATTTAAATCCTTATCTTGCAACATATGGATACTGGATAGATGTGTGTGCATTTAACAAATTATGATACTTTATAAATCTTTTCTTAAAAGAGTTAATGTAAAAGAGCACATGTAAATGCTAATATTTGTTGCAAGATTAAAGCAATGACATCAATTTATCAAATAGATTTGCTGATCACTAATAATAAAACAGTTTGATTAGGTGTGGCTTTTTCCATGTTTATGGTAAATTTTTGTTGGGTCTTTAAATTTGGGGTTCAGGGCAAGAACAAAGTCTGTGAACCTGGTACCCCACAAAAATGAGTGATACTACAGTATATAATGTTTATGTGGGTTTAATGATGCTGTTAACACATTATTGTCTTGCTGATTATTTTGGATTTAAGTGTCTTTCTTAAGGATGAACATTAGACCCAGCTGGCCTGGGTGAGTATCACACATGTAGCCCTTGAATTACGAGTCAGATGCTTTACCAACTGAACTGCTGTGGATTCCCATCATATATTATAACAAGGCAGTGGCAATGATTATTTTATATCTTTCTTGTGTTAGGTTGAGACTCCAATGATGAATATGATTCCAGGAGGTGCAACAGCCAGACCTTTCACCACGCATCATAATGAACTGAACATGCAGCTGTACATGAGAATAGCACCAGAACTGTACCTCAAGGTAACTTGAGCTTTTTCTTTATTGCCAAATAATTTTCATTGTGATTATACAAATATTTGCACTACTTACATCATTGTTTCTGTACATAATGCACAAAATGAAAAACTACATAACCTTTCAGAACTTTGTAAACCAAATAAAATGAATCTAGCTAATATATAAAAGAGACAGAAAAAAAAATAGTGATTTGTATTGCTGATCACTGTTAAAGTTGCATTCTATCACAGAATCGATTATAGTTCAGTTAGTCTTAATATCATTCTGGCACCTGTTAGCATCATGTAGTTAATGATGCTTCTGAACTCTGAGATAATTGATAGAAAATTTTACAAATACCTTAATCATAAGGTTTAGTTGGCCTGAAATGAAAATGGCACCATCCAGTATGCCTCCTATGATGCCATTTTAAAGATCTTTTTTTGTTTTACTAAATGTGCTTTTAAATGGATGGTCATATAAATATGTGGTTTTCTCCCAAAACTAATATTTCTGGATGTTTCTAAATGATAATGAGATTTTGTTTGGCCTTGTCTTCCATCACTCATCTTGTGCAGTTGTCAACAATTGCTTTTTAAACTTTTTCTTCAGACTAAACTAGTTTTAACCAAACTTGGCAGACAGTACCCTGGCACAAAGTCATTTCACTGTTGTGCAAATGATGTTGATCAGCCATAAAATATGGCTACTTTTGCTAAAATTATAAAAATCCTTAAAAATCTTTTAACAGACTTTTACCAGATATGATGGAAAGCACATGATGCAAATCTACAATCTAATATGGTTGGTATTACTGAAATGGGCAAAATCTTGAACTTCTCAAAACATTGCTTAACAGAATTTAGACAAATTGACAGCATTCTAACATAGGAAGCTTTCATGAAAATATGCCAATCTACCATCAGATGGTCCAGAACATTAAAAGGACTTTTCACAAACAGCTCTTCAGAAAGATTTTGGCAGAAAGCATCCAGGCATGCATGTTATAAAAATGATGCAGATCTATAATAAAATACATAAAATATAGCTTCCTTTACTAAAAGTAAAGGACATCTAAAAACAATGGCTTGGTAGAATTTTATAGATTTGACAGCATCCTGGCATGAATATTTTTCAGGTTTGTGCAAGTGATGCCAAAAATATAACCACCATTACTAAAAATAGAAATTTTTTTAGTGATTTCACTGGAACTGCTTAGCATAGTTGGATAAATTGTATGAAAAAAATTGCCTTTATTGTTTTCAAATTGATACAAATGATGCCAATTTATCTTCAAACACAGAAGTCATTACTAAAAATAAATTCATTTAAATGACTTCTCAGAAACATACTTTACAGAATTTTACCAAATTTGAAAGAAAGCCATATGGCATTAAGGGTTTTTACGTTTGAAGCGATTATGTAAATCTGCCATCAAATATGGATGCTTCTAGGAAAGAAAGAACTTATATCCACATTTTGACAGAATGTTTACTGGCTGTAGATTTATACAGATGAAGCAGATATGCCATCAAATATAATTAGTTCCTAGAAGCAGAAAAATGTTTACATGACTTTATATAAAAAAATAACGCTTAGCAGAATTTGAAAACGTTGACATCAGTTATGTATGAAAGGGTAGAAAATTTCCTTCAGACTTACAACATAAAAGCAAAAACTGCGGGAAAATGATTGTTGCTCAAAAATATGGATAAGTGGTTCATCCGTGTTTGATTTGGATCTGGGTTTCAAATAGAATTAGTAGAATTAGTCAGGGAATCAGACTAACTTTGAAACAGAATCTGATGATTGAAAATGCACCAATTTGTTTATGTGAATGAAGCATCTGCATGATCAAACTGTTCATTATAAATTTTTAAAAAAATGACATCCAGCAATCAATGCATGTTTAAGACAAAAGAGAATAAACCTCTTGAAAAGTGTTAATAATCAACCCTGGGGTACATTTATAGTCATTTTATGATGGACTTGGCAGGTCTGTATCAGGGTACATTTATAGTTCATTTTATGATGGACTCGTCAGGGTTGGCAGGTCTGTATTGGGCTACATTTATAGTTCATTTTATGATGGACTTGGCAGGTCTGTATTGGGGTACATTTATAGTTCAATTTAAGACAGACTAGTAAGGGTTGGTAGGTCTGTATGAGGGTACATTTATTGTTCATTTTAAAAATTTTAAGTTAATGCAATTACAGTGAGACAGATTTCTTGGACTGCCCATGAGCATTTAAGCACACCATGAAAAATTATTGTGAGAACTGTGTAAACTTGCCAGTCCTTTCATGCAATGAGAATATTATATTTGTTATTTTATGTGCACATTTCATTACTTGTGTAAGTAATGTCATGCAGACAGCTCAATCTTTGGTACATATTTAAAATTTTCACAGATCATGACTTGTCTGTCCATGCAAAAAGAGACATGATACCATATAGTGATCACCAATGCATTTTATAATTTTGAATCATTTTTGTGGTTGTGAGAAAATTATTTGTATAGACCTAATTCATATTTTGGATTAAGGTGTCATTGCTTGTTTCTAAGGAATAGTAGTTATTCATTGGGTCTTTAAATTTGTGGTTTATAACAACTACAAAATCCATGATGATTGGTAAATTTCCCCCCCCCCAAACCCTAATGAGATCACACTATACTTTTTTTAGCTAACTTCTGCAAAGAGCAAGGTGTATACTGAAGTCCATTATTTCAATACACTAGTACACTTTCACTTTTTAAGAAATATCCATTCAAAAGTGATGCCTATCATTTTATTGTAATACTATTTATTTTAGCAAAGTATCCTTATCAAATGACTAATTCCCTTGTACTCTTCTTGGCATACTTTCAACAAGATGTCCTCTTTTTGACCTCATTGTCATCACTTGCTGACCGCTCCATTCCCAGAAGAAGTCAATGTCATAGGGGAGATCAACCGTCCCTGTGGGGAAGACACATAACTGTCATGGTTTGGAGATTGGCCTGAGTTGTGACCCAAAACCTCTGGCTCTCAGGGCAGAAAGATTTTCGTCAATAGAGAGGTTTGTGGAGAGGTTTTCTGGGTCCTCCTCTCATCCAGATCTGCTGCTGTTCTGCACTCTTCCATGGTCAAGGAAGGACCCAGATAACATGAAGTATAAGGGGTGGTCTGTCCTGCATTGTGCACTCCAACTACTGATCCTCCGTTTATTGATTTTATTCTCATGCTTTGACCTTTAAACCCCACTCACCCCTCTTTGGAACCTGACACATGCCCTGCAGGAATATTGGCTGGGGTTGGGCTCAGATCACAGTAAAAACCTTAATAACCTCAGAGCTTAAAGTGTGCATCCATGTTAAGGTGGCCTTAAATACCAATCTCTTTTCAGCATCCTTCAGTTTTTTAAAGAAGTAATAGTAGAGTCCAGCAGTGTTTTTAACATTTGCTGGTGGCCATAATGAATACATTAATTTATGCTGTCTCGGTGACAGTGGTGTTCTCTTTGGAGTTTCTTCTTTTCTGAGATTTGAGTTTATATTGGACCACAGAAAGAAACCTTTAACATTTTTGAAATTAAGAGGTCAGAGATCTTTCCCCTCCATATCATCACAAGATTTGAGGGACCAGCAAGATAGGTCCCAGGCATGGACTCTGTGGGCTGTTCAAAACTGACTGAGAAACAGGTACAACCACACCAGTCTCACAAGAAGCATACATGCATAACAGATTTTTATATTTTGATTATATCTTTATCCAGTGGACCAGTCTGTTCTTTGAAAAACTTGGTGGCAGATATTAAGCAAAACCAGCTATATCGGTCATGACTCGTGAATGTCATATGACCTAATGCTGGAGAGACATCTTTTTAAATTTAAAAAGTCCTGTCAAATAAGAAAACAGAAATCAATAGCACTTTACAAATTTAAAAAGAAGTTCATGGTATCCTATTGTGATTTCACAGCAGTGTTACCGACCTTTATTACCAGCCTTCAGTAATGAAATCTTACTCTAAGGGCAAGTCCAATTTATTTTATACCAGATTTGCTGAGACTATCTGCTATCCTTTAAACTGGTAAATTCAGTTATGCAATAACAGCAGTTAATGTATTACTGCATTAAAATGATTTTTTTTTTTAGGGAAACTGATTTTAATTATGTAATACTTACCTGCTAGTAATTCAAATATTACCTCCCCTTTCCCCTCCCACCTTACTCCTCAATTCTGTACTCATGGTCCGAGTCTGATAGGAAGATACTCTGGCTGGGGGGGGGAGTCAGACTGGGTTCACATGCTCTTCAATTCCAGCCCTCCATTACTTGGGAATAATTCGCTTGAGCAGGGGCATTGGAGCCCAAGAAAATTCAATCATTGCATTAGGTTGTGGTTAGTATCACAAATTTAAAATTGGTTTAGCATCCCGAAAACTAAATGCAACAGAAAATATTTTTCAGTGAAATCATGGTATTCAGAAGAATGAGAAAATATTTTGATGAAACTTAATTTACAAACTCCTAGACTATTCAAACTCAAGATTTCAATTTTTTTGCTCTACTTTATATCCATTGTATCCAGGCAAGTGTCTAGTTTTCCTGCCTGTTACTTTTAATTTTTTAATTACTGTTAATTTTCCTCTCCAAACATACACCTCTTAAAATGGACTAAACTGTTCCATTCAGTACAGGAACAATAGAGAGGCTGCAAGGTGTGAATTATTAAAATACTTAAAATCCTGTCTGGAGACCACCATGGCTGCCATCCAGATCTCTTTCAGGATGTGTCATCTCCTCAGACATCTTTCATTTACACCAGAAATTGTTAGATTTATTAAGAATGTATTAATAAGTGATGGATGGTCCCCAAAACTGGTCTTTTAAACAAGGTTATCCTGTATCCATATTGTCTAATCTTGTAAAAGATTAATCATGAAGTTGCATGTTTTGTAGATGCTGGTAGTTGGTGGACTTGACAGAGTTTACGAAATTGGAAGACAGTTCAGAAATGAGGGGATAGACCTTACACACAACCCCGAGTTTACGACATGTGAATTTTACATGGCTTATGCTGACTACCAGGATTTAATGAAGGTCACAGAAGACCTCATCTCAGGTGAGTAAAAGAATCTGAGGGGAATTTGTTTGCATTAAAGGTCATAGTAACACAGCAGTCAGTTTTGGGGTTCATTTTAATCGTGTATTATTAGGCCATTTTTGTTGAACCTGCCTTGGCAAAACCTCAGCATGGTGATCTTGTATATTTGCATGTGGATGACTTAAATGCTTGTCTGAAAAGACTTTGAATCTCAACATACTTTGTATGTCAGCCAAGAGGTATCCTGGTGGAATAACACTCACATAGCAACCGAGTCCCTCAAGAAAAAAATTGCAGCAAGCAGTCATTTCTCAATGATTAATTGAAAATGAACAAATTCCATCAAGCAGGTGGTCTTTTGCAATGGCAGTGAAAGCTAAGTCAACATCCTTTTAATTCACAGTATCCTACTAATGGAACTACTTAGTATCATCGAGTGAAAAGATTTAAAAATTCATCCTCATTGTCTTTTAATGTTCTGAAATGCTCCATCGTCATTTAGTAAATTGTTATGGACTAGTCATTTTAAATATCATCATACTACTTTTCCTTGGCCATATCATCAAATGTATGAAGACACAGCGCGGGTTCTGTAACAAATACTTTGTGGCAGATCAAATAACCATCCTCTGTTACTTGCCACTGAGTAGTATTGCTCAAGGGTCAATCAAAAGATTGTCACAAGAGAATAAGGTCAGACATTTACTGGAAGAGGTAGAACTGTACTTGGCAAGAAACAAGTACCTGTATTACATTGCTACTTGGCAAGGAACAAGTACCTGTATTACATTTGTGGCTGAATCGAAAGGATTGTGAACTTGAAAACAAGTGAGTGCTGAGTGCTGCCCTTACAAGCCAAGGGCTTATGGGGCCCATATGCATTGGTAGAAAACTTGTATCTGGTAAATGGATACCCGATGGCTCATTTTATTTCCCAGGTTATTATCAACGGGCAGGTATTTACATTTCCTCAACTCTGTGATTCCAATAAAAGTAAGTTCATACCAATGCTTGAAGTGTGTAGTAACATTCATGTTTAGACTGATGTAAGCTGGCATTACCAGACTAGACTCTTGAATAAATGCTTCGTATTTCCAGGAATGGTAAAGTACATCACTGGCGACTACAAGGTAACATATCACCCAGAGGGTCCAGAAGGGGATGCATGGGAGGTGGATTACACTCCTCCCTTCAGGAGAATCAGCATGTTGTCAGAGCTGGAGAAGAAGTTAAAAGTGAAATTTCCAGACCCAAGAGATCTCCATTCAGAAGGTACTGACTCAATTCCATTGAATTCTCTAAAAGGAAATTATGTGATACAAACATTAGAGTAGAAATACTATTCCAGGCTAAAACAAAATGATGTCAGTTGCATGATTGCATTTAATTAAATTTAATTTTGTAAGCAGCTTAAAACTTGTATTACCATCTTGATTACATTTCACCCTGCATATTTAAATAAAGTTAACCTCTATCCTGACTCTTTTGTGCACAAGTGTAGAGTACAGGACTGGATATAATTTTTAGAGCTTAAGGTAGATTATTGGTTGGCCTGTTTGCATTGCATCATCTGACATCCACCTGTTAGGATAATTTTCAGATCATTACTCCACCCGAACTATATGGAGGATTGTGATGAAGCTTTGCCGACACACATTCGTCTAAATGTCTAGTTGACTCTAAATAAAAATGGTTTTACCCAGGAATCCAGTATGGCCACATTTTAGTGTAAATAACTGAAATATAACAGTAATACTTACCAAGCCAAATATGCCATATATATACTTACTTGAAAGTAGAGTCCAACTGCAAAATGCAGAGATCCAGATCAGTTAATGAATAATGCACATGTAGATATCAGTTTTTCAAGTTGTTGGGAGTAATTAGTAGAACAAACATGGACCATGATCTGCTAGCCTATTATGCAATATCAGATTAAGGTCTATATTGTTGCAGTTCAGCTTGACTTTTAAGTGAATAGATATGGTACTTTCTATTTTAGCATAAATTCTGTTTTTGCACTTGTACCTGCATTTTCTCCATTTTAAACTTCATTTTTAATTTTTTCCATCCATCTGTCTTTAAAAGATGAAAAACCTCAAAAGATTTGACTTTTTCACTTGTGCTTCACATGCGTAAGCAATCGTACATCTGTCTTAATCTTATAATGTAGGATTCCTTGAGGTTTGGGAGGCAGAAAATAGTTAAGCTGCTTTCAAACATATAGGGATAATCTGCAACTTTGAATAACAGATTGTAATTGAGATATAAATTTAAACTAGTTCAGTGTTGTAAATATTAACCCTGTTATATCATATGTCTGATATGTAAGCATCTATCGGATTGGAATGGATCAAGATTGCTGATTTCTGGCAGTGTGGATTACATGTGGCATAATCCATCAAATAAAGGGGGGCCCTGGATGGCAAAGTGGTCTTGGGCAATTACTTTTACAGTTGACTGACATCTTACTTCTGTCTGCATGGTTTGGAGTCTTGGATATGTGATAAAGCTTGCTAGTTACTTACTGTGGGTCACTGGTTATTCCTTATGTTTTTTCCATGTTGTTTCACTACCAAATTATACATACCATCATATGCAGCCTATCAAGTGCTGAAAATTAACCCATAAAACCACAAATCAAATAAACAGTGGAATATTTCAGCAAAAGTGTTATAATTATTATGGAAAGTACCTGATGTACTCACTTATATACACATCCACAGCACTCAAGTAATTAGTAGAACCAACTACATAGACCCAGATTTGCAGGTGCATTACATGTTGGCAGATCAGGGTTTGTATTCTTTGCAGTTGGACTCGACTTGTTTGGTAGCATGACATGGAATATCTGCAGAGAAGCTTATCTAGCTTTCAGATATCTTGATGTTGATGTCTGTTGATTTGTCTCGAGCAGTATTTAAAAATTAGATGACACCTTTCATACTTCATACTTTGTGTACTTTTTACTCGCATCTTTTTCTAGAAAGACCACCCCTTGTATAGGGCCACCAGCAGAAGGGGTGACTTTATAAAAGGGTTAGCACCTCATCAAAACCATTAGCATCAGCACCACTTCTGTTGCAGCTTCCATATTAGGAGTTGAATTGCAATAGTGAGACCATCTCGAGTTTTTAAATATTGGGAAGTTGTGTCTTTGACTGCTGTTCATTATTCAGTTCAGGAATGTTGAGTTTAATATAAGAATCTAAGTAAGACTCCTTCAAGACAAGGCAGTTATTGAATATTGTGTTTTACATCTACCCTTCTGTCTGGTACCATTTTTTTTTCTATACAATAACTTGATTTATGCACCATCCATAATATCTAAAGTCTGGATGGCTTTCACTTGATGTCAGGAAGAACCCTGTCAATTTCCATGTGAAAAGATCAAAGGTCAAGGTTACTGTCTTAAAGAAGAAAAGTAGTTTTCACAAAAGAAAGTGAGTTCTCCATCTCTTCATTTGCCATACTTTGTACATGATTTGCACTTGGAGTAAGGAAAGAAGCCTTTTGATTTTGCACTCAGAGGTCAAGGTCACTATCTGTTATTTTATGTGCATTGTACAGAATTGCATTTTATATTTTTTGTTTTGCTTAATTTTATATTTATTTGGAAGGCTTTAACTCTATAAATTTTTGTTTTGTTCATTTCTATGAGCACTACTGATCATAGATCCAAAGAGCTGTGAGATGGTCTGTTGTCTGTCCATCCATTATCATATGTTTGTTATCACTTCTATTAAGGCATTGGTCCTAAATGAAAATAGTGTTAATCTGATGCCCAATATATCTGCCGTGGCAGCCACATATTGAAAATCTTGTTATCCCACTCTTGAATGGAAAATCTAAACTTGCAAAATATTTGTGCCACTTCTCCAAAAATAGACTGCTACATCAACATGGTGTTTTAACTGAAAGACTTTTTACAATGTCTACTTAGAAAAAATATGTGCTAATCTAATGCCCAATATTGGCACCACAACTGCCGTCCTTAAAATCTTAATCACTACTCCTCAGATTATTGTGTCATGGGGTTTTCATGAAAAGACTTCCATTCATGTCTAGATTGTCATGCATAAAACTGGTGCTGATATTCAAAATGGTCACCACATCAGCCATCTTGAAAATATTGCTAGAAATTAACTGATTTCCAGAATGGAAAGTCATGTTGTTATCTCTACTCCTTCCAAATGTATGGCTGAATCAGCATGTGGTTTTCACCACTAGACTTCTTACAATACCTAATTTGGTCCTTGAATGAGAATGGTGCCAGTTGTACAGGTATTATGGTTAACACGAAGGCTACTAAATTTTTTGCTGTCACTGCTTCTGCTGAATGGATGATGATTCTGATGGGGTTTTTCACCAAGTCCTAAATGAAAATTGTGCAAGTCATACAGTGAATATGGCTGCCCTGATGGTTGTCTGAAATATAATTTTGTGAATACTGGCACAGAATGGATGACATTGTGATGTGAGGTTTTCACCAAAATAAAGACTTATAGTGTCTCCTTTGTGCTGACATCCCATATTTGTACCACAGCAGCTAATAAGATGGTTTCAGCATGTGGCACTTAAAAGGTAAAAATGGTTTTATCTTAAATTGCTGGAGATTCTTTTCAACCACTAAAGTGTTATTCTCTTTGAGTGACTCTTGTTATATCTTCAAAACATGTGTACACACACACTCACTCACACACACTGAAAGAAGGAAGATAGTTTCTACACAGTAACATTGGAACTACATCAAAAAAGTGTTAATGATTTTCACTTGGAGTAAAGTGGAATTTTATTGATGTGAGGATCACTGACTGAAGGAATAAAAGTGGTTTTTGCACACCAATTTTACTTACCTAAATTAAGCATAAGATGGTAATATAACACGCTGATTATTGTACTAACATAAAATTACAATGTTTAATCTTAAAGAAGGATGTTTAAGTATTTGCAAGATTGAACATATCTAACAGCAGTCTTTTTCAAAATACAGAGGCACGTCAGTTCTTGGATGACTTGTGTGTTAAGCATCAGGTGGAGTGCCCAGCACCCAGGACATCTGCCCGACTTTTAGATAAGGTCAGTAAGAGAAAGCAGATAAGTTAACATACATGCCAACCATAATGTTTTTGGCGCAATCATTACGCTTTTTTTCCACTAAATTACGCCTTACGTGTAAATGTACATGGATTACACTCTTTTTGGTATATTACACTCCCAAAAAAAATTTATAATTTTCTCATTTTTATTAACATCCCACTAATCACACAAAACATTCTAGAAAAGACAGCTTTTGAGTAACTATGACATAAAAGTACACTTGTCTGTAGTGTTATGTTCTATTTATGGCAGTTGCCCTATTTCCAAGAAGACCTTTGTTTCTATTTATAGCAGCTGTCTGGCCTAGGACATAACAGACTGGTTTCTAATTTTTAATCTTTGCTCACATATTCTTAAAACAATGTGAGGTACAGAACCATACTGTAGGAATTTGGTGGTAAAATCGTCCTATTCTAGTCGATGTGTATGTTACAGCAAAAATGTTTCTCAAATGATTTCACAGGTGGATTAGAAACAAAAAGAACGGAAAAAATGACTGAGATGAATACAAGAATACACAATACAGTGCCATTCTAGGGTAGCTTCACGCCCATTGCAGGCTCTGTGGAAAGGATTTTAATATTGGTCATAGTGTAAAAACAAAAATGCCTTGAAATAGCTCGTTTTGCTAGCTCTAATACTAAAGTAACTTCTTTTTTACAGCAGAACCAAATTGTGGAAACAAATTTTATAAATGCAGGGTTTTTATTTACCGAGCTCATAATAGAATACTGACTACAACTAGTGGTATCATACAGCTTTGGTCCTTTGTTCAAACGGATGCTTCCTGATGCCAAACTTGCGGAAAATATGCATGTATTTGGTACATATGTGCCTTGAATTTTGTTATGTTATATGTGGATTACGAATTTTCTACTCGGATTACTTCTTTTGTCAACTTGGATTATGCTTTTCCCTCGCCAGGGGTTGGCATGTGTGAGTTAGCCACATCATTAATTAATACATCATTTTGTTATGTTTGTTTCACTCCTTGACTGAAAAACTTTTGTATGTCAGTGTTCATAATCATCCATATGTCAGTATTCATCATCATCCTTATGTCAAAATTCATAATCCTGCAAGAAAAATGGAAATTCTTGTCATTTCAATGACAGCCAAGTCCTTATGTTTCATTTGTTCTATGAGAGTTCTCTTGGATTTTAAAAATGAAAGAGTCATACCACATGTTCAGAGATGCTGCCATGTATGAATCATGCAAAATCTTTATGAATCATTCACTTGGAGAGCAGTGATGCACAAAAACTCTGCAGTTTAAAATCATGCATGTAACAGTATATTTTGCACAGTATACAATTTTTGTTTAACTGTTGACCCTTAAAAATACCCAAGTCATGCTGTTAGTAGAGGTAAAATAGTGTTTGTCATGACATCTTTCTTTTTAAGCTATGCAGGTTTGGACATCTGGGTTTTATGTTGACCTTCCATCAAGGAAGCTTTTACAAATGCATGTTTAATAAATGGCAATTTGTTGATGCTAACATTTGCAAACAAAACTGGCTGGTCATTGTGATGAAGACAATGATATTTAAAGTAACCAAGTATGTTAGACTATTGGAAATGAGCAATTGAACCAGCGAATGATTTTGAACTAAAAAATGATGTTGAATACGAGTCGGATGTACATGGACAAAAATAGATGGCATACTGTTCAAAACCCCCATTCAGCGGTATTTCAGAATACCAAGCCTGATTAAAATATCAACAATTTTAAAGTAAAGTGATATTTTAAATTCTTATCAGAATCTTCTGATACATAACTATATAACCCGACAAAGGTTTAGATAAACTGAATAAATAAAAATTGAAAATGAAATTAAAAAGTAAAGATATTTTATATTTGATCAACATACTTCTGTCTGGAAAAAGGAGATTATGGCATTGATGGACTTTAATTCTTAATACAGCATTGTGGAACAGATAAGAAGACTGGCACAGTCTTCAGCAAATCACTGATTAAAAAAAGTGAAATTTTCACAAATTATGTTAAGTGAAAAATCTTATTTTGGAGTATGAAAAAGACAATACCAATTTGCTGTGGAAAATTGTACATAACCGCCATAAAGAACAGTTTCCCAACTTGTTCAAGCTTGCTCAGCTAGCTATTTATATGCTCCTTCAGACTGAAAGGGTATCTCGGCACAGAACTATATTTATACATTGATAAAGAACAGATTAAGCTCAGAAACAATCAACATATTAACGATTATACAACTAAATGCAATATCTTTTAAGAGTTTGATTTCAATTAAGCTCTAACAGAGTGGAGCAAGAATAGAGAGATGGATATTGATGTTTGAGTAAATATTGAACCCTTGGTTTGGTAACATGGGGGTGAGCTTGCTCTATGGATAAAATCCTGGCAGCATTAACTGCATGTATTAAATATAGGAGTCCTCTGCAATGTGTATTGTAGGCATTCCTTTACAAATTGGAAGCAGGGGTCATGAGAGTAGGGACTCGGTGAAGAAAATAATGTTAATTGTGAAATGAGTAGTTAGAAAAGATTAGTGGTAATGCTTGGAGTAAGAATTTAAAATGCAGGTTGCAACTATTTAGTCAGTAGCAGTTTCATTAAAGCATGCATTTTTCATTTCTATTTGATTGATTTACTATGAAAACCTTTGTATATATTTAAGATATTTCATGACTAATTTATTTTATTTGTTCTAGCTGGTTGGAGATTTTATAGAGAGTGATTGTATAAACCCAGGATTTATCATAGACCATCCAGAAATCATGAGTCCACTAGCCAAATGGTGAGTCCATGGCAAGCTTATTTAGCTCAATATCTATGCCCTACTATAAGTGTGAAAGGGCCATATAAGGGTATATAACATTACTCTTGTCTGTGTCTGTCTGTCTGTCTGTCACAGCTTGGTCAAGTTTTGTTTAAATCAGTTTTTCAGGCATTACAAATCTTAGAGCCATATGATTTTGTTTATAAATGTTTAGGTGAATACCATATATGTACACCAATAGTAGGTACCAGACATGCCAACCCTTACAATTTTGCCAAATGTCTATTCTAAGATACATATTTATAGAATAAAAGCACATATTGAAATTTGATTGCAGTAAAATAAAGATTCTAACATCTCTTTGTTTGATTAGATCTGGGTTTTATATTAGATTCTTTGGAGTTGGTTGGGAAACAGTCTACATTACAAGAGTCATCAGGCACTTTAACCTGCATGTATTTTGTGATGCAAGCCATGTGAATGATCAAGTTGTTGCTATTTATTTTGTTTTAAATGGCAAGCAACAGATCAGGATGAAAGGGACAGTACAACTATTAAAAAGTTGTAACAGTACAGAAGAATAAAAGGGAGGTAATTAAGGTTCTGGACTTTAAAGTTGATGTTTTTCAGCATGACAATAGCAGGATATTATATCTTGTTTAACCATACTGAAAACTGTCTAACTTGGAGAAGAAAACTGACTGCCTTACTGAGAAGGTCTTGTTAGGATTGGCAAGTCTGAGTAACTGTTGTCTTGTCTTCAATCACCAGCAACTTTACAAGTTTTACATTTAGGTCAGTTTCTCAGCCATTGTTTGCCTTGGATGTGCAAATTGGTATACAGATGTGTACAACTTCACCGTATCAAAATTGGTCACTGTGATATTTATTGGGTATTGTTTTGCATTTAGGTCAGTTTCTCAGGCATCATCAGTCAGTCAAAACTGTATTCAGATGCATTTTGATTAGTACAGTATCATCTTTCCAAATCTAGGTCACTTCATGCTTCAGTGACTTTGGTTAAATTTTGCATTGAGATCTGTATTGCTGGAAAACTGTGACCTGATTGTTATTTTACAGCCACTTTGGTTATGTTTTGCAATTTGGTCTGTTTCTCAGATATTGTTTGCACCAGAGATATGCAGATTGGTAAATATATTACCTTACCAAAAGTTGGTCACTGTTCTTGTTCTGAAGTTTAGGTGAGTTTCTTTGACAGTATTAGCGACAGTAATGCAGTTTGGTATGTAGATGCATATTGGCCAGTCATGCTTTAGCAGGTTACTGTGAGTTATATTTCTTGCTTGAGTGACTTTTAGCAAGTGTTGCTTTATAGTCGGCATTATTGATCACACTTGTTGTGTGGGTGTGGATGCATCTTGATGAGTACAACAATGTTACCAAAATTAGGTCACTGATCTATATTTCTTATGGTAACTACTTATTGTCAGTTTCACATGAATATTTTACTAATGAGGTGTCTATAAGCAATATAGATCACCAGTATACACTTGTTGTGTGGGTGTGGATGCATCTTGATGAGTACAACAATGTTACCAAAATTAAGTCACTGATCTATATTTCTTATGGTAACTACTTATTGTCAGTTTCACATGAATATTTTACTAATGAGGTGTCTATAAGCAATATAACCCAGTTGAAGATTGAAAATTGTAACAATTGTGATAGGTCACACAGTTGTTTCATTGCAATGGGTATTTTTTGTGTTCCTATTTCTTAGCTGTCTTTTTAATATATCTATATACATCGTTCACACACTGTTAGTACTTGATCCCACAATGCAGTTAAATGATCTGTTAGTACAGACATTTTATACATTTTTAAAACAGTAGCATTATGTTTATAGCCATTGGAAGTTCTTGACCAAGTTATGCAACCAAGCATTATGTCTGTAGCCACAGATTGTGTTCTTGATCTGGTTATGTAACAATAGGTGGAGAGTGCATTCTCCATCTAGTTAGGCAACCAGTCATTTTTGCATAGCTTTACAAATTCTTGACCTAATTATGCAATCTAGATTCAGTTTTTTAAAAAAACTAGCATAATATTCCCAGTATTTATTTCAAAATTGACACAAGCTCTGGTCAACTCTAAAACACCCCTTTGTGACTTGCGCTGAACAAAGTAATTGTCAAGATGTAACGAAATACTGTTGAACCTACAGCTCTAAACTATTGAGAAAACTTTATGCAAATTACTGTTAAAATATTATTCTCAAATTTGTTTAAGTTGAAAGCAGAGAAAATGTGATTCTGTCAGTGAAATGTTCCACATGTTGTAAAGCTTCAGGACATTATTGGTATGTAGACGTACATGATGCATCACTAGGCAAGTGAAGCTTGGGTGAAACATGTTTTATTTTATGTCTATCTGGAGAGTAGGGATAAGTGGAGGAATGTGCATATATTATGTTATGAACATCTTGTCTGTAATGTTGCCTTCTGTTCGACAATTCAGGCACAGAAGTATTCCAGGATTAACAGAGAGGTTTGAGTTGTTTGTCTGTAAGAAGGAGATCTGTAACGCCTACACTGAGTTGAATGATCCACTGGTTCAGAGGGAGAGGTTTGCAGAACAAGCTAAGGTTAGCATTTCTTGTTGATTAAGATATAAATTTGTTTTAACAATACTTTTAACACTTGATTGGCTATATCATTCGGAGAAAATGGGAGCAAATGCTTTTTTTAAGAACACACCAAAGCATCTGACTTATAACACTTAGTGTTCATGTCTAGCAAGACCAGTACTCTTTAAACAGAACTTCTGCGGCTCCCTTCATGTTCGTACCAGTTATTCTGACAGAGCTGCATTTTTATACCAGGTCTCTTCTTTTAGTATTGTTCAAGTCTTTTTTTTTTCCTTGAGAAAATGCTTTAAAATAGATTGATGTTTGTGTTCTTTTTTCTATTTATTTGGCAAGACCAAACTTGTTTTTGTATTAGAAACCCATGAGTGTCTCTTCTTTGGAGTAACTTAGATGTTTGTTAATTTTCATTTGAAATTAGGCGTATGTAAATAATCTGATGAATCAGCATATCAGATAGTTATAAGGTCCTAGTTGGTGAGATTTAGCAGTGTATTCCTTAATTCATTCATAAAAGCAAACATTTGTAAGTTTATGACAGTTCTAATGATACTCACCATTATAACCACCATCCAATTTGGAAACATTTTTGGTAATCCATCAAATATACAAATCAGAATCTTCCAAGTTATAATCTTAAGCTGAAAAATTACAAATGTGATGGCATCTTTTTTTTCCTGGTGTGACTTTCTTATTATTATCGATATTTATTATTATTATTATTATTATTATTATTATTATTATTATTATTATTATTATTATTATTATTATTATTATTATACCTGGACAGGACAAACTGGCAGGTGATGATGAAGCCATGTTCATTGATGAAAATTTCTGCACAGCATTAGAATATGGTCTTCCACCAACAGCAGGTTGGGGAATGGGAATTGACAGAGTTGCAATGTTTCTAACAGATTCCAACAATATCAAGGTAACTTTTCTTTTCACTCTCACTTTTAAATCGGTTTAGAGTCTCTTTTTTATAGTTACCTCCTTTGAACTAATTAAATGCATTTGAACAATAGCAAGAACAAAAATATGATTAAGAAGAAAGTTAATAAATTATATATATATATATATATATATATATATATATATATATATATATATATATATATATATATATATATATATATTGGATTCATTATTATGTCATCAGGGGCCATGGAACCAATACACAAGTTTTCAGAAATTTTTTTTCTGACAAGGAAAGTTCAACATGTCAAAATATTTGATGTTTCTCTAACACTCCATCCCACCCCCAGAAATGACATTGATTGACTATGCTGTTTCATTCCATCCCACAACATCAGTTTGTTAGGAAAGTAATAGATGCACTTGATTTATCTCAGTCCATCAGTATATGCTGTTTATTTAAGGATATTGTTTTTTTATCATTTTGAGGTGGATTTATGATGGAAAAGAAAACATCCAGTCAGCATTATTAAAAAGTGGCATTACAGCATTAAATTCTGATTAGCAGATTTCTATATCTATCTTTAATGGTTTCATCTTCTGGTCCAGTTTTAACAGTTATTTCCCTTAGTCCAATAATTTTATTTCTGCACAACAGAGATCAGTGTAACCATTGAGACCATTCTTATGCTGTTTGATGCATAGTGTCTTAGAAATCAAGTTATGACTTTTATTGGTTTTGTCTCATCTCTGTTTTGGATGGTTTTCAGCCTTGCCACTTAACTTCAAAATTTCACATGGGATTTTGATTGTAAATGGTAAGACATAACTATTTGGTATGTTCTGATGCAGTTTAATATGAACATCATCTCATATGCTACATGGTTTTTTTTTTACAATTTCTAATTCATATCTACTCTATGTTGAACAATCTAACAGCTCTTGTTGACTGAAATGTGAAATGTTGCTTTTTATGCATTTAATTCAAGATCCATTCAACCTTATCTGATGCAGTTTGATGTGAACATTATTTCAACGATTTAGATGAATTCTTTATGTTTTGTCTTGTCTCATATTTAGCAGTTATAGCCCCTATAGTTAAAAATATCTTTAATTTGAGATGATACTTTCATTGATGAGACATTAGAGAAGTTAAATTGCAGGCTTTCCAGGTCATCATAGATTTAGAGGAATCGAAGTTTCAGAATAGCAATCTGCTCCTCACTTTGGTTTCCCAAGACAAGTTTCCAGATTTAAAAGTCTTACAGAGCAAACTGTTTTTAGAAGGCTTCTTCATGATGCACCATTATCATAACTGTAATATATATTTGAGTCATTTGCAAGAGAGGGAGTTGAAGTTGGTAAATTCTCCAAATTTATCTTATAAAAAATGAACTTTTTTAAAAATTGAAAATATTCAGAGTATTACTAAAACATTTTTTAATTACATTTTTGTGGCTGAGTCAATAACTGTAATATATATTTGAATCATTTGCCAGAGTATTACTAAAACATTTTTTAATTACATTTTTGTGGCTGAGTCTGAAATTGCATTTGAATTTGTAACTTTTTATAGTTTTTTTTTCTTTCTTAATTTGTCACTCCTCCTAATTCTTTGACATGTTTCAGGTGTGTTATATGCTTCAAGGATTACTTTTATTTTTACCAATTTGGCATTATCTGTCAAGTTAGATCAGTTGCAGACCTGCCAATTAGTATGATTTTGCCACAAGACTTATCGATATTACCCTAAAATACCGACTTAGGAAATAAAAACTCAAATTCTTTGCAATAAAATCCAGATGAAGGCTTGACTGTGTTTGATTCAGATCCAGGTTTCATATTAGATTCAATGGAGTTTGCCAGGGAACCCGACTAGCTTTACAGGAGTACCTCAGATGCTTTGAATTGAACATTATTTGTGATGCAAAATGCCTGAAGACCAGGCTGTTACTTTTTCTTAATTAAAAGACTGTGTCCATCAAGCAATACATTTTCAGAACAAAAGGGACAAGAAATCTCTTAAAATGTTTTAATAGTCATTACAGAAAAGTAAAATGGAATATTCAGATTCTTGGGGGAAAAGCAGGAAGACCAACAACTATGTTAGTGGACATTGTGTGTTGATTTGAGTATTCTTATGGTTGGAAAGGTAATTACTGTCGCCATGGCCCATATGAAATTTGTTTCCAAAGATTACATTAGATTGAGTAATAGAAAGAAGCCATTGAGCTCAGTTGGATTAGTAAATGCAGTTTGTGAAACTACTGGAGTTAATTAAGGTTCAAGTAAACTCTACAGACATTTTAGTCTTATTTGAACACAATATTTACCACCACTACATCAGTTTGGCATCACACTTCTGGAATTTTAAATACATGTTTTCTAGCTCAACAATAACAGTAGATTATGTGTTGTTATACCTTACTGAAAACTGGTCTAACTTACACACAAAAATCTCATGCCTTATTGAGGTCTTGTTAGAGTTAGCAGGTCTGCATTTGATTGATTTTTATTTTACCATTTTTGTGTTGGTTTCATTTTCTCAAATATGAAAAATTGACTGATCTTAAATGTAATCATTATATTGTAGGAGGTGCTGTTGTTCCCAGCCATGAAACCAGATGACCAGAAACCGCCCAAGCCAGAAGGCACTGAGGATGCCAAGGCTTAGTGTGGTTACATGTGAATGTTTTATCTTTATTGACATATGTAATGTACTAAGAGATAAGGGTATGCACAATTTTTACACAAAATTATGATTTGTTTGAACAGTGGAGACTCTAATCCAACTGTTATTGGTACGGTGGCAGATCTCTGCCCACCCTGTTACAAGATCGGTATGGGTCATCATTTTGGCCAAAACATTATAGGACTTCTCTCTAAAAAGATGGTCAACATGTCTGCTTTATTCTTGTCTTTTTTGTAAACCTTTGGTACATATTAAATGCTGTCACCTGCAAATGATTTCTAATTATTTTAAGTAAAGACTATTGCAATCAGGATTTTTTGTTGTTGCTGCCATTTAATATATTGTATTAAGAAAACCCACAGTAATTAAGATTTCTGCTTGAATACCTTATGAATTTTGTTTTGTAACTGATATTAAATTTATATAAAAAAATATTAAAATTCAAATGAAAAAAACCCAGGAATTTTGAATATTTTTGAAGAGTTTTGGCTTTTTGAATTTAATTTTATGACCAAAGCCTTGCAGTTGATTTGAGTTTTCTTGTTTTATTTCAGCAGATATAGTAGTTATATATACATGCATGCACTTGAAAGTAACTTACCCAGGTATGGCCACCATATATATTCAATCATAATCCCTGTTTTGCTAACATTAGCAGATCAGGGTTTGTGGTGTTTGTTCTACAGGTTAATACTAACAGACTGCATAGACCCAGATATTCTCTTGCATTATGCAGTGGCAAAATCTATTTAATGCAACATGTCATTGCATACAGTAGTTTGATCTTTACTATGAAGTTTTAAAAAATTCATAATTACAATTATCTGTAATGAATCCATTTGTTTGGGAACTTTGACATGGTTCTGTCTGTGGAATGACAATTTTTGACACTGCTTTTTTGCCTATTGATGCCTTGTTGAAAGCTTGCAAAATAACAATCACATCTACCATAATTTACACTCTGCATGTCATATTGATGCATATCTTGTCATCTCATTTACTGAAAGGACAATATTTTTGAAAAGTTATGACATTTTTGATTGTACTGTATGATAGCTTCCATCCATATTGACCTCTGTAATGAGATTTAAATCCACATTGATATTAATGCTACCCTAATAAACCATATCCTGTTTCTAAAAATAACATACCAATAGGAAGAAAGGTTTGAATCCATAGATATTTTTTGAAATTTACGACAGGCCTTCCAATTTTTTAGTAGATAAATTGTAATTTTAATTTAGGAGTCTTTAATAAGGCTCCACCCCCAGTATCTAATGGAAATTGTGTGTAATAAGAGAATGTGAGTATTAGGTGTTTATTCTTTTGTTATATTCTAATTGGAAATTATTAATTATATATATATATATATATATATATATATATATATATATATATATATATATACTGACTATTATAGCATATTGAATAAGAAAATAAATCTTTAAATAGTGATTCTCAGACCCTTACAGGTCTGCTGGTGCATCTTCAAACTACCAAGCCATGCACACAAGGAAAAAAATGAGTAAGATCATTTAGGAGAATTTGAATTAATTTCTTTTTCTGCATTGTTAAAGTGCAATTCAGCTAGGATTAAACTAAAGATGCAGTAGGTATAGGATTAAATTCAGTCTCTTTTTGCATGAAGTGGTTTTCCAGCTCCAAGATGGATTCAGTGCAACAGTAGTAAATTCCCAAGATTGTGTAAATATTTTAGGCATTACATGCTTAATTCCATAATGATATTTAGAACCCAACCATAATGCCTAATCTCTTGGAATTACTTCCATGATGATATTTAGAACCCAACCACAATGCCTAATCTCTTGGAAATATTTCCATGATAATATTTAGAACCCAACCACAATACCTAATCTCTTGGAATTATATTTAGAAACAAACCACAATTCCTAATTTCTTGGAATTACTTCCATGATAATATTTAGAACCCATCCACAATGTCTAATCTCTTGGAATTACTTCCATGATAATATTTAGAACCCAAGCCTGTCCATAATCCCTTGGAATTGATTTGAAGTTTACAATTGTTGGATTGAACTTAGTATTAGCCCATGTTCAGTGGTTGTTGTATGAAATATAAATTTAAAAGTAATGTTTAACAGCTTAATTTTTGTATTGAATTAATTTATACTTGAATACTGTTGGTCATACAATTTGTCAACTTTGTCCAAATCCAAACAGGGATGGAGATTTATTAATGTATATTATCTATTTATTGCCTTGCAGGGTTTCAGAAGTTTTGTAAGTTAAGTAATTATACATTTTTTAAAATGTTTTCCTGGTAAATTATTCATTTACTTAGCTTGAAATAATATTGTTGTGCAATCCAAACAAGTTCACTTTTGGTAGGTTATGAGTTTTACATCTGTCTTGACTTAGAATGGGTTTAAAGATATTTTTGGGGGGTATTTAGTCTTGTCCAAAAAAAACATGTTTACAAAGCTACATTGGTAAAAATTCTCTATCATATTATAGAAATTCTATATTTAGAATGTGCCCCCCCCCACCCATTGATCTTCCAATTTATGCCAATCTGTTGACATTTTTTTGGGTGGTGGTAGAAGAGCAGTGTTGGATATTGTTTACAAAGAAAAAGCTTATTGCTTGATACAAAGAAATTGATTTTTCAACACCAGAACTTGTGCAAACTATAGCTTGCTTTAAGATACTTTCATTATTTTTATTCCTTGATATTTTAATGTTTTTCATACAGACACTTCCACAGAGTTCAAAAATATGCAGAAAGAATCTTAACTTGGTCATTTTGAATTGTAGCCACTGTTTATAAATAGGTTTGACTGGCAATAAAAAAAACCCCAATGAGCTGAAGTTGCAATGGTTGACACATCTATTTCTTTTGTATTATTACAAGATCAGTGTAAATCAAGTTTTGCATGTTTCTGTATTTAAGGTAAATGTCTGTTAAATAATTTGTCTCCACATGCTAATGTTGCAGGAACATCTTTTAATTTATTGAGTGCATTGAAGTGTTATCAAGGAAGAAAAGATCAATAAAATTGTTACTTCATCTTTTCTGCTTGGTTTTTTTTGTGTTTTTTTGTTTGCTTATCAATTTTCTTATAGGCATATTGGAAAAAAAAAGATGTTACTATCGATTTTGGAATGAAACTCATAGTTGTAAAGAAAAGACAACCTGTTTTAGTATCAGAAACTTTGAGCAGGAAGTGGTCTTTCACTGGTAGCCTGTTTTTAGAGAAGTGCCAAATCAGGGAAGAAAATGGGTGCGAGAATCAGACAAGGAAGCTAAAATGAAACAAAACCTTAGTTTTTCTTTATAGGAAAATCCTTTTATTTGTTCATAACTTTAATCATTTTCTTACACGCTTACATATCAGCAAATACTTTAAGGGGAGGGGGTGCCAGATATCTCAAAATACACAGCCTGTTTTAGTAAAGATCTTATAACTGGAATGAAGAGAATTAATATTTAGTATTTCACAAAAGGCTGAATATATTAATTTTGGAGAATCTATCTTTCACATAACAAGGTTATTGAAATTGAGTTGACAGCAATGTTTATAAATGTGTAATTTATGGATCAGAAGCAGCAAGTCAAATTATGAGCACATCTTTGCATACTAAAAGAGATGTGGCTTTATTTTTTATTTAGTTGTTAGATCAGACCAAGTTTGATATGGAAATAAAAGGTTAGTACATTTTGCTTAAATATGTATGACACCAAGATTGTTTTTATAAATTTGTATGATACCAAACTTACAGGATGGTTTATGTAAATTTAAATCTGTTTCTATAAATCTTTAAAGTAGTGGAGACAGGAACATAAATGAGCAAGAGATATTAGACTCATATGGACCTCTCGTTTCTTTATAAAGGAACGGGTGCCTGATGAATGTATTTTCTCAAAATTGATGATGCTTTACATTTTTATAACATTTTCTTATCTGAAATCTGTGTCAGTTTACTTTGAAATTTGTGCCAGTTAAATTTGACATCTGTCTTGAGAGCTTGCCTTTCTGTCACTATGATGTGGCACAAAAAAACCTTTCTTTGCAAGTCATTACAGCATCAAAATGGTTTCTATTTGTGTATGAAAAGTTTGGATTTTGTATGATCGGAATGCATCTAAAATTGTTTATTGTATTCTATAATTTTAGCTCATTTTTGCAAAGGACTTTGTGATATGGTCCTGCATCTGTCGTCTCATGTGTGTCCCGTTTTAACACCTCTATCAACACTTTTTTGCAAACTCTTTTTTTTTCAATGCTTTATTTCCGATCAAATTTTCCACATGTAGGCTTATAAGATGGTCTCAGACAAGTTTATTATCAACAACACAAATGTATATTATGAGACAAGCATGCATCTAATCGGCTGAGTGTGTGAACATCCTAGAGGCCATATTTCTGACAAGATTTGGTATGCAATCTTTTTGTCACTCATAACCCTAACCACGCTTCTCCTCTGCACAAACCCTAACATAATCTTGCATAAACTGACCACGACCTGAGAGGTGTTGAAATTGGTCGTGACTTTTTGAAGTAAAACTATACCATCTACCATTCACAATGGATTTATTTAAGCTGGAATACTTGAACAAAATGGACAAACTTCATCAACAGTCTGACTGAAGATGACTACAGTGCAAGAAACCAGAAGAGAATACTGTAGTATGTTTTCCGACAGTGATAGACATTTGCAACGACAACCAGTCAGAGGAGAGCTTTGATTAAATTGACCACAAGTCTCTCAGGAAGATGAACTTAATGAATAAAAATTAGGTTTCTGTCAATTCTGTTAAAACGCTGATGGGTTAGACACAGTTTGAGTAGTGAAGAATGTTAGTTATATGTGTTAATATTATCGCTGTAATGATCTTGGCATCCGTAATTTCCTGCTTGTCTTCTGTTGCCATACCCATTAAATTATTTTTAACAAATGTTTTTTTTTTTTACAGTTATTAAAAATTACATTTTAAAAAGCTTATTATTATTGGCTGGATTTTAAAGAAATGATATAACACTCCCACCAAGATACCCTGTATGGTGTTTGCAAGGTATGATCCGTAGGATATATGCATGAAAATACGGTATTTAATAAGATCTTGAATACATTTGATAATGATCAACATCTATGCTGAGGTGATCTTCCTCCTGATGAGCATAGCTTTTGAACATCCTGGAGGTAATATTTCAGATTAGATTAAGTATGTAAGATTATGTCGGCAACATTGCAGTTCATTTATGAGCAAGAGCCATGCATATTAACGAAGTGGTCTTGCATGTGATTGACTTGTAAGCTTGTGTCATCATATTAACGAAATGATCTTTCATGTGATTGACTTGTAAGCTTATGTTGTCATATTAACGAAGTATGCATGTGATTGACTTGTAAGCTTATGTTGTCATATTAACGAAGTATGCATGTGATTGACTTGTAAGCTTTTGTTGTCATATTAACGAAGTATGCATGTGATTGACTTGTAAGCTTATGTTGTCATATTAACGAAGTATGCATGTGATTGACTTGTAAGCTTATGTTGTCATATTAACGAAGTATGCATGTGATTGACTTGTGAGCTTATGTTGTCATATTAACGAAGTATGCATGTGATTGACTTGTAAGCTTATGTCATTGCATTAACGAAGTGATCTTGCATGCGATTTACTTGTAACCTTAGGTCATCGTATTAACGAAGTGGTCTTGCATGTGATTGACTTGTAAGAGTATGTGACCATATTAACGAAGTGATCTTGCATGTGATTGAATTGTAAGGTTACGTTTTCGAGAACTTGAATGAAATCAGCCAATAAATTTCGTATGTAAGCTTATATCATTACTGTTCATTGCTACTTCTCGTGATTGGATCCACATTTGTTTTTCACTAAGAGACTTCTTATATCATTTTGTCCTATACGAAAATGAAGGCAATGTAGCAGTCACAAAGATGGCCATCACACTGACACGATGTTTTCATTAAAACGACTTTGTATGATGTCTTATGTGTTTTAAATGAAAAAGGTACCGATCGTCTTGTGCCTTGGAAGTAATCTTAAAAAGCTTGTACCTCATAACAACAGATATAATTTCATCACTCTGCGGTTAAAACTAAAGAAATCATCTTAAAAACACACGTGCGGCCGGTAGGGCATCATTCTTATTTAGGTTGTCTTGTTTGATCTTGTTTCCTTCGGGATTTTTGTATTTTAAAATAAAAGAAATTATATTAATTTTAAGTACGATTTTTTTCAGGGATTTAGTGGTCTAAAATGCTTTTTTTTAACATGGCGGGTATGCACTTTATGCATTTTTTTTCCAACTGTCCGAAATCCAAGAGTAATTTAGAAAATACATTATCTGCCCTGCAAATTTATTCGGATAGCTCCATTTCGATTGAGGCAAGTTCTCTGTGAATGATTCACTCGATCTAGTGGTAGAAGTTCACAGGATATTTTCCGTGAACAACACTCCTCAAGCAGCAGTAAACAAATTCCGGGTTCTTGGAAGTGCAATTTTACACACCAAGAAGTTGAGTTTTTCAGCTGTGGAGAGTGTTATGTATATCTATATTTTCTGTAACTCCTAGTACATGATTTTATCGAATTTTTGTAATATTTTATCCATGGTTGTAAATGATAGTAATTGCCAATTATCTTTAGTTAGATTTTACCTACGTGACATGAATCTGTTTTAGAAATATTAAGAGCGTAAAATTACATAGGATCAATAAATACATGCTTACGTATATGCTGACAATTACTAATAGTAGTCTTAATAAAAGATATGTTGACGAATTTGAGTTAATTTCTCATTTGATGATTGGGTTTGGAGGGTTGTAGAAGAATTAAATAATTTCCCATTGGTTGGGCTAGGTCACGTGATAAGGTGTTTTCGAAATAAATTTAGTGTGATCTGTTACGTGGGAGTATGAGGTGCTATTAAGTCGTAATAGAATGTGTATAGTAGAGAATTGAACAATCAGATTGATTCTTATCTTGGAGTCATTCTTATTTCTTGTGTTTCTGTTGTTATTTTGTAGACATGTTTTATGTACTTAGTATTCGAGAGCAGAAACATTTTTTTCTACTGTTGAGTGAAAATAAAAGCTTATTTTTAGGATTATATTATTATGAAACTATTATGACTTATTCAAAGGAGTTCTAGACGATACCATTTTGATAACGTCACGATTCTTAGCGGACCAGTACATTTCCGGTCTTGAAATTTATATGGAACATTTCATTCATTTGGCCTTTAATAGAACTTTACTATGATTATTTTGGATTCACTTCATAATACTGTTAGTTCCTCTCACATTTTTAACTTTGATAATTAAATTATTTGGTAAGTTTTACAAAACTTGTTGTTTTTGCTTCTTTGCGTTTGTTAGTTTATGACCGTAGAGACGTAACAAGAGGACTGCACGACATATCCACTAACAATGACGTGTGAGGGAAAGTACGGTGTCTTTGTTGGCAGGTGTAGGATCAACAACGTCGTTGCCTTGAGAGCCTCACTTCCCGTCTCGATGAACAGCTTGTAACCAATAGGTAAATAGAAGTGACCATCCGATGTCTCTCTGCTCTAAATATCATTAGACAGAAGCGGCTCAGCAAGACCCAGTTAGTGACATCCTTGATCACAGGCTAGTCGCAGAGTCGTCCACTGTCGCAGTCTCGGTCGCCGACTTGTTCAAGGATCGCCGACATCTCGCAGGGTCGCCGTCTCGATTGCAGTCTGGGTCTTCTTCTGTCGCCGACTTGTTACAGGGTTGCCGACTTGGTCGCAGATTTGTCGCAGTCGCCGACTGTTTCGCAGGATCATCGACTGGTCGCGAATTTTGAAAAAAGAGCTATCCTCAGCCTAAAACGTGTATTGTCGCAAGATCTCTGCGTTTCTTGTACGAGCTTTGTAGCGCTGGGCTGCTGGTTGATGAAAAGACCTTATCCCTAACCTTTTCAGATTCCTGGCCTGGTTGTCTGCTATCTAACGGAATACGACCAAGTCTGCTTGTTCAGGCGTGGTGGCTATGCTGTTTCACTGCAAAGGACGTCTTCACTCTACGCCGCTTTGTAACCACCATAGCAGCTACAGTTGGTATGTATGTATGTATGTATGTATGTATGTATGTATGTATGTATGTATGTATGTATGTATGTATGTATGTATGTATGTATGTATGTATGTATGTATGTATGTATGTATGTATGTATGTATGTATGTATGTATGTATGTATGTATGTATGTATGCATGCATGCATGCATATATATATATATATATATATATATATATATATATATATATATACACACACACACACAAACACAGAGGCAGAATCACGTGACCCAAAAAACTAAGACGTTAGATGGCACGACAAAGCCCGCCATACATTTAAAATCGCAACATAAACTTGAACGAAACGAAATATTAAATAACAAAAACTAAAAATTGAAGTCTTTTGAGTTTCCTCGTTACAATATACATACAAATCTGTAGATATTGAAAATGTATACAAAATCTGAAGAAATCATGTAAGCAGACTGAACTGGCAGAGAGAAACCACTCTAAAAGGTTTGATGGCAAGAAAAGTAATTTGGAGCAGGAGAGTGTAAACATGAGATCCTATATCATCACTTGTTAAAAATGACAATAATATTTACGATCCAGATGACATTATCAGTATTTCAATTCTTTGTAAACATTACTTATTAAATTACACAACAAGATAAATCAGAACTAAAATGTTTTTGTTCCACAAAACTTACAGGACTTGACATTTTTATGCAATCACAGAGAGCAAGTCAATTTCCCAATATTGGAAAATTGATAAAGCAGCATGACTACTTAATGCTGGATCAAATGACCAATATCGATATTTCTATATCTTTTGATATTACTAGACCATCTCAACCATCAAAATATACTTAACAAAAAAAAGTAATATCGCTTTCCAAAAGACCATTCTTGTAAAACTGCACTTATAAGTGTGAATTACAAGTGGCTTTCAAACAAATGCCAACAAATGCAAGCATCCTTGTTGATGTATCGGTCAAATTTAAACTGTGTGCTGATGATTTTTTTTTTTTTTTTTTTACAAGTATAAGATTTGTTTTGGACTAACAAATGTACTGTATGTGCGGTTAGCGAGCATGACATATTGTTCCTCGGAAACTTAAATTTGCGAACTTTTATGTATATTTAATTAATTGTTTGTTTATTAGTTTTAATTTGCTGTTTTTTTTTTCATTACATGCTATTGTAATGTAGTTTTATGTGTGGGACTTGACCGTGTCCATAACTGAGTTCATTTCTGCTTGACCTGATTAACTTTTTTCATTTCATTTTATGTAAACAACTAATACATAGCTAAATTATTCTCTCTGTGTATGGGCTTAATATCAGGATCATTATTAAAAGAAGTAAACATTATTTGGGTTAAAACTTTTGGAATTTCCTAAGTAATTATAATCTAGGTCATTGTTTTATAATCATAGTGATCATTATAATAGCAGTACTGTAAGTTTTTTGTTTCACTTTGTATTCCTGGGAAATAAATTATTTATTAATTTTTACAAATCTTGTTGTCTTTCACTCCTTTCTGTTACTTATTTGAAGAACATAGACTCGTTACAAAACATTTGTTATGACAAAGAAAATTTTACCTGTGCCTCTTTGCCGACATCTAAGCAGTTTGCATAATGATTACTTTGTTTCACTGTACTAAAATTAGACCATTTCAACTATTTAACAACAATATTAAACACTCCAACAACATTTATGTCTTAGTGTAGCGAATTCCTGCGTCACAATAAATAGTTATCTCTAAAAGAAATATGATTTAAAACTGGTAAGACGGCGCACCATTATCGATAACAGACATTAACACGAGGAGATGAATGATAATTAGACGGTCATTTTCTTAAATGTAGAACTACGTAAGCCACTAAATTTTAAAGAACTTATAATAATTATACAGAGGAGAAATACAAGAAAGTATTTAAAAAAAAACTTATAATAGTTAAATACAATAGAAATTAACGTGTCATATGCCAGATTATTAAGATGGAATTTTTTGGGTTGGAAACATAAAAGACAACTCATATTTTTCAACGAGTTACTACACACTATTGCAGACGGTATCTTCTATTTTGTCTTTTTTTACAACACAATTCTTTCTCAAATGACTAACTTTCAGCCTGAAGACCACAAAGGAAAGGAAATACTTAAGTTACAAACTACCTTCTATAACTTAAGACAATTTACAAAAACATCCTTTCTAAAACTACAAACTGCTTGCAAACTGATAGGCATTGTTTCGTTTTAACTGAGTGGCACACTTCTCCGACCGTAATGGAGTTAAAAAGTATTATAAAACAAAAAACAAAAAAAAGAAAGAAGAGATGCCAAACCAGCAAGCCGAGTTCGTGGATGTATATCGTCCGGATTACATGACTTTCACCTTGAGTTTAAGACTTCAATTGCCATTCATGAAAATTTGCATTAGATTCAAAGTATACAAGTCCAAACGGATATTTTTAAAAATATAATATTACTAAGTGTTGATAGACCTTAGATTTTTGCCAACATTTTGTCTCTGTAGATGATGGCTGATCTTCTGAAATAGATTTTGTTTTCTGAAAGTTGACCATAAAACATCATTATCGACGAAAATATTGTAATTTCATTAATGAATACCTATGAAAATGTCAATTCAGCATTCTTTTGCTACTCTCCATACTGTTGTTGAAGATCAATCTTGCTTTTATCTCCTTAGTTTCTGTTGAGTTGTGCTATTTTATTCCTAACAAACGGAGTCACACGCACACACACACAGACACACACACACCGTGGGTTTTATTGTTATTACCGTTTTGATTGTTTTTTCAATGTAGAACAAAATTTCATATAAAAGGCCACAAGTAAATGCAAGCTGCATTTACGTTTGAACTTTACCTCTGATTCTACCCGGGACATATTTAAGGCCATGCTCGTTAAGTTTGTTTTGGAACTTTTTTCTTCGATATCTTAATTTCTAATTCACGCGCAGTTACGAGATCTATGGGGTTTGTGACCCATGATTGTACGAATTAGCCTGCTCGTTTCGACATCTAAAAGTCTAAGGTCAAGGACACTCTTGCCCTAAGAGGGTCACTTTTAACGTTATATATTTAATTCCGCTTGTCAAAAGTTCTCAAGTTTAGAATATTCACGTTAAATATCAAGTCATCGCGATTCCTTTAAGGAAAATTATTCATACATATACAGCTCAAAATATAAGGCACGGTATGTTCGCTAGCCAAGGTTTCAATATTTTAATCCTACCTACACCTTGTCGTATCGAGCAGATATGTCTGTGCTTCGGGTCTGTTAATTTCATTGGATGAGGTGGCGGGACAAGGAGAGCACACCACTGAAATGGACTCATCAATAATCAATTTTACACTGCTGATCGGTGTTCGTGCAAATAGTTCTTACTCAAATAAACAAGTAATGGCTTCTCTGGTATATATATATATATATATATATATATATATATATATATATATATATATATATATATATATATATATATATAGATATATATATATATATATATATTCATACTTTCGATGCTAAACTTAAAATGTATCCGCATGTTTTCGGCCGATGTACAATGCACCGCTGTTACATGCTATTGGTTAGTTGACATTGGATACTAAAGGAGGCAACTCATGAAATCTAATAGATGTCGCTAGGACAAAGCAAAGAGTGACATCATGTTTCTTGGCTTTGCTGTCCTCTGTGTGTAGTATCTACGTTTTAGGGCATAAGCAAATACAGTTGACAAGGTCCATCCAATCTGTAATTAGTAATTAAACATATCGGTACCGCTTGACAACTTTTAAGGTAATTCATCGTTTAAAATCAAATCTATTATGGCTTTTAAATTAAGAAAGGTCTATGGTGGGTGATGAAAAATGACTCTTGCAACTTTGAACATTAATTGAATTGTAAAGTTACAGATTCTTTAAAAAGTAGATTTACTTTTGCTTAACTAATGTAAGCAGAAAGTATGACATCTTACAAAAGAAAATTGCTTCTTTTAAAACTTGCAAAATTGTTTAAAAACATTATTTTTAAAACCAAATAAATAATAAATGAATAAATAAAACTCACCTAGGAAAATATGGGATATGGTGAATTTCTTGTTTTGTTTTTTTTAAAAAACTTGAATCTTTTACAGCACAAAAATTTTAGCTCGGTCACCAAAATGAGGTGTGATCATATACACAGAAGACACTCAAGTTCAGCTGTCGGCAAACTAAACGAACTTATAAAGACAACAAAAGTTCTCTAATTCTAGTCTAATTTGATTAAGTTACAGAATCTGAAGTTTTCCTAATTTGAGCTCGAGTTAGGGTTACTTGCTTAGTAAGTTTCTACATGTATGGAGCTAGGCATGCGTGCATGCCTATTATTCAACGGAGGACGTCTTCAATACTAAAAAAAAAACAGACCAAAACAGGACAAAATATCAGGATAATTACCTTTATTTATTTGATCCTTTTGAATATATAAAAGCTAATATAAAGCCATTAAATGTAACATCTATATAAAGTAATAAAAGTTTGGATTTGATCAATCTAAGATATTAAGAAAGAACAGACTTTTACAAATAGTACCGGAAACAAAATCATCTTGGGCTTGCCTCATCTAGGATTTGGACGCAAAATTTCCGTATAACTGTAGCACACATTAAGACTTGTATTTCAAATAAAATTAATGTCGATGGATTAGATTAGATTAATATATGTTTGTGTTTAGTCCGAAATTTATCCTGTTGATTTTTCAAGAATAACAATCATGAAAATGAGTTATATGGCTCCGGATTTTATGTTGTCTTGCAGTGATAACAATAAACATGTTTACAATATCTTGTATTGATTTGTAACACATGGCAGTAGATATAGATGTACATTATTCATTTGAAATATATTTGAAAATTAATATAAAAAAGTGCAATGCATACTGTCAACAAGTCATAAAATACAAAAATGAAATGCATAAAAAGTGATTGTCAAGCATTTAAAATCATTAAGTTTAGACAGTTTGGATCATAAAGCAAAAATGCAACTAAAAACCTAAACAAAAGCATTTAGATTGCTTCAAAATGAACAAGAATACAAGCAACTATATCTGTTAATTAACTTGCATTTTTTAATACTGAAAGTGAAAGCAAACATAATTAATTATATATTGAATCTATTCTTGAAGATAAGCATGTTGATATCACTAAACCATGAATAAATTGCCAAGTAATTTCAGCAAAAAGTATGTTGTCTTCTCTTTTTCTCAAGCGTAAGCTTTCGTCGTAAATAATCTAAGAGTCTGCACCTTTCTTTGATTTTCTCGTCCATCCGATGATTGCAACTACGGTTGCGATGACAGCAACGGTTATGCTAACGGCGACAACAACAGTGGACATAGCTTCTCCACCTGGAAAGTAGTGGAAATTTAAATAAATGACAGACGATTATATTTTCATGACAAACTTGCTTTATTAACTTAACCTGATGAAGACATTTTTATTTAACGAATTTGTCTAGAATGAAATGGAATCTATTGATAAGCTTCATTGGAAAAGGTTGCAAATTGTTTACATCAATTCATGTAATCAGAAAGATTTAAACTCGTGTATGAAAGCCAATTTTACAATGCCGACCAGGGCCGCGGACATTTTAAGACAATTAGGAACAAAATTTCGGGGCCCACAACGGTCACAGGCCCACAGCAGAAGAGAAGAAATTTTTTTGCCTATTGAAGAATTTTTCTTACGGCCCACAAATCATATCTTTGGCCCTGATCCTGATCAAACACTAACACGCATCTTCAGCAATATAAAGTATTTAATATTGATTCTCATCTTGTAATTTTTCTGAAATAATAACTTTTCAGGGGAAATTTTTACTATGCTATTAGAATGAAGGTTTGATGAAGATTGTGTTTTTAAAAAAAAATTCTGTATTTTTTGGGTCTCCAGTTTGATATACGTAAATCATTAAAAGTGAACCGTCAAGAATGAACTTAAAGAGTTTAACTTTTAGTTTCACAGAATGGATAAATTGAAATTGACCAAAGGCAGCTCTGATGATTGCAGCTGATTTTCTACAATTAAGTGGGTACAATTCAAAACACACACACACGCCACCACTACCACCATTACTGATATTCATATGAAGTTAAAGGTGCACACACCGCACACCCATCCCTTCTTACTCATATTTCTATCCATCTCAGATACACTGGACATCGGCAGAAACATTACTCTCGAAATTTCCTTCTCACCTTCATCTGCTGCCAGTATGAACGGACCCGTTGAAATCAAATTGGAAGTTATTGCCCCTTCTCTGGCGCTCGCGCTGCGCTTCTTCCTGGTCATGCACCCGACGACACATGCGGGGTCGGTATCCAGGCAGACAGAAACTTGGCAATGGACGTACACGATACCAGAAGTGTTATGACGAAAGTTGAAGGCATGAAAACTGAACTTCACATCATTGATACCAGATGGATGAATTTTAGCGTTATTCACTGGGCAACTGGAAAATGAATTTCAAAGTAAAATTAACTAGATCTGTAAGAATATATTCGATCATTATTTGAAAAAAGTACGTTTAATAGAGTATAAAAACATGCAAGATCAGATTTTATTGAATACATATTGATATGTGAACAGAATAATGCTATGCTTTTTATTTAAAAGTATATATATATATATATATATATATATATATATATATATATATATATATATATATATATATATATATATATATATATATATATATATATATATATGCTTGTCTGTGCGCAAAAAAATTAATTGAAATTAATGTTTTGACAAATAAACTTTTATTAAAACATGTATTTCACTCCTTAGGATCGGAAATGTACTTGAATACCTTCGTGCGTAGGCAATTTTTAAAAAGCAGCATCGTAAATTCGTGTTTACAGTTATCAATCTAACTGAAGAGTATCGTACCCAGAAGATATAAGCTGGTACCAGTTCTGATCAACAGGTGAGGGAGATGATGTCGCAAAGCAGTTATCAGCGCTTAGGCCCAACCCTGTCACGTTGTTCTCCATAGCTAGGCGGATGAATATATCATTATTAAGAGGCACCTGGCGTGGATATGCGTTGAATGGAACCGGATGTCTGTAATCTTCCGCCTCGTATTGTCTCATTGTCAGGTCCAGCTGACCATTTCGCCTTTCCATAATTCTCACCTGTTGTACGATAGGGATGTAACTTGTGCTGATGTTTGAATTTTTCGGATACACACACTTGACGGGAATCGCAAATTCATAATCATTGCCATACGTTACGATGTTGTTTCCGTTTTGCATCAGAGTTCCGTTTTTGTGCAAAATTAAGTCATTCTGAAAGACAACATAATCATCTTCAAGGGTCAGCGTTGTTCCACAGTCACGCAGGCCGACACTGTCCACGAAATGCGTTCCGTTCGAATGGACGACACATGTAGAGTCTCTCCACGTAACCGTCCCATTTCCAGGCACTAGATTTTTGGGAATGAAGATCTTCAAGGACGTTGTTTGACATTCTACATCAGAGCGTTGCAGCACTAATGGGGCAGTCGTTGCATTGTGAGCTAAAGTTTAAGATGATGATGATAATGATGAAAACTATTTAAGATATTTTATTGCTTATAAAATTATGATCAACGCCGTATAATATTTATTATGGATTATATCTTGCATTATCAGATCTTATCTTGGTCATAAAAATGCATGTTAAAATCCCTCTAGATTTTGAAAGATAACTTATAAGTATGGTGTTAAAGAATAGATTAGACATCCCTAAATACTTCAAGTAAATATTAATTTATTGCAGTAGAATATTCAGAGGATAAGAGACTTCTGTCATTTTAATTATCAAAGAGGAAAAAATTTAATTATAGCCTAATATTTTGTTCTATAACAGTATTAAATGTTGAATGAGAAGTAGTATTCGTTTATTTGCAATGCAATCAACGCCCTTTCAAATGAGAAAAACTAATGTATAACATTTATTAGGATTTGCCTGATTTAGCAGTCATGCAGACTTTTATCTCATTGTCTGTGTGTATTAGCGTTAATGCAGACTTAGAAAAACCACGAAATGTAGTACAAAAATGCATGCTGTAATCTTATAGACTATGCTTCTAGTTACATTTTAATCAGTGTATACTTCATATTCAACATTTATCTTATCAAGTAAAAACAAGTAAAATATCGCCACCTGAAAGAGATAGAAACCATGCATACAATTAGTACACACATCGCACAAAAACAAGGCAAATATGACTTTAACATATGTACTATTCCTAAAATATAGCCCTACACCCTAGCATGCCCTACATTAGCCTTATCACGCGTTACGCGTCTGCGGTATCTTCTTCTGTTCCTCCAGTCTTTTGTCCAGTCGTCAAAATTCCGGAAGGTAAAATAGCCGCACGCGATTTAGTTTTTTTTTTTTAAATACAAAAAAGAAAGTTAGGAAGTCAACTCACCTGTTTGCTATGTGAGTAGATTACTTACATTCCCATCAGCTGATTTACCCAACGTCGTCTTCCTTTAGTTAAACAAGCAAGGTGCCTGAAAACGAGACATTCTTCCATTTTATCTTTCAGGAAAAAGAAAGTATAAATAAGTCCGTTAGTTTTATTTACGATTCACTGTAGTTATTCCGGATACATTGGTCCCTTTTGTGCGTTTTTATTTTTCTGTCCTTGATTCGTGTTTATTTTATTACTATGGTTTTATAGTTTCGTCTTGGGACTATATTTACATGGTCTCTTTATCAGTTCATTTCATGCCATTTCAATATCTATGGTCACATTGTTAAAATTTCTATTTCAAAATGCATGTGACTAATAACAGTGAAAAAGCGGCTTTAATTTGCTCTCATCCCTTCTGTTTGTTTTTCTTTTGTAATATATGCTTGCTGCATTCACAGTTATTGATAAATACAGAAAGTCTGAGTTTGTTAATGTTTTATGATAATCAGTGTTTCTTAGGTCTTGTATTCCGCTTTGAAAAATGTGTGTGTGTGTGTGTGTGTGTGTGTGTGTGTGTGTGTTGAGGATATATTTGTCTCATGTGAAATGTCTTTTATTTGATGAAGAAATATGATTGTTGATAAATAATAATTTTGATCATTATATATTTAAAGCTGATAAAAAATATATATATCAACAGGCACAATGCTGCACTATCCAATTCAAATACAAGTTCCGGTAGCATTTCCAGGCTTTCTGAAATAAGAATAAAACAAAAATAATTCGTAATAAAATCGACGATCAAAATCAATTTCCAATTACAGATAATTTATGTTTACATATACGCCAAATTATACTTTACACTATTTTGCAAAGGTTAATTTTATTTTCAAAATGACGGACAAACTGACAAAATCTGACTTCTACAGGATAAAAATATTCACGAGTACTGACTGTGAAATAGTCTATCCAGCTTAATCAAGCACAAAATTATTCTTTGTTGCAAGTACGTAAATTATTAATGAAACAGGTGATTAGAAGAAAATAAACAAACAAAATTAAATATGTTTTGAATACGATTCTTTATGAAAATTAACTTCAGAGTATGATCACAAGCCTAGTTTACAGTTGTTAACACGGGCTACATGAAATCAAACAAAATTCAAATTGAACAGTTTATAGTATAGAACTTAAAGAATATATAATTTGACTAAAATTGTAAACGAGATATCGATATCTTAGAAAAGCAAAGATTGTGATTCCAATTGCAAGCACACTTACCCCCATTCTGAAACTTTGTGTCTAATAAAGCATCTCGTTGGACAACGTGCCAGCATATTTCTCTCTGAAAATTAACACAGCGGTTAAACTAGAGACAATCGACTAAAAGTCAAGTGTGCTGTGTCTAATACCACGTGATACCAGCAGTAGTGGCTAATGAGGCCCTTTATAACGGTTATTTTGCAAGGTCAGCAGGTCGGCGCCCATATTAAAAAATAGTGTACATTGACTTAGAAGACAGTTTATTCAATTTTTTTATTTTGAGTGTATATAAATGTCACTTTCTCCGAAAGGCCACTTTTTTATAACTCCCATGAGTATTTACTGTTCATGAAAAACGTATTGACATTAAAAAAAAATCCACCATGATTTCACATAAAATACACAGGACACACTTTTGAATTATTTTTGTTGTTATTGTTGCTGTTGTTTTATTGTTTTAGGGAGATGAGTTGACAGAAAATTGTTATAAGAAAATAAATTATCTTATAAGCAACTTCTAATTTACAAACTGCATTACTGAGACATTTATAACCAATTTTCACGTCTATATGAATACAAAATTTTGTCATTTAGAATAGGCTGGATAATTCATTATTTTAAAATTAAAGTCATGCAAGAGCAGGGCACGAAGGTCATTTGAAGAAAATGTTTCAAAACTAAAATTAGCACAGAGATACTTGATTGGAGGAACAAGAAAAATACTTCAATGTGCTAAATGACTAACAGAAGTTGCCTATATTATGAACAGGAATCACGATTCAAGTGTTTGAAGTGCATCTCTTCCCTCTTCTATGACCTCTAAAACTGTAATTCACCAGCTAGGAGCTGAAACTAATACGGATGATAATAATACTTATGGGTTCATTACTGAATCTAATGACCGAAATATTACTATAATCCGGTTGACAACATTAATAACAACAAAATATCATCATCATTATCACAACAACAACAACAACAACAATAATAATAATAATAATAATAATAATAATAATAATAATAATAATAATAATAATAATAATAATACAAAGACAAAGCTGAAATGCGTGGGAAGAGTGAAAGATAAATGATGATACTAGATGATGGCAATGATGACTGTGATATTGCGATACTGATGTGGAAGACAAAATGATTAAACCTATATATATATATATATATATATATATATATATATATATATATATATATATATATATATATATATATATATATATATATATATATATACATTTAAAAAACAAAGACAATGGCAGTGAAAAACGACTAATACCTCTCCAATGAACACGCCTGCCCAGAACACTAATTATGCTTTTCCGTCTTTCAATTGTGTTATCCACAAACCTTTTTGGTTTTATTTTCCCCTGATGAATACCATACCGTTGCAAAGTACTGACTGAGTAATATTTTGGTAAGCTGTAACTGTACAAACCAAGAATGGTATAAATATGTACTTGCTTAGCAAACAGGGAGAAACATATTTCTGTTGCTAAATAAACAAGATATTTATTGAAGTTGCCGGGCACACATGTTGCGACCTATCGGGATAAGATAACCTTTCCTCTGGCAAAATGCCGGAGGGCTTCGTTCGTTGGTCTAAATGACGTAATACTGGTTGATAAGAAAGATTAAAACAAACATTCTGTGGGATAAATTTAGAATGGACAAACTACATCCGGTATCTTTCTGTTAGCGACTTCAAAAGAGAGTACTTTTTAATAAATTGCGATAAATTGTTCGAACGAATTTTACCAATGATCTTATAAATACACGCTTTGGTTGGGTGGTTTTAGGGCCCTTTTAATATGTTAACAGCCATATCGTATCAGGGAAATGGAGAAAAGTGTTTGGCTTTTCTTTCCCCAATGAAACCTTGAGGCAGACGATTTAAGCTTGCTTGGGAGGGATATTGAACGCGACCTTTAAATTCGTTTGGGAGTTCTCCGTTATACCAGCTGAGGTTCCCCGATACGTGTTGTATTTGGAATATTGTGCAAGCGTCAATGGGAACCGTCGAATATTATATTCAAAAATAAAACAGTTCCCATTTGTTTTAAATAAAATGTATCTTGATTAAACTTGCAAGCTCAGTCAACAGAATAGGAGACCATGCACGAAAAAGGGAAATGATGGATGTGTGATCTCACCACAAGTTCAAGTCCTGCACTAGCTACATCACCAATAATTTTTTATAGCAATTTTAATATCATTAATATTTTTGGTAGACACGAAGGCTAGACTGATATAAAGCAATAATCTCAACATCGCAAATTTAAGTTTATGTGTTCTTAGAATCCCATATGCTTAGAATTAAATGCGTGCATTTAACTGTTTTGCAAATATGTAGGTGATACCACGTGTTCTCCAGAACGGCAGTCATGTGTGTTGTTATTAAACATTTTAGCTGCAGATGTTATATATGCCGGTTACATTTGTTTTACATTTATTTTTAAAAATTAAACAAAATAAAAAATAAACATTAACTCTTCGTACAGTCCGTGTACAGTTTGTAGATGACTGTTCTTTAATAAGTCTAACGTTTCCATCTCTACGGGCACTCAGTAACTTGAAGCATCTCTTAAACCAAAATATTTTCACTATTTTGTAGCAAGGCGCAGTAAATTATAGTTTTATAATCTTTAACAGTTTTGCTTTCTCCATTTTAATTGTTGGACCTAGTATTGCCAAAACTTCGAAAAACAGATACTTTGGTGGCTTTTCAAATAAAGCATAAAAGAAAAAAAACCGGCAAAAGTGTAAACCAACCACAAAAAGTAAGAGGTCATTTTGATAATGGTCACGCACTGTCTGTCCGTTCGACTAGATAACTTGTACGCGTTATCAAATCAGGGAAACGTTAATGTGGGACATATAATTGGACGCAGTCCACATCGTCACACTGATCACATAGCGTATACAAGTGTGGATGATAACGAGCTAACAGCGATATTTCTACTTACTAGCAAAAATAAAGCTAGACAATACACGATCATCTTTATTTCAAAGTACTTGCAATAATAAAATTAGCAAAGGTAAGCCACAGCAGTATTCAAGACAGATTATCATTCATATAAAGCATTAATGATGTTAAGAAATCATTTTATGTGTATGTTATGCCAATCAATAGGTGCAACATGCTTTTAAAGTTAAGAAGATTACGCGGTGAGAGAATAGGAAACAACATTTATTGCTCTAGACATTAACCCACAATCAAGGCTTTATTCTGCATGCACATACCTTGCTTCTCAATGATGACCTCGTATCAATATCATGTTCAATAATAATAATAATAATAATAATAATAATAATAATAATAATAATAATAATAATAATAATAATAATAATAATAACTTAAGTATTTTACAACATCAAGTTTTGGAAAGACTACAGTCCTCACTCACCTTGAATTGTCTGTAGCATTTACTACTATAGACCATAATATATTACTTCATCGTCTCCAGCATGTATCTGGAATTCAGGATATGGCCTTCCTATGGTTCAAGTCCTTCCTGGTCAACAGGACACAAATTATGTCCACAAATGGAAAACACTCAAGTCCAGTTGATATATACTGTGGTGTTCCACAGGGGTCTGTTCTTGGGCCTGTTCTCTTCAATCTATACGCTCAGCCACTCTCACATGTCATAGATCATCATCTAGTGTCTCACCAATTGCATGCTGATGACACCCAAATATACAAATCTAGCCATCCAGCTGAAGTTGAAGCTACCATACAAGGCATACAGAGGTGAATTTCTGATATGAAATCATGAATGACATGTAACAAGCTGCAGATGAATGATGATACAACTGAAGCCATCCTTATTAGAACACAAAGATTTTCTTATTCACATCCTTTACCTCAGACAATAAATATCAGCAACACCAACATTAAATTCAAGCAGTCAGTACGAAAGCTAGGTGTCACTCTTGACAGTACTCTCTCATTGCATCAACATGTCGTAAACATATACAAAGCTGTAAATCTTAAGCTGAGACTCATCAGCTCCATTCGCAAGTATCTGTCAGTTGATGCCACTAAAACAGTTGTGTGTTCCTTAGCACTTTCAAGACTGGACTATTGTAGGTCAATTCTATCTGGTTCATCTCAATATCTACTTCAGAAACTTAAAAATGTTTAAAACACTGCTGATTCACATTATCCTGACACCAGGCCGACCAGTCCTAATAATAACCTCTTAATGCTGAGCGGACAGTGAGGCAGCTGTTAGAATTAGAACCACTTTTATAAATCTTTGATATGACTCGCCCTGTTGTATGAACCCTGCGACATCCCGCATACATATGCTATACACATTTTATCAGGGGATTTTGACGATAGAGGCAAGAAATCTGTTGGATTACCATCGTGTCGGCCTACTCTGCTCAACGATACGTCATTTCTGTAAACATTTGATCACGTGTTGTTTTTGGTTGAGCATGCAACTTGCACAAAGACATAACGATTGTCCTTTTGGTCAATGTAGGTATCTGAGAAAGTTTGCCAGTAGCTTCTCGTGGGTCGATGGTTCTTTCTGGGGTCTTTCTGGGTTCTTCCTCCACCAGTTATACTGGCCTCGATGTATAGTCTATCTTGTGCTAAAAAATGATGTAAAATCAAATAACAACAACAACAATGTTTGTCATTTAATTTAGGTAAGCAATATTCATAAAGCGCACAAAAATATCGCATTTTTCTATTCTAAAATGCATATGAAAATATGATTTTTAAATGTCAATAATGAAGACCCGCTGCATGACCTTCTTGAACTTGCAACAAAGAAAAACCTATTTAATATTTATCATTTAGAATCATACAGATAAAACATTATTTAATCCAAGTTTTTATTTTTGCAAGAAGTTGCCCCACACCTACAGTATCGTTTGCTAACCAACTTGTCAACTTGCTGCTCAAGCAGTTCCAGGGCATGTAGTCTGTTTCTAAATTATAATCTATTGTAATATTTTTTTTTTTGAATTTATAAAATGTTGAACATTTGCTGAATTTTCTTTTACAATATATGTTTAGCTTATTTAATATCTCTTGTTCAATTGGTGGCATTGTTACGTTTAATTTTGTAAAATCAGCTATGAACCTGATCTACTTCATCGGCTGAAATGCTGACAGAAAGAGTCAAAAGAAATGCAGTTAATTTCCATAGCTCGATGCATAAACATACATCTTTCCAAAGCTAGACGTGATTAGGTGGACACGAAAACACAGGGGAAGTATACCTTGTGTTCAAAATTAGTATTATTTTGAACAGAATGTTCTGGTGACAATTGCCGTTTTTAAAATGGTAGGCACTGTAGTATTTTATTTTCGTCAAAATGTAGAATTCGGTACGCCTTTTGCGCCAATATTGGTGACGGAAACCTTAGATGCAGAGACAAGCCCGACAGATGTTTATATATTTATTGTATTGTCCCATATATTTTAAAACGATGTACCCTACAAGGTGACACCGTTTATATACACCAAAAATACACACAAAACATTATAAATCCGAAAATTTATTGATATAATTTCCCCGTACGTATTCACGAAATTTGTGGCAAAGTGTGGATGCTGAGTACCGACAGGTTGTCTGACACGACAGCGGATTTATGCCAAGCTGTTTTGTTATGGTGTAGATGGGTACATCGGGTACCGGTGCACGTACAGGCGGTGTAATAGTGTTCCATAACTTAAGTCAACACATTGGAGTCTTACAAATGGATGCACGGGTATCTAGACGACTAGGCCTATTGCACAATTAAACCAAATGAGTATAAAACTCTCTTAACTATCTGAATACAAGAAGCAATGTCTGGTTTGAAAAATTCTTCACTTTTCTACATTTTTACATCAGTGTCATTTATCTATGTTATATAACATGTATATAGCTGCATGTATCCTGCGTGCTGCACGTGCATATACAAATTATTTTATGGGGTGTTTCTATCGATCAGCTGTATTAACTGTATTGACAGTTTCAAGATCGATTAAGATAAATGCAATAAACTGACAACGAGTTTTTTTGAAAGGCAAATACAAAAAAAAATAAACAAGACATAGAAATAAAATCGAAAAATCGTAGTGTTTGCAAAACTTTACATGGCTGTTTCAACAGTATTTAAATCTTTAAATTTATTATGTTTTAACTAATTTTTTTAAAACTTATTACGGATACTGGAAAATATTTGTATTTGTCTTTGTATACAAATAGTTTCCAGTATTCGCAACAAGTTGAAATAAACTAGTTGAAACATTTTTAATGTAGAGGTTTAATTCCTGTAGAAACACCCATTTTCTTAGAGAAGGGGGGGGCAACTTCATTAGTGGCATCACAACTTAAAGTGTGTTAAGCACAGAACACATTCGGTTTTTTTCGATTCAGTCAATTTGACGACAATCTTAATAAGTCATAATCATGTCGAAAACCATGGTTGGAAGATTGAATATATTATTAATGAAGCGAGAAATGAATGTCCATTCAGGAAATAACCCTGGTATGTTTTGGAAAACTGTTACAATATGATATAACATAACAAGAAGTATTTCTTACAGTACTGGTTCTAAGTGGGTAGATTAAGTTAGAAATATACTTACTGCAGATGTCTAAGTATTTCAAGTGATGATTCTGAAGTAAATTTATATAAATTGTGAACTTTTAAATGAGCCAATCGCTTTAGAAGAAATTATACATCGCATCGAAAACATTGTTTGAGGGACTGCTCGGTATTTGACACATGTATTGAAACTTACATGGATATTGTATCATCCTTACTGATTGAGAAATGGTGAAATGTATAATTTGCTCATTTTGTAAGAATAGTTCTGTTCAAGATCCCAACATTTTACAGAGGTATGTCGTTTAAAGATATATTTTGTAAACTTTTGAAATTTTTAAATATCATATTAGATATATGGTCTAATGATAATGATAGTATGCATAAGCCGAAATCAGGTTTTGCAAAACAGATACTTCTACAAAAGAGAATATTGTTACACATTCAGTTATGCAGGGAAATTTGTCAAAGAAGGATGATTGATTCTCTAGTTACCTATTGATTTTTTGAAGCCTTTGATATTATATCTTATACCAAACTTTGAGTTTCATTGTCAAAATAATATATATTCAGGGTAAATTATTGTATTTACGAAATTCAATGAATGTTGGTCTGAAAACAAGTGTGAAAGCACTTAAGCGGATTTGCTTAAACTCGTGTAGGTATGAGATATTGTTTTGTCTTAAATCCCATGTTGATATTCTTGATAAATGAACGATGTGATACGCATAAAATATCATCATGACATCTATATTAAAGACAACAAGTAACTGATGTTTCTTATTGCAATAAATAAGCTCTTTTCTAGTGCTGATACAAAATAGATATTTTGTAAAAATGAAGGTATAAATTCCAGTCCATTCAGAAAACAGAGAGAGAGAGAGAGAGAGAGAGAGAGAGAGAGAGAGAGAGAGAGAGAGAGAGAGAGAGAGAGAGAGAGAGAGAGAACAGTTGATTGAATGGTTGTCTTTGTATAAATGTATGAGTTTAGTTTTAACCCTCCCCCTAGATGGCATGGAATAGGCCTGTTGAAATCTCATGCATATCGTAATGAGCGACTAGTTTGCCACGGGTTGTATGTGTTGTTCTTGGAGGAGAGGACCGACCGACTTATGGTATGTCAATGCAGCACACTAATGTGTACTCAGCTTCATCTAGGTGGGTGTGCAGGATGACACCGTCTAGTTTAATCGGGTAGTCAAGCGAAGCTTTTCAGAATCTAAGCTATGTTAAAATCAGAGTTAGTTTCATTGGATGAACTTACGTTTAAGATCATCATTATGAAAACAAAAATTTAATGCTTTGCTTGTTAACTTACAGAAGGCAATCTCTAGGGACCATCTCTGTCACCTTCCTTTATTCTGATGTTAGGCGCAGAACGCAGGTGATGAAATAATGTTCTTCTGTTGCAGTTTGAATCAATAATACGAGGTCTGGTCTCAGAAGGACCAGGAATTATTTATCTGGTACCTCCGGAGATGAAACGTTTTCGAGTTAAGGAAATTAACTTGGATTTCTCATCGTTGAGTCAAGTGCCGACAATCAAAAACTAACAATATTATCTCCTCAATAATAGCAAAACTCTTCAGAGCTTATCTGGAGAGGCAAAAGGTGTGGAAAAAAAACGTGGCTCGACACATTTAGCTTCAGAATGAAGTGGCAAGGCTCACTACGACAACCACAGCACTCGAAGCTATTTTTGGAGATTCTCATTATTGCACTTCCAAACAATTTTTTTCTTCAACTTTTCAAGAGGTGAGAATGATATATTTGGAAATCACAGATATATCACATGTCTTAGAACGTCTCCCAAGTGAAACGAATCAACATTTGCCATAATGGCTAGTTGATTCATACAAAATATTTATATCTTGATTTCGATTGAGCCAACTGGTGTATATTAAAAAGGTCGGTTTTTAAATATCTCTGTCGACCTTTTATCTTACCGATGATTTAAATGATATAAATAATATCCTCATAATGCTGAAAACAGAAAAACAGTATTCCCCAGAAGTGGACAGAGGAAGTTTATTGTGTGATTTGCAATGCTCGTACTCAAGAAGTTCCTTAAGGGGGAATGGAGGATATCCAACGCTTGAAACAAGAAAGTCACGAGCTTTCCTAAGGCCTGACATTTATATCTCCAATCTGACAAACCCTACGCCAATATAGATAATGTGGAAAAATTTTTTTTTATAAATACCGATTAAGTGATAATGTAATATTGTGTTCACAGCCTTAATGCCAACATAGCTAATGCCAACAGTAACCAAAACCGATAATGTAATAAATAATTTCAAAAATCAGTGAGAGAGTAACAATTAAAAACCCCACTGCCACAGATAAATTAGTAATTAAATTTAGCTCACGAAAATGGCATCAAACCACTGTGGTCATAGAAACAGTATGACTCATAATATACTCAGCTCTGCTAACAACAAACTTGGTATCAGGTCCACAAAGAGCTGAAAAACCGTTGGTACCAGTGAAAATGCATACTTCAAACCAATAAAAGAAGGAATTAACGAATTTACCTGTCTCTTTAAAGGCATTTGCCAATCTTATTAAATTCTATAACTTTGGACGTTTAGAGACCATGGACACTGGACAGCACTATTATATCAATCTAAGTAAAACCCCCAGATGTTCCGTCCATCCATCGACTCCATAATGTTTGAGATAATACAACAATGGATTTGCCAAAGTTGAAAAGGAGAGAGAGAGAGAGAGAGAGAGAGAGAGAGAGAGAGAGAGAGAGAGAGAGAGAGAGAGAGAGAGAGAGAGAGAGAGAAGTAAATATAAGATTTTTGTTTTAGAAATGCCTTTTTAATGCTAAACAATATGCCTATCAGGGTCCCACACATTATATCTGTAGTCTCTTTTACTCGACTTCTACTGGGAATTATGTTATTACCTATGTGGTAGTGCCCACTTTAATTTATAGTTAAGAAGGATTTTCTACCGTCCTTGTATAGCTAAAGCAGAGATATACTTACACAAAGCAGACTGGGAAACGTTTCAATCCTTTTACGATTAAAATTTGACAGTTAATAATTTGGGCAACATATTTAATCCAGTACCTCCGTTTATAGAGATAGTCCTGTACCTCTGTTTACAGAGATAATCCAGTTCCTCTGTTTACAGAGATAGTCCAGGTTGTTGGTTATGATAAAATACAGAACAATTTGCGATTCCTAAACGTGTTAACAAAAGATAATTTGATGATTCATTGCAAACCAAAATGGAACGGGTAAAGATCCTTATAAGTTTCAAACGCAATCAAACAACTGAAAATCTTAATAAACACCGTACATGTGCGAGAGAGAGAGAGAGAGAGAGAGAGAGAGAGAGAGAGAGAGAGAGAGAGAGAGAGAGAGAGAGAGAGAGAGAGAGAGAGAACATGTAAATATTTTGTCTTTATGTTGAAGACTCAATTCTCTATTCAAATCAGTATAGAATATCTACACAAATCATTTGCAAAAATAAAAGCAGCTGCATCAAACTCTTAAAGAATTCGGATGAAATGGCTACGACCCTACCATAAATAGCAAATGCATTGTCCGAAACTTATCCGAAAAACTCTCACAAGAGAGTTATTCTGAAAACGTGCACTGTATCAAACACATCAAAGCAAAGTCTCCCTCTTAAACTGCTAGCGCTGAAATTACAATAAACTTTCAACTCTTAGAGAACTTTTAAGACTCTCTTGGCAGAGTTTGAATACTTTAGCTGGACCAGATGATATCCAATTTCAATTTTTGAAACACTTACTTGATAGAGCCCTCAATATACTGCTAAAGTTTTCAGTACAATTTGAAAAGCTGGCCTCACCCCCGTAGTCTTGGTGAGCATCAACAGAGATATCAGTACCTAAACCTAGAAGGGACTATACTGACCTTCCAATTATCGCTCCATGTACTAATAAGCTGGCTGGTTTTGCAAATTAATGGAACGGATACATGATTGACACCTTATGTGTCTTGCGTCCAGCAAACGCAGACATCTAATGTAGGTAGAGACACTAGAATAACACAACATACCATTCTATTAGACTTTTAATATTTTTAGAGAAGCTCTGATGAAGAAAGACTATTTAATTGCCATCTTCTGAAACTAGAAGGAAACTTATGACTGCATGGAAGTACGGGATAATGAATGACCTACTTTCCCTAAGTCCAATGGGCCTCTTACCACATATTATATCCATTTGTTTTACAGCATATTCACTGTGGGTACACTCTTTCTGAAAGCTGTTCTCGTGATATGTGTGCATTATTCAACACAAAAATAAAAGGTGTAGCCAAGAGTTAACTGCTCGTTATATGGTGACGATAGTTTTGGAGATATTGGTCAAAGAATATGCATACTATTGAACGACAATTTCAGACGAACCTAACTAATATTCAGAAATGGTCAAAATATAACGTGTTCAAATTTTTGATATCTAAAACTGCATGTATTTTGCCTCTTGTACGATTTCACATTGACACCAAACTCTGACTATTTGGTTGTCTTGTTACGCTGTAGAATAGATCATTTTTGTGTGGCCCATTTCTTTTAACCGAAACTAATCTTCTCTCCGCATACTTAGATGCCTAATGAAACATTTAACAAAGACAACCTGGAGTTTTATTTTTTAAAAATCTGAATATAATGTTTACTTCATTAGTAGCCTTTTAGTTTATAATGCAATAAAATGCATATGGTTTGAAATTTCAACTTAAGAAGTTTAATTTAGATGACACTATTCTTGTGACATCACACCCCTCTTCATAATTAGCCAGGCACTGACAGTTTTGTTATATCTTCATGACTATATACTATTTTACAAGAAAACGTATACTTTAGTAACCGATAGCTACATTTAAAAGCATCGTTACATTAATATTGACGGTTTGACTCTGACGATGACTTCAGACTGGAGGGATGATTATGCAAATTTGATAGCAATTAAAATGTAGTAGTCTTGTCGTCACGTTCCAAAACGATTGTTACTAATAGTAGTCATTTTCATTAAAAGGAAAGAATTTACCCGTGAATTATATCTTTTATCAGATATATAGTTTGTATTCATTCTTTACACTATCTTTGATGAAGACATCTCTTGTCTGTACACTACATGACTGAACTACCACTATAAACATACTTCTGACTTAATAGAAAATCAGATCTGGGGTGTCATTGTATACGCCGTTTGTTTGATACATATGACTCTTAGCCTAAAATACATCTGCAGGTCAGGATCTACGTTACTCAACTAATTATTATGCGGCAGTAGATCTGGGTGCACGTTGCGCATTTAATGTCTCGTCGTTCGCAAAGCATACGTTATGAACACTTAAAAAGGAGAGTCGGATTGTTGATTGTGTAAAATCCACTTCTCAGTCACCAGTTTATTTCATACTGTACTCAACCGCACACGCATATTTATGGATATAATCATAGATAAATGAAACGATAGAAAAAAAAAACTAGCTGGGGGTAGATCTGATATGAGAGCTAATTTATGTTGATAAGATCTGACATTTTCAAGAGATACCGTTTTATTTTTCGTGTACTTTGATCTCATGCCTCGATACAGCATGATTGATTTATCTCTGCACGAAATACAATTATAATGAATTTAGAAACGAGGCCATGCCAAGTTAAAACGGGTGACAAACTACATGTACTACATACATATCAATAGACTAATCTCAAATACATGTTTTTGCTTCATAAACACAGTATCGCTGAACTTATGGCTCAAGTGGACCTGCTTCATACAGTATTATAACTATTATGTCTGAGAGAGAACTGGATCAGTAGATTCAAAGAAAACTATTACAAAATATATAATTTTAGAAACTAAAAGAAAATGAATATAGATTTAGTGCTATTCTGGCCCCTAGTTACACAAACAAACCAGTGAAACCTTTTAGACATGCCTTCGCTGAAGTCATGTACTCTTACAATAGAATAGTTACAAGTTACCTATACCATAATAGTAAATTATTTTGTACTCATAACCTGTATAAGATTATTCTGTTCATAAAACATATATGCAATATATATTAAATTGATCTGTACACACCACCCATCTGAAATAATACTGTTCAAATGTACATATAACATACAAGAAATTGTGCGGTTACCCTGTTTGCATAAATACATCAACACATGAAAATTGCGATGTTTGCATAACAGACTTGAAAATACCTTATTGCACTTTAATGGAGCATAAAGTCATTTAACGAACCCAAGCCTGTCACTTTTTCCCATCCACCGATTTACGTCGACTTTTTCCCATCCACCGATTAACGTCGACTTTTTCCCATCCACCGATTAACGTCGACTTTTTCCCATCCACCGATTAACGTCGAAGGAGTCTTACTTCCACGCCAATAAAGGCTGATGTATGTAGTCAAAATGTTGTAAAACAATGCGGAACTTTGTAACACTTATATTTAACCCTACAGGTTACACAACCATTATTCCTGGACTAAACGCCGCGGACATGAGCATACATATATTATAATAATATGGACTAGAATGGTTTTCGGCATCATGGTACAAACACCGCTATCCATGCTAGGTTCGCGTGAACAAGAAAATGCATAGTTTATACAGGCGAAGTTTTTCTACGCTTAAAACAACTGAATAGGATTACACGGTAACAAAAATTACCAGTTAATCCATCTAAAACAAGACTAATTTACACCGAGTTACGAGTGTCTAGAACCATTGAATCATTTGCTGCGTGCATCATGTATGATTCATACTATATCAGATTAATATCAAATTAGACAGAATTATGATTCTAAACTGAAAAACACTATAAATCTTATAGAACTGTGCTATGCAAAATTGGAATGATAATTGAAATCTAGGAAAAGTTTGATTTCTTACAATAAAGCAAAATACTCTATAAAACACAGCTGATAGAAGGAAACAGAAACATAAATGATTGGTACATATCTCTGCTACAGCCAACAGATTTACCTTGTCGTGAAGGATACAGAAATCTGACGCGTATATATATATATATATATATATATATATATATATATATATATATATATATATATATATATATATATATATATATATATTAACAAGACTATTTTGTTCCAAGTAAATTGGAATAATTTTCCAGATTGCTAAACATTTTCTGTTACTATTGGTTCTTGTAGCTCATAGTTCGTTAAGAAACTGATTTGATTATCATGTATGCAGTTGGGGCCCCGAGTGGCCGAAAGCGCTCTCCGTTACGGATCACTGCCATCTCACCTCTGTCTGCGTGGGTTCGAGTCTAAGATTCGGCGAATGTGGATATGTGAGAAAGCTTGCCAGTAGCTTCTCGTGGGTCGGTGGTTCTTTCCGCGGATTTCCCGGTTTCATCCTCCACCATTAATAATGGCCGCCATGTATAGCCTGTCGTGTGCTGAAAAATGGCATTAAGCCCCAGAACAACAACAACATCATGTATGCAAATATTGTACATTCATGGTATTTATAAACTGCAACATGATCACTAATGTACATTTATATCCGAGTAGCACGTATATCATTTGAATCAAAACATTACTTGTATATATTATTTTCAGTACTTTTAATTTCAATAGCCGAAAAGATACAGTTGAGTGTGCAAAGAAACAGTATAATATTGTTCTAGAAATTCAACTTGGACAAATATTTAGAAAAAATATTTTATTTTAATGAAAAATCAGTGTGCTTCATTAAAAGTACGACCGAGTCGAGTGTATCCGATTTAGTATTTGATTGTACTTTAGGTCCTGAGCCAATTTAGGCTAGGTAATAACTTTATGCTCTGTTTGGTCGAATTATGAATTGTTTTCCCGTTTATTATATTTCTATCTTAAAATTTCAGTCATTCATCATAAACGTTTCCCATGTTTCAGGTTTCTTACATGTTTCTTATCTGTACATCATCCGGAGACTTTGTAACACTGAAAAAAACCCTTTAAAATGGTGACTAGTTCAGACATCCTTCTAATTAGAAACAGACCAGCCTTTCAATAGCAGATCTTATTTACTGCGCATTAATGTTTATTTTTTCTATTAAAAGACACTTGAAAAATAAAAATTATATTGTCTTTCAATTTTGAGAAGAAAAAAAAAATCCTCCACAAAAATCAAACCAATCCAAACCAAATCAAACCAAAACAAAGCAATTTCCTTGTCAAATGTTGTCATTCTTGATACAAATATAAATTTGTATTTGAAGTTCAATTTCACCAATATGAATAGAAAATGTTAAAAATGTATATTCAGTTACAAATCGTGCTTCTTATATAGTACTTTTCAAGTTCTTATGCTATTTTTTATAGCTCTGAGAAGATTAAATTTGAATTCTTTTTTCTTACTATCAGATTAGAATGAATGAAGGCTCTGAATGACATATTCTTGCTTTATCAACTAAATTGTATGCGATTTTAATGATCAGTTGCAAGTGTAGGTAGGTGTTGATGCTGACTATGGGAAAAACGTTCTGTTTAAGTGAAGCTTATATTCTATTTAAACACGCTTCATAATTTATGCATTAATTTATTGATCATATTTAAATGGCGACCAATACACGATATGCCATTAAAAAGCGACTAAAATAAGTAACAAGAATAGACGATTGTCTAAGTACAAATGAAGAGCGATTGATGCACAAAAACACAGTTTTATATGAGTAAAATGAATTGAATATATTTCTCATTAACTTAATTAACTTAAGGTAAAAGATAAAATTAAAACAAAAACTGTAATTAAACATTTTTCAAATTCACATATTCTTTAAAATTTACATATTTTATATACTATTGAATGTGTACATGATTTTAGAATGCTGTATGTGAACTCTGAATGAATACATCTCTTCCAATGTGTCAGTTATAGCGATTGATAATTTCTTATATTCCTGAAACAGATTTTATTCAGCCCATTGGAAAAAAAACTCTCGCTCAGAATTAATTGACCTAAGTTAATTTAAGTTTTTTCTCCTAAATAGATCTGCAAACATCTTTATGGTTTAATCCGCACAGAAATATAAAGGAACAGTATATGTTAGAAGATAGTTCTTGGACATATTTTGAGTACTTTAAATGTAAATTATGCCTTATACATAACTTTCTTGACTTTCAAAATATGCTAATGGCTATAGAATGTAATTAAAGGCAATTTATCTAAAGTTGGGATTACAGTTTATAGCAACTTTTTATAATTTGTTCAGGCATAGCCCAAAATAAAAAGGATAAAAGGTTTAAATATAAAATTATTTGAAAATGATGAAAATAAAAATATAAAACAAATACCCCTTCACACAGAGTCTATTATGTGCTGAACTATTGTGTTAAACCCACAACATCAACTGTATATGACATGCTCAGCTCAACAAGTGGTAGACTTTGTATTAGGAAGATTATATAATTGTTAGTACGTTATGACACATTTAATATCATAGCTGGTAGTATATTGATCATCTACTTGGTGAGTGAGTTTGTGTGTGTGTGTGTGCGTGCGTGCGTGCGTGATTACAAAACCATCAATCTTATCACCGTTATGATTCTAGGGTCAAATAACAATATCATTTACGATTTTCTGGATATCTTTATTTTTCACAAAATTTCTTACAAAAGATGGATGTAGAAACACAAGAAAGATTAGGGTCATAAAACACCTTACTTTTTATTGTTTAGTTTGGTTGAAATACTGATTTTCACACTTCTATAGGTAATATGGTATTATCATGAACAATTGTACTTACTAATTGTTGGTTGTACATTTAAATCTATATTTGAAATGTCTTAAAGGTCGTCTGTAATTAAACTTGTACAACTAAAGTGTACCGTTACATGGCCTACATAAAGAAATGATCTTTCTTATAATTCGTGGCATTAGAATTGTACCTGATTTCAAACTTGGTTGATGCTGTAGGACCTTTATGTATATGATTTTACAGCACTAATAAGTTTTTATAGATGTTATATATCCATAAATGTTTTATCCCCATTGAAATGGCTCTCTTCTAGTGCAATCTTTAAGTTTTCTACTGTGTTACTTAACCGACATTTGGCGCATTACCTTATTCACGTCTGTATTTTTGTGAGTTGAAGAGATCATCAAATACACTACAAAGGGTTAAAGTGGCATTGATCTGTATTGCTCGACACTTACAAGTTGGTCGAAATTGAAATTATGAACACTTTCTCAAAGATTTCTTCCTGCTCTGTCATATATACGAGTCAGATGTCTCACATTGGTGCATACAGTGTCAAATAAGATGCCAATATGTTCTGGCTGGCGTTCATTTTGTTAATTCTGCTTTATATGGCTGAGACGGAAACAAACATTGACAAATGGAACATTATAAACGAGGAGACAGACTTACTCCAAACTGTGATTGCAATGAAGGCGCAAATAGCGACTCTGATCGATGCTGTAAACAACTTAACCAATGGTAATATGAAATGACAACCATTTATGTTATACATGCGGATTCATCTCTGCCTTCAATGCATTTGATCTCGCTGTTATGCTTATGTACCATAGCCTATATGATTATATTTCCCGCTAACCTTAAAAAATCTGTTAAATAAACATTCTTTCACATAATTCTAAATCACAATAAACCAAATGATACCTTTGTTACAGCTTCTTCTATAAGTAATTAAGACAGCCCCAACTAATTAACCATTTGCTTATCATTTATCTTTGAATTGGGCCTGGCTGGACTGCCAATGTGCGAACTTTGATGCTGGTTTAGTCTTTTTGCCTTAACATAGTCACATGATCAACCTGCAATGACGGAATCTATTGGATGGTTATATATATCAAGCGCCTTTATTTTACCACTAATGATAATGTTGTGATGAAATGAGTAATATAATTTGTATATTTAGTTGGTAATTATAGAAAATTTTTCAGTTAAATATTGTCTTTTAATGTCATAACCACTTTATAGGGACTTATTCTCAAATGATCTATTTTTGCTGATTCGAATATCACCAACTTTCTTTTCAAACACCTTCCATTCGTTTTTATGGTGAGTTTATGAAAAAACTGTGATCACTGTTCTTTTGGTAACTATGCTGTGTTCAACGACTCTCACGTTAAGATAGGTACCGTTTACGAAACCTCGTTTATTATGTCGTACTGCAGTTACTGGAACGTACGCATGCAGTTCGATGTTAAACACTGAGTCAAATACCGATTAATAGTGTTGTTGTTAGTCGAATGATACAAAATTACTCATATCGGGGGTTTAAAACTGTTGAGTATTCAGCAATATCTAAAACTATCTGGATTAAAATAATTCGGGTGAAAATTCATTTGGAAACAATATTTATAATTTCCGTTTCATATTCCTATGTGGAATACAATACATAATTGACTTGTGTGAGAATAGAAAAGCTCTTCTGGAAAGATGTTTTGAGATCACGGAGCAAAATAGTACAGGCAAATAGAGTTCACAATTGTCAATTCAATGTCTTTCGTAAATTTATTAGGTTTAGCTATGGTATCATGACATTAAATAGAGTTTTCTAAAAGACGTGGTAAATAAACGTGTCATGTTTTTCATAAAGGTAGATGATGATTTGGGAAAATGTGTATCCTAGAATGATATCACAACTAAATTAAATTATACGCCTATGCATAAGCAGTATCAAAGTGTTAGAGATTTAATCAAGTCACGTGTTTATCGTTTCCACAAATCCTCGCATACTTTAAGGTCATGCTATATCCTATATTATTGATAATACATCATAATATCAAAATGTTGTTTTGTAATATTCGAGTAATATAACATTATATAACCCAATGCATTAAGCAAATAGGAAAACGCTTTTGAATTTTGAGGGAAAATAAATGGTCATTAACTTGTTAGATGTATTGCACAAGTTGATATACAAAAATGAAGGTTTCAATATAAAATTATAAATGCAGCATTAGCTACCAATTTGTTTTCGTTTAAAATTTGGCCAATAACTCTCTTCTTGCTTTTTGTAAAGACTGTTAAGAAATAATTGAATATATTTTATTTACTGTTCTTTTTGGGTTTTCCTTGTCAATTTTATATATTGTATACGTTTAAAAGATGGAATCATTTCGGGATTAGTGCACAAGAGGCTCTCGAAGAATTTATACAATGTTGAAAAATACACTTGTTTGCTAAACAATAGTTTGAAACAAATTGGAAAGCTTGTAAACGACTTATAGACTAAATTTCTGACAATGATTCTTTTTATTTCTACATTTAAATCTTAATAGTTGCATTTCATAAAGTTCTCATCTCTTGTCTTTTTCTTCCCCTTCTTCTTAGTCTCCTCTTTGAATTGGTCTGCCTAATAAACAAAAAATTAACACACACTGTATAGTGGAGCTTCATTTTAAATAGTTGCGACGTTTATTTAAAATGGTACCTTTGATTCTTATAAATATATCCTTTTATGTTACTTTATGAGAAAATCGAGGAGTCGCAAATATTGTTCATCAATAATACCAGTAATACATTCTTTCCATGTTTTGTTTTTATTTTATTCCTTCTGACATCTTATGTCGATGTGAAGTTACGACTCTTTTCATGCTGTGCAACTGATTTATCATACCTTGTAATAATTATCTCAGAGGTTCGTTTTTGTGGTTTAATAATTTTGATCAGCGCAAAATATACCCTAAAAGTAATATTAACATATAATTGTAACTTTATCGTAACAAACTGTAACTTGTTCCACTCTGATAAATTACTATAGAGTTTTTACTGAGAATTATAGCAAAACAGTATATAAAAAAATATATGATAACTCTAACATCACTTTTTAAAACCGGCATACTTTTCTTTTGTCTATCGAACTTTATCATATCATTGTTTGTCATAGCATAGATAGAACTATTCCAAAATTCAGATGTAGTTTAGATAGTTGACTCTACTATGCAGAATATAATTTTACATATTCACCAAAAAATTTAATTAAAAAGAGACAAAAAGTTAAAGTTTCCCAATTCTCAATCTTTGGATTAAATTAATTACGTATTTCTTTTCAGCTTTATACACAATCTTCCTGCTTTCATGGTAACTATAACCCAAGATCTACAGCATTGCTCCATAACCCAGCACGTGGTGTTTGACAACTCCGTTTTAAACATCGGTAACGTCTACGACACACGTCATGGAATCTTCTTTGCCCACATCTCCGGAACATACCAGTTCAGTTTGACATTTTCTTTAAGTCATGGTCACTTCCATGCCGCTATAGTGAAAGGCAATGAAAATACATATAGGATTGCTCTTTGCTGAAGCCGCCGATTCAACTGGATACTGGTGTCAAAGAAGTACTTCAGTTCTTATCCACTTAGAGAAAGGAGGTGACGTATGGGTAATTTGTTCTTCGGAGGAATCTAATTTTCTGGGCAATGATGGCAGATTCCTTTATAATTTTTCTGGATTTTTTTTGTCCATTATTAATTTTTGAGACAAGATATTTCGAATAAAGTGCGTTTAAAAAGAAGTTTAAATGATGTAATATGTTATTATTCCATGGTCACCAATTTACATCATTCTTTTCACTATTATTGCTTTTGCTTTTAAATTGGAGATAATAAGAAAAGAAGCTAATTTTAAAGATTAAAGGATATTTAATTGTTGTACATCTTAAAGTGTTGTTTTATTTTCTTTTGTTTTGATATAAACCTAAATGTTGGCAGTGTGCCATCAATAACATATCATCATGGTGCTATGGTGTTAAAAGATCACCATTAAAAACACTAACATGATAGAAAAGCATTAATTCCATGGGTAACAACAAAAAGTAAACACCTGTTGTTTTTTCTTAATTACTTTCTACTATAAGACAATAACAAAACTGACGATTGCTGCATGATTTGAAATGAACTATATCAAGACATTAAATCAACATTAATCTAAGGATGCCCAATGGAAAATTATAAAACTACATAAATATTATATTAAAAACATAATATGCTTATTATCCCACCTCTGCAAAACATTTAGATATTGAACAAACAAAAATTTAACGTCAGCACGTTTAAGGTTAAAATCTTTTATTTTTGGATTCCTTTCAAAACATGCAATGATTGCATAAAGTAACGTGTACGTTATTATCCACGGCTTCTCTCAGTTGATCGACTACTCTATCGATTTATGTTCGATTTTGATTATATTTTTTAAAGAACAGATTCTTCATCACCGCTTCAAGACATGTATCACACATCATATCAACATGCATCTGTGTCAATACTTGAGGAAATGGGACACACCCAATTGACTATTAGTTTAATGGAAGCAAAGAACGATAAGAGTGATTAAAATGAAAAGAAATGATACGAATTCAAGAAAATGGTACGTTTCATACCTTTTAATGTTGTTATTCTTCCCTTGTTGCCCAAACAAAACTGGCAGACAATATAACGAACGTAAATCTTTGGCTGAACAGCAACGGCTGACACCTTAAATAGACTGAGGTGGTATAATGGAATGTTTGTTCTCAGATATGAACTAATTTTGTTAGACTAATCCGTACACTTTGGATATGTTCGAAATCTACTTCAAGGGATCGATACCTGCGTGAGCAATAAAAATGGTCGAAAGTTTCTATTTCGCAAAATGTCCACATCAGATGAAGAATATTTTAACATTCCTTCTTCAAATTAAATATATCTGAAGATTGGGTTTTGTATGAAGCGTACACAACTCGTCAATCTGTTCGCTTGCCCTTAGGTTCGTAGACTTGATATCTCAGGCAAATGAGGGAGTACAATGTGCTGATAGGCTTCGGTATTGAAACTGTGTGGAAACTAGTCTTAGCTATTTCTGTCATCCAAAACGTTTTTGGCATTCTGCTCAAAAAGCATTGCGGAATAACTCATGCAGTGTTTCAATTGTATTTTTTCCACTATCATGTTAATGATTTTGACGCCGTTCGTTGTTACTGTTGGAATGTTGGTTCCTTGTTCTAAATAATAATTTCAAAGAAATTGTACGTCGTATCCTAAACAATTGTTAACAGTGACTGTGGCGTACCGATTACAGGTCCCGTAAAGACTCATTTCCTATTCGCTCAACATGCTATCGGTTGGGTCTAAATTTCCCTAAGCAAATTAAAAGGAAGAGTATATCTTGTCACCTCCTCTTAGATGCATTACTACAGTTCCGACAGTCAGAAAAGAAATGTTTTTGAATGCAAAAGTTGACGAGGCACATACAAATTAAGAATGTGAATTAAATTCACTAGAGAATCATCAAAATAAAAATGATCCTGTTTATTTCTTGTTCAAGTCGTCATTAAATAATTAATTGGGTTCGTTGTCATATCTTTGAATATTGCATTGATGCTCGGACTTTACGACTTGCTCTGAACAAGATAACAAAACAAAAACAAAGAAAAATAGAAATAGAAGCCAGACATCGGTTTTTTTAATTTTACAAACGTGTTCTCGATTCGAACATGCAAGCCATAAATAGAAAATGCAATCAATAGCAAGTATCCAGCACGTCTTAAAGTTTCTCATTTCAGAAACTCCACATAACGTTTCTTTTGCAAATTCTTGCTTCAACTAAAGACGTTCTACTTCTCTCTTTTGCCTTGCTCTGCTCTATCTTCTAATACTTTTCCATAATTGTTTCCTTATAGTGTATCGTTTTTACATGAGTTTTTTGTCACAATGAAGGCAAGGGCGAACTATTTCTGACCAAGATGGTTGTTAATTTGGCTATGCTTTCTTTGGTACAGAGATTTTGACAAACTAATTAAACTTTTGCGTTATGCGTACCCTTTGGAGGTGGAGCTTCTCATGTGAAGAGTAGATTTCCATCGGTGATGTCACAATCATAAATTTTTGAATTTGTGGTTTTTTATTTGGGGAACTTAATTCTGCAGGTGCACTTAATTTGAATGTGGGTAGTCTCAATTAATCCTGGCCATTAAATTGGTAATTTAGTTCTAGTTCCTCTGACCTAGAAACAACGAAATTAGTAACGACAACAACCGATTTCATTGCTAGAACTTGAGACATGAATTCTTTAAATTTGGTTGTGTGCCTGAAAGCAGGTGTTCTGAATTTACTAGGAGTCACTTTTGAGTAGCTCAAATATGCATAATCTTCTGGAGCTACAAGACTCCTTTCTTGGTTGAGCATGTGTACCTCAGGTTTGTGATGAAGGAAGTTAATATTTGGATCAAAATAACTCATGTCGTCTTTACAATCACAAGGGTAAACTTTAACTCGCATTTCTTTCATAGCATTAAGCAACACAAAATGTCATTTTCGGCTTCCGGTTTCTCACTGGAAAGATGTGATCTTTTCATGATGATTTTGGATTCAATTATGTTTTAACTAAGTCATCCTCGTCACTCTATTTAAGGTAGCATATATATATATATATATATATATATATATATATATATATATATATATATATATATATATATATATATATATATATATATATATATGCATGTTCTTCTCTCCATACTCTTCTCTTCTTCACACTCCACGTGTGATAGTGTACAAGAATGATTCTGTGTGTGAGTGTGTGTGTGTGTGTGTGTGTGTGTGTGTGTGTGTGTGAGCACTTCTTCTCCGTTTATTAGAACCTGAATGGGTTATGGGCACCCTAACCAGCTTATTGGATAGTAATTGTTGGTCAGTAAGCTTGGGGGTGATGGATAGTAGATTACTTGGTATTTGATAGTAAATATAACTGGGTATTAGTCGCAACATCATCGTGCTGGATAGTAGACAACTTGAATATAACTAGCAGATCACTGGATATTTGTAGCTCCAAAAGGCATGTTCGACAGTAGATGTAAGGTACTGGTCACTCTAAACGACCTGTTGTAGCGTAAATATGGGATGTTAGATATAGTAGTAATGGATAGCACACGAATAGGTGTAAGTCAGTCAATGAATGTTAAACCTATGGACATTTTTAATATCACATTTCCAATTAGTTGCCTAAGAAATTCTTATTATTAAACCTATTAACATATCTGGTATTAAAGTTCCTGTAAGAGGCAAGACAGACCCATAATGACCATGTCAATTTTCAATGGCTCCTTTGAGTTCAATATTCAATGGTTTTTTTCTGGTCATTTTTTTGCGGTCTGTTAAGCGTTGGAGATACTTAGCGTTCTATTGCTTACTCTTTTTCACCATCATCCTTCGCTTGGTCAGATTTAGCAAAATGATACAATAATAAATATTTTCAGTTGCATTTGAGAAAGCTGATATAAGAAAACCATCTAAAATTTCTAAAGACGTCTTCAGAACAAAATGAATAAACCTTAGTCGGGGTAGATATGTTTGTCACATATAATTCCTACTGGGAATTAAATATGTCATTTTATCCTTAGCTTCAGTATATATACTCACTTTATCGACCTTTCACAATCCACGGAACACTCTGGTTCTACAGAGAATTATCCCTGAAACAGACTATACTGATATAATTCACTCTATGAGATCTTTGGGGTCACCAAGAGACTCTGAGGCGATGGTAGATATAAACAAGGAAACAATCATGGACACTAGAATATCAATGTTTGGTTCATGTACACACTCGAGGGCCTTCAAATAACCTAGAGAGACCATGACTGTATTGAGAGATGTCAGTGTGTCATTTTAAGGGTTTATGATTATTATAAGCATCAGATATTGCATGTAGGGGGTCTTCAAAAATTAGATTATAGGTCTAGGTCTGATCAAAGGTCTGATTTAATAACAAAACATTACCAAACTATGATCATATACATAAATCACAATGAAGTTCCACGTGGTCCTTGCGCACATCTGAACTCTTTGATGATTTATAGTCTTGTAAATATCTCAATTATATACGTACCGACAAGCATGTACGTACATGCGATTATTCGGTGATTAGGAATTAGATTGGAATAAAATAAACGCTGGAACGTTGGAAAGACATATCTTTAGCAAACAGTGGCCAGCTTGAATCGATATCTGGCTCAGCGGTTTCAGAAAAATCGTGTACATTAATTTGAGTGCGCTTTTCGACAACGTTATTTACTAGCGAACAGTACGTCAGTACCTGCCCTCCAAATGATCCTCATGTACGTCAGTACCTGCCCTACAAATGGTCCTCATGTACGTCAGTACCTGCCCTCCAAATGGTCCTCATGTACGTCAGTACCTGCCCTCCAAACGGTCCTCATGTACGTCAGTACCTGCCCTCCAAATGGTCCTCATGTACGTCAGTACATGCCCTCCAAATGGTCCTCATGTACGTCAGTACCTGCCCTCCAAATGGTCCTCATGTACGTCAGTACTTGCCCTCCAAATGGTCCTCAGGCACCTCTAAACATTAACTAAGACAGAATCTTTTAAAAAAAGTTTTGCATTCGCTTTTTGATTAGTTGTTCGTACACTGAAAACTGTACTTCCAACCGCATGGCGGTTTTCAAATCGTCTCCCTCTCAGCGGATTTTTGATAAAGAAGACTTCAGTCTAATACTACTTGGAGCTAAAGTGGTTTTGTTGAGAAGGCAAGTTTAAAATCATTTTGGTACATGACACGATGGCGGTTGTATGCGCCGATGGGTTGCAATGGTGTAGATGTGTACCTCGGGTACCAGTGTGCGGCAGGAAGGTTTATTAGTATTTCACATCTGCCAACAATTTGGAGGCTTACAAATGTTCACTGACACTAGCAGCCAGAAACATGGACCTGGATGATCGGGTGTATTGTATGGAAAATAAGTACTTATAAAAGTCAGTAGACAATATGACTACGTTAACTTGTGTTATCTTCTTGTTTTCTCCAGTAAATTCATGTTTTGTCATTTTCGGTAATCTCATTGAAACGAATCTTGGGTCTCTCTTTTCATATTTGGTAAATTACTACTTGAGGATTTCAATCCGATTCTGTTTATTTATCAACCGTCAACAAATATGGGACTCATCTAGCACAAAGCTTTATGAGCTTAAAACGATTTGTCAAGATATTAAGATCAGCTGCGAATTGATGCTAGTGATAATAAAAATGTATAGTTCTGTGTATCAGTACCTTGATAACAAGCACTTGCAGCTCATCAGTCACAGAGAACTGTCTTTCAGAACGTGGGTATTTACCACGGATTTGCATCAAATTTGGATTTAATATTAGTCAAAGATCACTCTAAGTCCTGCATGCTGAACCTGCAACTGCGGGTCATTGTTTTGAATGCTATTTTATTTATCGACCGGCATTAAATGTTTTAACTGTTATAAAGAAAGAAGAACGTTACAAAATTACATATGTAATGCTAAACTTTTGTGATAACTTTAAATGTAGTGTGACTCTGATATTTCTTTAGAAACCTCATGTGCTGGAGCACTTGCTCTTGTAACTGTTGTATACTGATGTAGATCAGGGTACATATATAAATTACATCAACATTTATGGTAGATAAGTCGATGCAACTTCCTTCAAGAGATGTCAGATGTCGTCTTAAGAGTGTGTTCAGCAAAAACAAAAAAAAAAGAGATTTGGTTGAGAACCATCCTGTCAGTCACAGTGAAGAGGATCATAACATGTAAAAACAATGTAAACTAATTTTAAACATCATGGTTAGGCAGAACAAGGATTTAACTTTTAAAGCAGTGAGAAAAAGTTGTCAAGTTGGAAAATAATTCTATGTTTTGGAAAACTGATGAAATATCTTGTAACGAAACGAGAATTATTTATTATATTACTGGTTTTCTGGTGTTTGAATATGTAAGAAATTAAATTGCTGGAAATGTCGAAGTTAACTTCAAGTGATGATAAAAAAAAAAATTAAATTATTAAAAATGGTTTGTGAACTTTTGAGTTAAATTGTACTTTACTCTACTTTTGACGGCATTAGATATCCTAATTGTTCTGATGTGCCGCAAAGAACCACACCAAACCAAGCCAAGCATAGTATCGACAACATTGCTTCAGGGACGGCTAGGGAACTGATATTCAGTGAAACTTCCATGGATACTGCACCCTTCTTACTGATCCTGTTTTTAAAAAATGTATGTCTACGTTTCCAGAGGAATGGGGGAAAGGTGTAATTTGTTTACTATAAAAGAAAATTTATTACACATTCATTTGTAGAGAGGAATTTGTCAAAGAAGGGTGGTTGATTTTATTAAGACTTATTGATTCTTATAAAGCCTTTGATACTGTATCGGTATCGTTATCAAGAAAATATATTCCTTGTAAATTCTTGTATTAAACCAGTGTATACTAGTTTAAAATCAGGTGTTAAAACTTCTAAAGGTTTAGCGGATTTTTTCTCCTTCAGAAGGCACGAGACAGAGTTGTCCTAAAATCTTTATTTTTATCCTATGAATTAACTATCTTGTTGACAAGATACATATAAAATGTCATCATGGTATCTTTATATATGCAAAAAACGTGGTCTCGTGTGTGGAGTGGCTGATCATATGTACTGTACAATGACTGTAATAGCAGAGACAAAATAGACATTTAAATTAATTGTTGTCAGAATTAACGTATGAAATTCAATCTAGATAAAAATAATTATTTTCAGGAACTGTGTGTGTGTGTGTGTGTGTGTGTGTGTGTGTGTGTGTGTGTGTGTGTGTGTGTGTGTGTGTGAGAGAGAGAGAGAGAGAGAGAGAGAGAGAGAGAGAGAGAGAGAGAGAGAGAGAGAGAGAGAGAGAGAGAGAGATTGCAGTTTAGACGTTATTGATTGCATGTGCCTATGGATACATATATGGGTTGAGAGAGAGAGAGAGAGAGAGAGAGAGAGAGAGAGAGAGAGAGAGAGAGAGAGAGAGAGAGAGAGAGAGAGAGAGAGAGAGAGAGAGAGAGAGAGAGAGAGAGAGAGAGAGAGAGTATGTTTTAAATGTAAGTTGATTGAATATGTTTCTGGATACATGTATTGGTTATATTTTTTAAACCTGCCCTTCGAGATTAGGAATGTTGAAAAGGCTCAATGAGTCATCCAGCAATTGAGTGGAGGCAACTTGTCTGCCTTGGATTACGTCTCATGTCAATGGAGGAGAGGGTCTTGGTATTTGTTTAGAGAAGCGACAAATTATTAGTACTCCGATGCAGCACACTACTTTGGTCACAACTTTTTATTTAGGCGGGTTGTTAGGATGGCACGGTCTGTTTATGTGACCAGTTACGCAAAGCTTTTCAGAAATGCCATCATTGGGATAAAGAGAAAGACACTATTTTGTTTGGAAACGTACAAAGACACGGTCTCTGAGGGCGGTGTCAGAGAAAATTCAGTAAGAATTATTTATGGATTAAATATATCGCCCAGTATTGATTTGGCATGATAAATCCAGTTCGTTAGCATAAATCTGTCACCTTGTTGGGCTCTGAGGTGGGCATCGAACATATGTGACGCAAGAATGTTCTTCTGTTACAGTTTTGATCAGTGCTTTTGGACTTAATCCCAAAAGGACCAGGAAATAGTTACCCAGTTTCGTCTTTGATGTGTTATCTGTCTTTTATTTTATCTTCATTTTACAGAATTTAAGATTTTCAAATTTTGTATGATTTTTTTGTTGTTGTACTTCGCATAGCCATTTGATTCTTAATGATCATCTTACTAAACTCTTTAGTTTGAGATTAATTCCAAACGCAAATACCTTAGATGGAGTTGAAGAATGCGGAAGATAACCAATACGTGTTAACTATTATACACGTTGTATTAAATTTTGGCTACGTTTAATTTAGATACACAAATAGATATCCCGATACTAGACATATAATGTTATAACATTCTTAGATTTTAATGTTCCAGAAATAATTCTGCTACCTTTATTTTTTATTTCTCTAGCTATTTGTCTGTACTATGTGATCACCAAAAGACGAAGTAACACACACACACACACACACACACACACACACACACACACACACACACACACATATATATATATATATATATATATATATATATATATATATATATATATATATATATATATATATATATATATATATATATATATATATATATATATATTGTTCAGTCCAGATTATCTGGAAATGTATAAACTTGGATTAAGACCGCGTTTGATGTGTAAACATCGTTGCCAGCACTATTAATCAATTATGCAAGTCGCCAGCCATCCAGTTTATAGAATAACCGCCATTCAAAGGGCTTATAGTCCTCGCACACAGGCGTTAAACATTGGTCCATGGATCAAAACGAAGCCCCTGTTCTCACCCTTCACGTCGACTGAAAAGTGAGAAGACTTTGTGAGCTAAGTTTGATTGGGACCGTCCACAACGACATCTAATCGGAATAAAGACGGAGGTTGGGATTAAATCTTAGATCGAAATAATAGCTTAAACATGCTATGAATTTATCAGTATGCTTGGGCAGATTATGAGAAGTATATATAACCCGTTTTCTTGTTTGCTTTTAACTTTTATTATACACACGTTTATTTGCAATATCTTTAAATTCAATCTTTTGTCCTATTGCTCATATTTACTTTTGGTTGAACAATTTGTAGAAAACCTAAAACACGTGTAGTACAAGCAAGCAATAATACCTTTTTGTCTGGGCATTTGCCCTGCTGGGATTAGTACACAAAAAAAACCCAAAGAAAATATAACGACTACTTCATTATGGGTAAAAACTGTTTACCAACTCAGAGGTATTAAAATTGTATAAAAGTCCAGTGACAACAAGTAGTAGAATACAATTGAGAATGGCTGGTGGAACAATTTGATGTCCCGTAATTGGGTATCAGAGCTTACATGAAGTTTGTTCCAAAGAGAGAAAAGACTCATTGGATGCAAAAAATATACCTTGTGGATACTTTTACTTATAAAGGAATTTGGTTGCTTGTCCCAGATGAGTAAGTTGTCCAGGGAAGAAGCTGCTGATCGTGAGACAGACGTATACATATCTCATGCATTACATGCTTTCATATTTTACTAAGGAAAAGCTTGCGTCAGGCACACTCTCAGGCATGAGCTATTGGTTTGCTTATATCCTCTACATTGTCTGAGCTGACTTTCCTCTTAATATCGTTATTTTATTACACTTTCGGGTCGTCGTGAGTGTGGAAGCAAAAGCAATACCTCCAGGAAAAGAAACCATCGTTATATAGTTGCTCTGTGGACGACGTGTCTTGCTAAAAAAAACTAATACCGCTGCATCCTTTGTCTTGTGTTTTGTACGGCGCAATGGCAACAGATTGTACGTTAAAAGGTAACTAGATTTCTTTATAGAAATCGTGATATTAAGTGTCTTATTGGCTTGTTTGGCAGATCAATAAAATAATGTACGTATGCAAATGATTGAACCACCGAGCAGTGAAGCAGAGGACATTCTTTTGTTTCAACAATTTTTGTCTTGATTAGTAAATTAATAAAGCACGACTAAATATTTAGCGGTAAGGGTATGACTGAGCCAGGAATAGCATTTTAGGAGGATCCAGTTCTTGAGATATTTTTTGTTCCATCTCCAAAATGTTTCTTACATAGAAGGAAAGTGGCATTTAACAAAGATCTACCATCATTGGTAGATGCCAGTTACAAATGCAGGTATGATGCTGGATTACCTTTTACTACTGGGCATTTACGATATTCTTTTTGTTATCCTTTCTGTTATACCCATATGTGTGCAGGATTTACCAGTGTGCTTAAGTGTGTTTAAGCACAGGGCCCCTGTTGGCCAAAGGGACCCATCTACTTGGCAAAAAGAAAGTTTACGACAAATTTTTCAAAAGTCTGTGGCTATTTTAACTACTCCTAAATTTCTTGAGTATATATGCCTGACTACATGTGTAAGCTTACCGAATCTACCTCCTTCAGGGCCCAAGTAAGGGGCCTCATAACTTAATTAGCACAGAGGATCCTTTGTCCTGAATCCGGCACCGTACCATACTTCGTTAAACTTTTATAAAGATAAGTTTATTATTTTTTACATCGTATATTCTCAGCATTGCAATCTGTGATGATACTATAACTTCAAAGTATTACAAATATATAATAATTAGGCCTTCCTGCTTTTTGGGGGATTTGAAGGCTGTTTCTCAAACAACGGGAATCTCTTCATGTTAATGAATAAAAGTATTTTCGTTTTGAGATATTCATTTCGTAACGATTTGATTTTATCTGAATTATTGTTATTTCATTAATCAAGATGAGCCGTTTAAAATATGTCTCAATTATCCAGCTGAGTAGAAAATCCAAAAGGAGTTGAGTAATTGGTCTAAATATATTTTTATGTATATCTATATTTTTGTAACTTTTGGTACATGGCTTTGTTGAATTCTTGTCATTCATTTTCATGGCTATAAATTGCACATAATATATTTAATTAGATTTTCCTACGTGACCTGATTAGATAAGAGCGTAGCGTGCATAAGATCTATAAATTGATGTGTACGTATGTGTTATGTGTTGACAATTGTTAATAATAAACCTAATAATAAGCCTTAATGGAGTCATTGGATTAATTTCTCATTGGTTGATGGGGTTTCGACATTTCAAGAAGAATTCAGTAACTTCCCATTGGTTCGCTATGATGCATGAATAGGTAAATTTGAAGCTAAGTGAGTAGTAAGATCCGTCACGTGGGGTATATTGTGAAATAGAGTCGTAATAGAAGGTGTATATAATGAGGGAACTGGGCGATCAGATTCATTCCTATTCTGGAATTATAATCATTTTTTGTGTTCCTGTAGTAAGACTACTGAAGACACGTTTCATATTGTACTTAGATATTAGATATTATTCGCGAATTAAAACGTTTGTTTAGATTGCTTCAATTAAGGAAGAAAACAAAGAATTTGACTTGCCTTCTAGATAATAGGGTCGTATCGTAAAGGAACTGCCCATCGTACAAAAGAATTTATCTTAAGGAAGTAACGTTGAACAAATAATGCAACGATGCGTGGTAATATCGGAGAATAAAAAAAAAATTTATTTTTTGTACAAAATGAATGAAATGCACTGTATTGTTTAAAATACTTATAAAAAACCAAACGTGAATAAAACCATCAAAAGGAAAAAGTTATAAATTATGTTATATATTTTTTTTGTTTACTTCATTACCATTGTGCACGAAAATTTGTATCCAAGTAAATGACATTTAAAGACAAAATCTTTATGGCATAAATATGGATCGTTTCAAAGTGATGATGTTGGGTATGGGTATTATGTAACGTTAATAGCAATTATAAATGAAGTAGTCTTGTCGTCACGTCCAAACACTATTGCTACTGATATTAGTTATTCACTTTGAAAAGAAAGGATTTCTTTATGCATTATATATATATATATATATATATATATATATATATATATATATATATATATATATATATATATATGGAATGTCTCCCTTTTTTCACTGTCTTGGATGAAAACATAATTTGTTTGTGTACAGGATGCATGAACTCTAAACGCACATCCGACCAAGAATAGCATAGCCTTGGATCTGGCGTGTCACTGTCTTTTCCTTCGTTAAATACTTATAATTCTAGCCTAATATGTACCAGCAGATCAGGATCAACGTTGTTCATCTGATTATTATGCGACAGTATATCTGGCTACGGGTTGCACATTTATTGTTACGTCGTTCTCAAAGCGCAACGTATGTACATTTAAACACGTTAGTCAGTATTATGTAGACATTAACCTATCAGTCACCAAGTTTATTTCGCACATGCATATTTGTGGATTTCATTCCAAGGTAGCTACCATATAGCAAAATTATGCAAAGCAGAGGGGCCCACTGTTGTACACCTATGGATTAGGCATGGTTCCATCACTACGCTTCGCAGGGAACTAAATACATTTGCTGAGCCAGAATCAAGGATAGGAAAGAAATTAGCTAGGATAGCTCTGATTGTAGAACTAATTTATCTCGATAAGATCTGACATTTTCAAGGACTCTTTTTATCTTCCGTGTATTTCGATTATCCTGCACCGACAAAGCGTAATTCTTCCCTGCAGGAAATACATTTATGGTGAAGTTTAGAAATGAGGTCAGGCCACTTTAAACTGGCGTGATAACAGGACCACTAAGCACACATCAGTTGACTAATCTCAAATACATGTATTTGCTTTATAAAACAGCATAACGAAATTAGAGGCCCAAGTGGGTCTGTGTCACAAGATATTATGACTTTTTTTTGTTATAACTGAGAGGGAACTAGAGCAGTGACATAAACAAAGACCAGTGATCAAAATAATATATTCATTTACAAAATATACAAAAATAAAACGAATACAGATTTACTGTTATAAGCAACTTCCAACACCTAGTTACACAGTAAAGTCATTGAAACGTATTGCAGATGCTTTCTCTAAATTCATGTACTCTTAGAATATAATGGGTATAAGCTATGTATTCTATAATATGAAACTATTTTGTACTCATACTAAGTATAAGATTAATATATTCACACAACAAATAGGAAGTTATGTTGTTCATATATAGTGTAAGGTAACAGTCAAGAAAGAATGCTGTTTATATAATATACATGGAACTATAAGATTTTGCTGCTGATATAAAAGTCATTAAAATATAAAATTGTGATGTTCACATTATACACTTGTATATGCCCTATTCCTCTTTAGCTGTGCAGAAAAATTATAAAAAAATAAAAGGTAGCATATTATTTCGTCCCATGAGCTGAAGATGTCTCACTTCCAAGCCGGTGAAGGGTGGAGCACCATCAGACCACATAAACACTTGACTTTGTTGAACGTGTCTTTAACTAATCCTACCCCTATACAGGTTACATAATCCACTCTCTATACAGGTTACATAACCCACCCCTATACAGGTTACATAACCCACACCCTATACAGGTTACTCTTTTTTTCCAAGGACAAACGCCGGAAATCAGCTGAAATGCTGAAACATGTAGCCTACTGATAATATGAACTAGAATAGAAACACTATTATATATGTTATGCAAGCGTGAACAAGAAAAGACCTTGTGTGAACATTAAAAACTGTTCTAAGTTCAGAACGATTGTATATAATTGTATGATAACTATGTCCACTATAGAATCTATCTACAAAAGGAACAATTTACAGGAAATTAATAGAAGCTATATGCGTCGTGCTTAATTCATGCCATATCACATCAATGTCAATTCCGACAGGAATATGACTGTAAACTGAAAACATACAATATTAAATCTTACGTCACCTTGCTGTGGGAAATTTTACTGACAACGGAAATCTAGCAAACATTCCATGTCTTATAAAAAATCAAAATGCCCTGTCAAAGGCAGATGATAGAATAAAAAAAGAAACATATATGATTAGTAAAACCTGTACAGCAGATAGATGTACACTGTCTTGAAGTTTATTTGTGTATGTATTATCTTCAACATATAATAATTCCCTAGTTTTCTGGGTAAAGCTACTGCAAGATATTTTGCACTACAGACTTTTTGTTTTGGTCAGAAAACCTTTTTTTTAGAGTGGATAGCTTCCTGACAAAACTCGTTATATTGTGAAGGAGACACCAGTCTGACAAGGCATCCTGCTATATGTACCTATTGAAAGATCCAAATCCTATAGGCATATGCATGGGTAAAACCGCAGATTGAAAATCCGTGCAGCGAAATGAATGAGTTCATAATGACTTCAACTTGTCTGTGCCACAGTAAGTAGGTCATTTTTTGGATGAGTTAAACTATATACATCATGACATGCTCCATAAATCTAAAACGCATAGCCAGTAATGCTCACGTAATTACAAAAACTGCAACATGACCAACGGTGTATTTACTTTAAAATACAATAAAATGGTTGCTTAGTACACACAGTTCCCTGACGACCTAAATTTGCTTACCTGCCTGACATCGGCAAACATTAATAACAGCTCGCCAAGTAATACGGATCAACTATGACTGCCGTATTTAATGGAATTTTGAAATCAATTGTGTAACTTTGTGGGGGTGGGGACTTGATGTCAGTATAGTTATGTAAAATATGCTCAAGGTTTGTCGATACATTTTTGAGAAGTCGTTCAAAAGTTTATTTTCGTTTCTGTTTTAGGATGCAGGGCCGTGGCATAAGTTTACTTAGCTCTCTGTCTAGGTTAACATTAAAATGAAAGTGTGTATTATCAAATCGATTTCTCAATTACAAGTCTATTGAAAAAAAAAATCGTTCCAGATTCCTGAAAATTCACTATTACTTTTTGTTTTTGGTTTCTTTCTGTTTTATTATGATAGTAAAAAGAATTTTATTTATCACGATATGTGCAAAGAATGCAATTTCATGCTAATTATAAAATTGCTCTTTCTCTCTCTTTCTATATATATATATATATATATATATATATATATATATATATATATATATATATATATATATATATATATATATATATATATATATAGTTGTTTTAAATCACATAAAATATATGCATATAATACTTTCATGACTCTTAATGTCTACAGCCGATAAGCAAATCGCACAGCAAACGAGACGAAGTTACATTCGCAAACTAAAACGATGACGAATTATTGCAAAATTAAAACTTTGACAAAGTAATTACAAGTAGGACAAATATAAAAAAAAAAACTAGTCTTAGAGTGTCCTGTATTTGATCGAATTTCCATTATTATTATTATTATTATTATTATTATTATTATTATTATTATTATTATTATTATTATTATTATTATTATTATTATTATTATTTCGACTCGCCAACTGCATTTTTGTCTAGCCTAAAACTACAGTTATCAAAACGTTTACCCTACTTCGGATTTCTTGTATATTTCATCTCTGTATACATCATCCAGAGATGCTAAAACACCTGTGCAGTCTTGAATAAGGGAACTAACTCTGACATACTACTGATTGTTAAGAGAAGAGTGTTTCAAAAGTTGGAAGCCCATACATCCCGAATTACTGAACAAGTCTGACTATTACATAACACCTGAAAATGTATGTAGCATCAATCAGATTGTCGTTTAGTTATTAAAAACTGCTTACACGGCAGTGGCGTCGGTAGGGGAGTGCGAGTGGTGCGGAACGTACCGGGTGACACCATAGGAGGGATAACACCAAAATGACTGAAAATTTTGAATTTTTATGCAGGAAGGAAGTCCATGGGGTTAACACCATGAGTTACCGCAATGGGTGACACCAAACCTAGTGACGCCACTGTTACATGGCAAGGACTACAACTTTTTGTTCAAATTTAAAATAGCATATAAAAATGCTGTGAAATCCAATTTACAAAAACATAAGTGGAAATTTAACATTTTTCATCACCAGCCTACTTCGTGCCTCCTTTGATGCACCGTTTCATATTCTCTTGCCATTTTTTATATAATTTTGAAAATGTGTAATCTAAAACAGTTTTAACCTACTAGCCACCAGTATAGTTGTGTGAATTAGATGCAAAAAGGCTCTCGTGCCTTTTTGAAGGCTTTGAATATATACATTCTTAAATATATTAACCAGTAAAAATCTGATTTTGTTTTTACGTCAGTTGTACTCTAACACAGGAATGGCTAGATATCAAAATCAATGATACCAGTCAAACATCGGAGGTAATGGTATTGACTGGAAATTTACACGCCGCGTTTACAGATTATGTGTTATTAAACAAAACTCCTTTTTCTACATATTTGGAACTCAGTTTATGTATTTAGTTTTTGATCGTGTTAGAATATCAATCAACATATTGTTCGCTCCATACAAATCAAACCGCTATTAATACAAGGTCTGTTATATACAAATCAAAAGCGATCTTGGTGGTATGTGCAAAATAAATAGCGAGCAATACACAGTTGCCTATGTACAAATCACTCAACGACCAATAGATGGCTCGCTGTGCACAACCAATAGCGATCAATACATATCTTACTGTATAAAATCAAATGGCAATTAATACACGTTTGGCTATTGCACAAATCAATAGAGATCAATATAGAGTTGCTGTATAGAGTTCTCTTCTTGGCTGAGTCAATTTTGCTGCAACATAATTGACGGTAAATGCAATCGGGGTGGAATATTTGGGTTACTCCGTTTCATCGTTCTAGAAACAATCTATACATGTTTTCATGCCTGGTTGCATAGTCAACAACCAGACATTTTCGCTTGTTAATGCTGCAACGCCAAGTTTGCCATGTCAGTATTGGTATATATGGGTGTGTCTATTTGACTCTTATTTCAGTATGATATAATTGTTTGTTAACACGACTCCAATGCAGATATTCGTACACAAGTAAAGCAAAATCATAAATTTTAGCATCCGATGTTAACTAGTCCGCGATAGCTTCAGTAAATCCCGCAACCTTATCACTGTGAGCAAAATCCATCACTTATAGGTAATGATAAATTTAATATTAAACACAACCATTGAAGGAGTTATGTACCTATTTGGATAGATGTGGAATGCTTCAAACTAAATTTCATCTTTGACGACTAATATTATTTATGTTGTACATGTGAAACATTCTGAGGTTTCATTTGGATTGTTACTTATTATCATTCATTGATTTCAACCAGGAAAAAAAACCCCGGTCGTTGCTTGTGTTCTCCACAATTATTTATCCAAACGTTTAATTCACCTCACGCATTGTAATAAGCGTATAGATATATGCATATAATCCAGACTGGCTTACTGTTAATATGTGACAATTAGATTTATCAAAACTATTTATATTAGCAAAAACAATACGACCATTTATTACTATGTTGTCAGATTTATTTCAAACCTCGCTTCGCTGGTCAGCAGTTTTGGTATGGTGCAAAAGAAAATTATTGCGCGCGATGGACACAGTACATGTGCGATCTGTTCTTCCATGTATTGTCTTGCTGTAGCATCATCATCGTCAGTAGAGTCTTTGACAGAAGTAAGTGACACAAAGCGTCTGCGATTACCTAGATTTCGTTGATTTCAGCCAGGCTCTTTGCAACAGAGCCTCACAGCTTCCAAAAAATAATTGAATGTCCACGTTAGACGTTTTGTTTTCCAGATTGATGTTCGAAAATCGCAAGCTCGCACAGGTGGACGTCACCGACAGCGAATACAGAGAACTAAGTCAAATCCGATTTGGGGGCATACCTGATTAAATCCACATCATCACCACGTCGGGATGAACAACTTCTGTAAATATTAATCATATGCGTTTTGAATACTATTCAGCGTGATTTTTAAGTGAAAGGTAAGCGTCAAAATATAAAAGATGTATAGGTGTTTTAATTTATGGAACCCATCGAGTAACTATTCAAGTTAATGAGTCCAGGTTAACTATGCCAGTTCACTTCTGTTGGGGACCAAAGAGATGATGCATTCAAAATGTTTAACTGACTTTGTCATCGCTAGAATATCAAAATTGGTTTATGGCGCGGCCTTTTGCAAGTCGTAGTGGGTAGTTGATGAACTCTGCCTCAGGGTATTCTGCAACTTGTCAGGGATAATCGAAGACATTTTCCTCCACGTATACGAGACGCTGTGCCGCCTTCGACAGCCTGTTTTAAAGCCATTTCGGATGCAGTTCCGGCGGCCCCTAATACATCCGAATTTTCAATCGCGGGTTTTGTAACCGCTAAAAATGCTAAAAAGGCTGCAAGAAATTAAAATATTTCACCAGTCTTTTGAAGCTGCGACACCTCAGACTTGGTAAACTTTAATGTAACTGAAGTGCTGTTTTGTTTTGGTTTAATTAAGCTGATTAAGCTGAGTCTGGGTCAACCACAAATATTCATTTCCAGTTTAAAGTGTCGGAGAAAGATGTAATATGACCCTGCAATTGTTTCATATTGCGCTCCTTATTTTTGCAAGATTCGTTGGGCTAAGATCGACCGTAACTTTATGATATGACACTATTTTTAATCACTGTTTACTTACAATAGAAACAACAAAAACCGATTTTCACAAGAACCTAAATGCCCTCATTCGACAATCTGCGTCCTCTAATAACATTATCTTATCATTGAGAATTGCAAAAATGCATCTGCAACCGCCAGAGATGGAGGAGCGTGCGAATACTATATAGGTACAGGTAATAATTTGGGTACAACATGTGAAAGATTCAGTATCATTAGTTTTTTATTATTTAAGCAGCTAATATAAATCTTAGATGTCCCATGATTTTACTCTTAAATCTTGTACGATTAAAGCAAGTGCACAATAATCCGTGGTGAGTCTTCCCCGATGTGCACACAAATGAATGCACTGCTGCAGATGCCTAACACTATTATTATTGGTCGCACTATACTTCATAAATATATTATGTGAAGTGTGAAAATATGGAGCTAGCAGCTTGTATTTAACAAAGAATATTTTCTTTTGTGTATATTATATTATATTATATTATATTATATTATATTATATTATATTATATTATATTATATTATATTATATTATATTATATTATATTATATTATATATTATATTATATTATATTATATTATATTATATTATATTATATTATATTATATTATATTATATTATATTATATTATATTATATTATATTATATTATATTATATTATATTATATTATATTATATTGACCATAGCGGTACTATACAATATATTTTGCAGAGATTGCGTGAAAATATATTTATGAAAATAATATATTTAGTAAATATTATTAGAATATATTAAGTTATTTTCGCAGAGGTTACAGATTAATGCGTAAACAGTAATACAATAATTTATTAGTATATCCAATTCTCGGTTTGTATTAACAGCACAATGGAGTGTTCAACGTTGCAGAAAAGATTAGATAGCACTTACACACTAAATATATCATACAGACTCGTTTAAGAGGCTCAATAGATGTTTTGTGATTTTTCAATGTCCAGTCAAATATATCGCAAATTGCTGAACATGTTTGATAAGGATTTTGTTTCATTGCTAGATCTAGATTATTACGAATATGGATTCGACAACAGATCTCTTCGCCCTTACTGCTAGCGACGCTTTATAAGTTCCTACAAACGTAATCTTCTTTATTCCAAGCCAAACATGTGTTTCAGCAATCTTAGCTCAGAAATTACGCGTTTGAGTTCGAGTTGAATTTGCAGTATTCGGCATCGCATCAAATAGGAATGCGTGATTGTTTTATATGACAAATGACCTTCAACACTGCATTACGAGAAAGAAAACAACTCTGTGTTTCCACACTACAAACTTGAATCATAGTCTGTATGCATGCATACGTGTGATGATTATTGTTTTTGTTTTGCATGTGAGTGTGCATCTAAATAGCAAACATCACACAAAACACACAGACACACTACTTTGACTTCCACTATGACAGTGAACAACAAATAAAAGGGGTCACCACAAACTCCAAGCTGCCGGGAAAACTTTGTTAGGAATTCTTTCTACAACCGCTCTTTTAATTTCAGTTTAGAATTCACGCTTCAAAATGTATTCACTCTTATATTTGTTTACATGATTTAGAAATCATTGTAGAAATCTTTAGTTTGTATACTAAGTCATTATAGTACGTATGTGTGTCACTGAGGAAGCAAAGTATAATACATTACTGCTAAGCAGATCTATTATTGAAACATTTATGAAAAAATAGAAATTAAAAGTTTAGACAAATTTCAACAAATTTTTTAGTTTAATTTTTAAAACGAAATAAAATAAAATTAAAAATGTTGAAAGTATATCACAAAATGTTTATTGAACGAAGATTGAGAAATGCTGTGACCTTCGTGTGGCGGAGAATGACGTCGCAATCTCTGTTTTCTCGAACTCGGTCATAGCAATATCCAATAATTTGCATTGTGATTAATTCTCAATTTAGTGGTCAAGCTGAAAACCTTAGCAACCGTCAGCAAATGTATATCATATCTTAAAATTGATCTTTAAACTCAGTTCAGAGACTTAACAAACATGTAGCATCTTTTTACAGGCAATTCCAATGAATATACCGTTCTATAATTTTGTAATAAATATGGACTTAACGTCACATGATAAGCTATATATAGCGGCATGTATATCTTGTGGAGAAAGAACCGGGGAAACCCCTAGAAAGATTCACAGACCCACAGGAAACTACTAGAACCCTTCTTCACAAACCTACAATGACCAAGCCTAAAACTCGAACCCATCTGACAGGGGTGAGATATCAGTGATCTATAAAGGCGAGTGACTTAAACCACTAGTCACCCCGGACTCCTTAATAAAATTGTATATTTTGTATAAATATTACAGATAAACGTGTAACTCAAGAAATCGTACTGTGGAATTAGCTTACATGGTTGTTACTTGTATTATGACGATAAGTGTTCCCTCTTCATATAACAATCCACACTTACATTTTAATAAAAGAAAGCGATAAGAGTGTAGTGACATATGCATTATATATGAAGCAAGACAATGTTTTGTCGTCTATATGTACTATATAAAAATCCATTTAAAATAGCGAACATTAAATAGCCTCATAATTATAAAAAATTAAAGACCGTGTTCTCGTTTTATTTATACGGGTCTGGATCATGGTTATAGGAATAAACCCATACAGATACATTGTCTACTTGATTTTTATTACATTCTATATTATAATTTTAGTAACAGAATCTTCAAGAATTGAAGAATTTCATTAAGTCATATTATTTCCAGAAATTTTTTATCTAGAAATTATTTATTTGTGCTGTAAGATGATGAGGCGTAATCGTTTGTATTTAGCATTTGATTTGGGTGAAATTAGTTATTCAAAATATTTATTCACTGGAAATAAAAAGTGCCATTTAATAATATTATTGGACAGTGAATTCAAACAAGAACATTGTGGATTATATTAGTGTGATTCATCCAATTACTGCTGTCACGTCACCACGTCATCGGTCACTACTTGTACATGAACACCTTCCGCGTTGGATCTTATATCGAACACCAATTTAATTAGGACTTTATTCATTAGGGCTGTTGATAAAAATTTCCAGATTATTTTAGGATTTAATTAGCGTTGATGTAAGTTATTTTTAAATTTTCACTTAATATTTCAAGGAAATGAATCATTTGTTGAATTTTACAAAACTTGGTTCTCACTCTTTATTTTTTGCTACTTACTTTTAAGATCTCACATTGGTAATATGATCTTAACGGCCGTCCAAAGCACAATTTTCAGAACGTAAATTAAATAAGATTAATCCGTACAACATTAACGCTGAAACAGTATGCTTCGTATTAGTGGTCACTAACGATATTCGACGTTTCGTGTCGGTCGCTGCTTGGACTGGCTGCAAGTTTCAAAATTTGCTGGTGAATACGATTTGATGATAACAATTTGAAACACCATACACTGAATTGAAAACAAATATGCTAAATAATTGAAAGCTGTGGGTTTTACTCAGCTGTACTCAAAGCTAAAGTAATTAAATGGAGATCAGAGGTTACCCTCATGAGAGAAATATGCAAAATTCCTGTGGAGTTAAAGGTAAATGAAACTTTACATTTTAGCAATGAGTTTTCAGGTACTGTACGCTTTGGTAAGTATGAATTTTGACATACTGGTAAAGTTGGAGATTGATGGGATTTTACGTTGGAGGCATAGCTTCAAAAACGATGTACACATAATGGAATGTAGAAGAGCATATGATTTCTGTGTATGTGCTTATTAAAGCCACAGTGCATATTATTTTAATATACCTCAATACCTGACAATATGAAAATCTTTGTAATATTTCGGAAATATTTTCCCATTAGTTACTTTACTGATAATAGAATTGTCCTCAATTTGCACGTGCAAGACACAACTGGTTTCATACATTCATGTATGAATAGATGTCTGAAAATAGTGTGCAAACATAAATCCGTCTAAATATTATAATTTAGATGATGTGCAAACTCTTAATTCAAGAAAATGAATAAGAGAAATACAGAATGGTTCCTTTAGAGTCTAAGCTAGATTCGATCACAAATGTTACAGGTAAAATGGTCTCTATACACTATTTTTAAATAAGCTGGATCAAATATTACCAAAAATGGCCTTTGACAATTTCTTTAAATAGATTAAACCAGGAACATAAACAAAACAATTTTGAAAGAAATGACACAGATTAATGATGAAGTTGAGACATCAAAGGTAAATTATTAGATTCATAAGTCGAATTTGATCAGATGAAGAACAAGTGGAAGCATTGTAAAATAGAAATGAAGACAAACTAGAGAAGACAAATTGGCTGCTGTTGTCTAAAATAATGGACGAAGAAGAGCAATATTTCAGAATTCACAATCTCTATGGAGTAGATGTTACAAACAATAACAAAAGTTGGAAATAATACTGAAAGGAAATGATAACGTTATTTAAAAACAATATGATGGTTACAGCCTTATGTGAGGATAATAACGACTGCTGTTGTAGAGCAGGTATATTTCATGAAAATTCAGACAGATCACAAACTGTAAAAGTAAATGCTCCAAGGATACAACAACTTTGAGATATGACAAAACTCAACGCGCCACTAAAGACTAACACAACAGGAAAATCTGAAAATACAAAAGTAAACAAAAAACTGATCACGTTTATAATTTGATATACTACTTATACATGGCGTGGTTAAATAATTCAACATATTCTTAGAAAATAATGCAACGTAGATGATAGAGTAAGTACTACTTGTACATGTTGCACCTCCATAAATGACTGCGTTTTGCAAGGGAAAAAAATCTTAGATTTTGTTCCCTTTTGTATCGTATACTCTTACTGTTATATTTTCCGAGGCTCTATCTGGTACAGTCAATATCCCTCTTACTGTGATGTGACATACCTCTGTTTTGTTCCGAATATTTAAATGAAATTGATCTTTTACATGGATTTGATTCTGAAGTGTGATTGTTTTTCTCTTCTGGGATTCAGTTACAGTACCTTGACTGATTCGTGTTTCGTGTTTGAATGCTTTGAATGAGTGTTTATTCACGATATTAATTTCGGTTCCACTATCTGGATTAACTTTAACCTCAATATATCCCATTTTGAATTTGCCCGTCTTTCAAGTGTCTCCTGATTTATTTCCTCTTTTTAGTTGCTGCTCTAGATACTTGACAGCTTGCTCAAAATTCATCATCAGAACCGGTAAAACTTTGTTCTTTTGTGTTTGGTTTTATGTATTTGGTTTCTAACTAGATTTTTACCTTTCTGCCTTTTAGTTCCTCTGCTCGAGTCTCTTTAATCTACGATTTAGAAACTACATCAAAATGGCTCCATTTCCAGTAATTCGTCTATTTATTTCAATCTGCTGAACAGTCTCTCCCATCTGTGTACTCCAGTGTATCTAATTTTTTTTTATCTTGGACTTAGATTAACAAATAGTGCTAATACTGATACTGTTTATCGACTATGTTACAACAGTTGCTTTGTTATATATAAGGTAACTTGAAGAGACGGAAGTGCAGTTTATATACGATGCGATAGGTCTGCCTAACGCATACTAAGTTACTATTTCGACATCTGATGGATATTACATGATGATCATATAAAGATCCGTTAAACAAAATATGCATTCGGGAAACTTTTCTTATTGACATATACAATATGTCAAAAATAATACACACATACAGTATATTAAAAAAGTATACGTACACAAGCATTAAAATAGAAAGATTTGTTAAATATATCGTAAATGGTTTTCTTTGTAGTCACATATAGAAGTATTGGGTATCGTTGTATTAGATGAAAATTTTGTACCATAAAGTGTACAAGTACACTATCAGTAATCACGAGGATATATATATATATATATATATATATATATATATATATATATATATATATATATATATATATATATATATATATATATGCTTATATTAAAAAACACACAAATATACTATCAGCCATCACGAGGAAATATATATTTGCTTATGTTAAAGAATACCCAAGTCTCGACAGAATGGCTATTATTGAGTGTTTTCTAGCTGAAACACATTTTTATTTATGTCTGGTGGTTAACGCATGTCAGTAGTTTGCTGTTTCAGTGATATGCCGGTGTGTTGATGTTCATTTGTTTTTTACTTTTGAATTTCATAATGAGCTTTATGAGTTTCAAGAGAGCTATTCACATTGATTTATTGTCATAATTATAGAAAACAGTTTTGATACGGATTTCTCATTAAGATTTCTATATCCACGGAGAGTCATAGGAGAAATTTGTTTTTGCAAAACTATAAAGGTTGAACAACGTTGGTTTTGGTTTCGTGGGGTTAGCGCCAATTTTCAGCTGATCATAAAAGGCGGTAAGTTTATTTGGTGGGATAGCAATCAGGTAAGAACCACTGACTCAAGGTAAGCTAATAGAAAGCTTTCTCTCATCCTCAAGTTGATCGAGCCGATTTTCGATCTCACCCAGACGGAGGTAAGATTTGTGAGTAATCTGTAAGTTGGAGCGCTAAACCACTTGGCTACCATGAACCCCATGAATAAGGAATGTTTTAGTATTGAATGAAAAGATCGCTTCAAAAAGTATAAAATATATGTATTGTTAATTAGAATGTTTCAGATATGGAAACGGAACTAATTCTTTGTAATAATAATAATAATAATAATAATAATAATAATAATAATAATAATAATAATAATAATACGCATACATACATACATACATACATACATACATACATACATACATACATACATACATACATACATACATACATACATACATACATACATACATACATACATAGAGAGTGCCGAGTTTTTAAAAAATCAAACGTTGATGTATTCATTTTGTTATGAACGCCTTGACGATTCATTTCATTAATTATAAAGTGGGCGTTGTTAGATTTTTATTCTAATATTCACAGCGAGGATGTGTCTAAATGTACAAAGTAGAAGTATCGAAATAACATTTTTGACATAAATTTATCAACCTTGGCTAGAACTCAAGTACTAATTATGCATGATATTTTCAGATCCAATTCGACATTTCTTCAGCTTGATATATCTTTCCATCAGTTGAATATGCAAAATCATTTAATAAAGCTTGAACTGGCCCAAAATAGAATTTAAGGACATAACGCTGGACTGTCATGAACATCCATGATAAGCTTTCTTCAAATTGAAATAAGGTTATCAGTGATATCAACCATCAAACTGATAAGTCACACGCCATCCTTCCTTATAGTGTAAAGTTTTCGACATTGCAAAAGACACAGAACAAATAAGTAAATAATGATGACAACCACTATATTAAATGAGCACTCTTATTTGCTTCGCTTCCCAATAATATAGATCATCCGTGTAATATAAACAAAACATGGGATAACATTGAATTTTTGTGTACAGAATTATGACACCATAATTAAAAAAACTAGACAACTCAACCCTTTTCTTGATGTTTATATGTTGGCATAGTATAATAAATTCAAGTGAAATGCTTATCCGCCACGAAAAAAGCACAGTTCAACATTGATTTGTTGAAGCAGAGCATCATGAACATCCCAAATGGATAAAGAATCTTTACCGGTTGCTATAAGAGGAAAAAAATTCATTATGACGCAACAGTTGCTTGACCACCATAACTTTACATGTAATGGAATAACTTAAATGCCGTGGAGGACAATATAACGTTCTGAAATTTGCAGTGATGCAAAGAAAAATGAAAGTCCTGTAAATGTTTCACTGTTCCGTGAGAAGTTCCAGCAATGTTCAGCCAATATTTCACAAGTTGCTGAATATGTCCGATAAGGGTTCTGTTTCACTGTCAGATGTGACGGAACGGCTGAGCACCTAATGTTGTATCGTAGACAAGACTTAGTTAAAGTGTTTATTAAATCGTTCTAGGTAAGTACGAAATGGACTAAAAAAACAGCTCTCTTCGCCCTGTCATGTGCTATTTTCAAAAATGTGTTTACTAATATTGAAAAGCATCTGTTTCTGGAAGTTGTTATCCGCCATGAGATTTCTATGCCAAGCCACCGATACCCTCGTGCAAACAAAACTAATGTCGAACAAGTTGTCACAATCAGTATCTTGGCACCAGCAATCTTTATGGTTGAGCAATTATGCATCCCATACCTGTTGGCGGTTGGAATGGATTGTACATTTGCATATAGACATTCATAAACAACGATATGAGAAAGAGAGATATTTCCTTGAAGTTGATCTGGAATATCCAGACAAGCTTCTCCACACGATTATCCGCTGACTTCAGAAGCTTTGGTTGTGCTTCGCGCATGGATGTCTCCTTATCAATATGCATTTCGTGGATTTAGCAGAAGTACAGTGACAAGAATTTGTACACGGATATTGACTAGCCTTTCATCGTCTTGTACACGGACATGGCTAAAACAAGTTTAGTAAACAAATTTGAAAGCTGCAAGCATCCGAGAGATCGTCCACTGTTTAGTAACACCCACAGAAATGTTGTTGATATGTTCAAGGATGAATACTCGGGAATGTCAATTGAATGGTATGTGGGACTGTGCCCCAGAATGTACTCAGCTATTGTAGTACCGGACAAAAGCGTTATAAAGCGAAAGGAAAGGAGTTCCCCAGGTTGTTGCTGAAAAGTTCTTAAGTATGATGAGTGTGGAATGTCTACAGCAGCGACGCAAATTTATATACGCGGCTAATCTGAACGTTTCATAGAAACATTGCATGGGTCTATTTCGCAGTACCAGAGCGAGCTTGTTATAGCTCGAGACCAAACCACGGATATTCCACAATATTCGCTTTTTTTAAAACACAAATTAATATTCATGATCATAACACTGAACAAAACTTTTGGTTGACTATCAGTAGAAATTAGTATTTATGACCATAACACTAAATGGTATATTTGGGCTGAATATAACAGTACAAATTATTTTTCCGGACTATATCTCTGGACAGTACATCGGGCTGAATATATCAGTACAAATTATTTTTCCGAACCATAACGCTGGTCAGTACATTGGGCTGAATATTCCGGATAAGCTATCCTCAGAATGTGTTAAGGTTATTAGTGCTATCAACCAACATATTGATAAGTCCAACGGTAACCTTCCTTAGTGAGTTGAGTTGTGCGACATTGCAAGACACATAACAAAGCCACAATGACTTCGTCACTAACCAACACATGCATAATAACAGTCCTGTTTTGTGTTCTTACAACCAGTGGAGGTGACCCTGACAAACGACTTCTCATTCATACTGAGACAGACTTGCTTCAATTGGTCCAAACAATGAAGACAGAAATTGACACTTTATCTAACACAGTCCGTACTATGAGCGAAACTCTCAACAGCTTGACCAACACAGTTTACAATCTCACATCAACCAATCAAGCACATGAGGCCAAAATAAAGGCACTAGAATCAGGTATCTATAGTTTCAATCGAGAATATCTCAAAACTTAATTTATCAGTGATAATTTAGTTTATATGTTATTTGAAAAGATAACGTTATCAATCAAATATATTTACAAACGCTGCATTTTGTGCCACTGAAACATCATTTGATAGTCTTCACAAGATTTGCAATGGCAATAAGACACCTCGTTTTGCAATGTCATTCTGGGACCAAGTTTTGAATCTTTTACAAATATACAATGAAATGAGAATTGAAGAACTTGTTTACGACAGATTCATAAATGGCGAACGGCTAAATCAAACATCTAGAAGTTAGTTTTTGCAGAAAAGATAAAAGCAAATCGTATCCTAATTTCTTTAGGTATGTTTTGCTTATTACTCACTTATAACCACAAAACGAATTTGCCATAGAAAACTCCCTAGAAATTAGTCGATTTCGAGTGAACATAATGTTTATCCATCATTTTTGTTTTGTGATTCTGACGTCTTCTTTTTTAGCCAGACTCTACCTATAAGAAACAAACCTCCTTATTTAGTAGGTGTATAATGCATACAATTATAAGAAATTAAATTGCAGAGGTATTCCTCCTTCTCACTATTCCCTACCTCACTTCAAGGATTTAGGACTTGACATGTAACGAATGTCTCGTAAAGCAAGCATTGAAACCATACAATCAGTACGAGCCATATTTAAGCCATTTTCGGTCGAATAGCAAGAACAGCAAAATTCGAAGACTCTCTGAAAGTGATCGTAAAGGTTGCCCCCACTGTCAGGTTTTGGTTGTGGGATGGGTGTGGGTCTGTAATTCCAATATTTATTTAAATTATTGTAGAGGTACCACACAGACTCGATTTTGGTTGGAAGTTGATTTAGTGAAAATTAGATGTACATTTCCGAGCCCCAAACCAGCAATGCCAACGGTTAAATGATAAAGATACACAAAGTGTGAAGTTCAATAATAATAATTTAAAAACAATTAAATGGTCAATAATTCGATTTTACCAAATACACTTCTTCCACTCGACCCTTTACTAGCCTATCGCCTCATTTGAATCGCAGTGTGAGAGATTTCCACCTGTCCTTGTGTTCTGCTCATCTAAGTATTCTCTATCTCCTAATTCCCTCTCAACCTCCCTGACTTCCTCCAAGTTCCTTCTCCCCTCCTCCTCCTCCTCTATTTCCTCCTCTAGACCTCTTTCCTCCTCCTGCACCTTCTATCCTCCTTATCTATGTTGACTACACTTGTCGACTCCGACTGCATTGTCAGTCTCACTTCCGTCTCCCTCTTAAATACTCGGGTCTACGAAACTTGCCCCTGAAGTTCTGTCTCCCGAAAAGCTTTCTGTGTAAACACAAGGATGGTACAATATTTTCCTCAGCGCTCACATCTCACACTACACATAGCCTATCATCAGATAATGGCTATTAAATTCCACAAGTCACGCATTCAGTCACACTAAAATACGCATACATTCGTGTATAGTAAAACACAACATAAAAAACATGTCATAATAAAAGCACGGTATGAGTCACTCGTATACACACAACAATAAATTGCTTCACATCAGTGCATACTCATATATTATCTGACAATATCACAATAATCAGATGCATATATTTACATCACAACTCATATATAATATACAAATATTCAAATATTAATGCTCTTATATATTCATACAACTAAATCCCACATACTTCAATCATTTCCACAAACCTCAAATCCAATATACGCAAACTAACATAACGCATTACTGAATATACTGGTTACTACAAAGTAAGCTACCAGCGAATTACAATATTAACTCTGACGAAATAGCATGCTAAAACAATCCCAGTAATTTAGTATACATACTACCAATAATTACAATTATGACAACGCAATGATTTGCAAAAATTGAACAAAAAAACTTACTGACATTTCCCAAGCTTTTCCTTCTCATACAATTCTGGTCCTAAGATTTCCGCCAAATTACGATCATCCTTACTTCTTATAAACGGCAAGATGTACTTCTTATAATCTGTCCAGGTATACTGATAATTTATTTTATATTTTACTGTGAGTTTTGAGCTATAATTCCGATCTAAGTTTTAATCGCACCTTCTATCTTAATTCCGATCCGACGTCGCGGTGGACTGATCCAAAGTCGGGTGAGAACACGCCTCGTTCACTCTGCGGGCTTCCTTTGATCTCTGATTTAATATTTAATGCTGGATGTGAGACTATAAGCCTTTGACTAGCGGCTATTAACTAAAGTCTGGCTGGCTGGCAACTTGCATAAGGGATTAAATTGCCTGATCCGATCAGAGGTGCTTAGCGTCCGCAGATTTTCTGTTATCTTGAAGTTATTTATCAGTTGAAAGCAGTCATTATCAAACTCGTTTGCGGCTTTTGAGGTATGGTAGAGATGGCGGTTCCGAAAGTGAGCGCTGTGTCGCTCTTTATGGATAGTGTACAAGCTTTGTACAATCTGTATAACTACCTCCGAGTAATTCAACGAGGTCTCGCTCGTAGGCTGATAACCACTTTTTGAGAAACTCTGGATTTAGCGGATAGTTACTGTCGGCATCGTTCAGCTGTTCTGAGTACATCGAGAAGCTAGCTTTCTGAAGCGTCTGGAGGGGTTGGTTTGCTATTTAAACGATTTTAAAGCTCTTCAAGGTCTGCCAATCGAAAGCTTCTGGCCAGTTCAAAGATCCTGCTCATCACCAGTCATAGAGGACTTTTAATTATCGTGAACTATTCAGCTGGAAGACTTATATGGGGAGGTTGGCCTCTGCATGCCGCTTATTAACCATCGAGATGCCCCTTCAGGTGACTCTCTTGGACAAACAGGTGCATGACAATGTATGTCCACAGCTCAAGCCCTACGCCATTGGTTTTAAGAATGGTGTATCGACTCACTGCAGTAGTGGGGTGCGTCTATGCAATACACGTTCTAAAAAAAAGTCAACTCAGTAGGCTTTAAATAGGGACCATCCTGACCAACTGGGTTTTGTACAACCCTTATATTCTCGACCCGACCAGGTTTTGATATACAAATTTGAGGTTGCCATTTTGGATTCCAACGCAACACATCAGTAATAAAATAAAAACACCTTGGTTTTATTCATGGTGTAAGCATAAGAGAGACGGTTGGCAACCTGACAAAATGGGAGTGCAAAAACTCAGACCGGTTTAACCGACCTCGCAAAGTACCCGGACCGGAACCTTGAAAAATTGTCCTACCCGTCCATCCCCCGTTTCAAAGACAACAGCACATACATCTTGACGTATCACCCATTGTCTTACAGCCGAAAGTATCCCATACGGACATGCTGGTAGTCCTCAAAGGATATAGCCCGTCCGCTGAGGCTGTTACAGAAACATTTGATAGCGGGTAGCTGTGTTTGTCAATCTGGTTGACGGTCAGAAGGGTAACATCATGCTTGGAATACAGGCGATTAAGCGGAACGTATAGTGAGGAAGGTTTGTGACTAGCTGGCCTACGAAAAACGTGATGTTGGGGATGGCATTGATGTCTGCTGTTAAGGCTGTTTTGAAGTTGCCATTAACAGGTGGTCGTAGTAATTGCGCAGATCGTGGAATATGGGAAGTAATTCGTTTCTTTTCATGGCAGAGCCGCAGCTAGAGGTTGAAACTGTTATGGGTAGCTCCTTTGGATTGCATTTTGATATGTATAACATCCCACACCAAAACATATCGAGATTGGCAGATTTGACTAGCAGATTTGACTACCTATATAACCAACTTGATGTTCGCTACTTTCGTAACTAGAGGGCAGGGTAACAAGATAAAAATTCAGATTGGTATATTGGAAGTAGTTATTGGTATATTGGTAGATTAGAGGTAGTTATACAGATTGTACAAAGCTTGTACACTATCCATAAAGATACAGGTATATAGCTGTGGTACTAATTGTACATTAAAATTTATTATCCATGCAGAGACATCGAATAATATTTTCATACTGTAATGTTTAGCTAATATTAAGAAAGGAATGGAGGTTCTTTTGTTGCAATGATGCAATACAATATGATTTGTCTTTCAAAATATTCAAGGAATAAAGAACAATGGCTGCAGCTGAATGGTGATTAGATTGTTTTCTTAATTCTTATAAGAATAATAGCACTGATAACTCGATACCAAGAAGATAAAACGGTAGATTTTTTTTTCATATTTCATATGACAATAATAACTGACAAAAACATGAAAAATATTTTTATTAAAATTGAAGAAACATATAATCGATTTTCAGAATGTTTATATTACTTGTTAAGTTGATTGGACTTGAATTTGGATATGAAAATGGATTTAGAAATTATCCAAATAAGAATAATTAAAATACAAAAAGAAACATTATTTCTGCGATTGAAACTTAGAGTTATGACACATGTAGAGAATCTTGAATTAAAGCGAAAAAGAGTTTACATGAGAGTGGAAAAATCTTTGTCAGCTACCTCATTAATATTTTCATCTGAGTTTAAATTATCAATTTTGCTATACGTAGATGCATCGTTCCAATTTATATCTAAGATCATTAAGGAAATATTTTAAAAATACAATTTGAAGATTGTTGGCGGGGGTTGGGGGAGTTGGAAGGTGATTTATTCCTTATTATAGGTCAATGAATACATTAAACAGTTTTGCCCCTAAAAGGCGTGGGTAGAGCTCATAGGCCGGTGCATACTCTGCCTATTGGATAATCAGGCACTGGCAATACATCAGGGTTTTTTTTTCAATTAATCCAGAAGGTGTTATAATATAGGATGGCATATCGTATTCTTGCGGTACTAAAGAAGAAACGAATCGCAAAAATATGATAAAGTACCTACTAACGAAATTTTCTTATTAGTTATTTTAATCATTTATCTCCAATTTCATATTTAGATATAGTGCAAATGAGGCTAATTTTGAAGCAAACAAGGTCAAATGGAACTTTCTGTGTCTAACACCACATAAAATGAAATTCTCGTGTTCTGTAGGTAAATAATGTAATCGCTGTACAATGTCCTTGCAGCGTATCAAACTAAAAAGATGACAGCTATAACATAGTTGTGAGCATAAAATTAAGCATTGCATATTTACAATCGCTATGAGTCTATACAATTATATATTTGCTTTAAAAAAAAAACAAACATTTTTTTTTAAAAAAATCCTCTTCTTTATTTCTTTATATGGTAGACGATGCTATTTGCTCATCTTAAGTACAAATAGTTTCAATAATTCTAAAGGCAGCTAAAATGCTTTCTTGAAACATCACCAAGGGCGCCCGCAGAAACTTTACCTCGAGTAATATGTATTGGTCAGACATTAAGTACACACCTCCACACCCCTTGACCTTATGTGCGGCACCCACGAACATCATTCTTCCCATTACACTCCTTCAGGTCCTTCTTTATTAAGTATAATAATTCATTGTCTTTTACTTATTGGTTACATATTTTCTCGTAATGTAAAATTACTACGAATTAATGTCAATACTTCTTTTACTTTCCTATCGCTTTACAACTTGATTATAAACACATTTTAACACACACACACACACACACACACACACACACACACACACACATACATACATACATACATATATATATATATATATATATATATATATATATATATATATCTTGTTTTTCACAACTTTTCCTTTCTAATATGATCGTTATAATATGGAAGAAAAATGTTTTTTTTCCTTGAGGGTAAATATAAATTATTAGAACTGAATAAGTCTCGTGTATATTGTTTTTTCTTTTATTCTTACAGGATCAAACAATTTACCAGCGTTTATGGTGGTTCTATCTGGAGATCTGGTACATTGTTCGTTAAACCAACATGTGGTGTTTGACAATGTCATTCTAAATATTGGTGACGTGTACAACTCGCTCCATGGTGTTTTCCGTGCCCCTACCGCGGGAACGTATCAGTTCAGTTTGACCTTGTCGGTACGGAGCAACGGTGGTCAATATCATGTTGTTATAAAGAAGGGCAAGTCCGCCACAGTTATAGGATATCTCTACGCTGAATTCAGCACGTTATGGGTTCTGAGGAGTACTTCGGTCCTCACCCAGCTGGAGGTGGGTGAAGACGTCTGGGTAGCTTGTTTTGCAGACGAAACACATATTGTCGGAGGTCCTGACGATGTAGGAAAGTATCATTCTCATTTCTCGGGTTTCATTGTCAGTCACTAGTTTTGTATTTGATGTTTGCAACCATGTGTTTTCAAGCTGAATCATTTAGCAATGTAGAATGAATAAACAGACTTTGTCTCAGTTATTATCAATATTCCCTTTGATGTTTTACTTTTTAAAAAATGGAGCACATCTGCTTTTCACAGAATTGTGAATACTTAATGTCAATGTATATATGAACTAAAATGCAATGCTTTTCGTTGTCTAGCACAGTAGTGCTCAAAGGTGTTTTATTTTTCAGCGTTAGTTCTTTCAGATAGCGAGCATTGACAATAGTCTGTTTTAAATTAGTAAATTTTGTGACCGAACAGACCAATTGAAATCAATTACACATTAATACAATTAAGAAAGATTAGTATTCAAGTTCATAGATTTCGGTGAGATTAGTCTTACGGGACGCGTATTCTTGTACAAACATGGCTGTAACGAGAGCAAGTTACGGGCGCACATGCGTAATGCATAATGATAAGTCCGTACTTCTACCACATTAATGACGTTTTTATATAAAGGGTAATCATTTAAAACAGACGCCGGTATACAAAGTGCCAAAATCTTGTCTGAATGCCTCACGTAAACATGAAGTAAGTTACCTCAGATTCACCATAAAGTGCAACAAAAAAAAACCATGAAATACTAGTGATGTTAAATTCAAAACTTTTGTCTTAACAACTAACAATTTCATGGATTAAGACATTTCTAACACAAGTTTTGTACGAGATCATTCTCGTTACTGTGATTGTCAACCATGCTTTTGAAGGAGGAACCATTTAACCTTTTTTGATCCCGCTATTATCTTTTGGTGATGCTATTGCCTTGCATGAAACGTAACTTTGTTAATTTATTACGTGCTGTCAACTCCGCCAATCCTAATAGATATGGAGGGTTTGTTTTGTCCAGAATACTTCGTGAAAAATACAAAATCTCTAATAATTGTTTCAGTTTTATCGATGATAATCTGCTGCATCTAATAGTTAAAAATTTTGAAAGTATTAAATCTAAATAAATTAGGCATTTTACAAACTTTGTCATACAATCATCGTCGACAATATTGCACCTTTCTCTTGTTAACCATGTATATAAAACAACACGTGTTTAATATATACCGTGTACAGCTGAGAGTCAAAAAGGAGCATTTATTCATACAAAAAAAATTTCTGTGAGGTGTTCTTACACATGTAGAAGAGGGATGCAGGTTATTGTTATTAACTTGATGGAAGAGATTGCAAAATTAAATGTACATACACCAGCCTACACTTTCCAACATTGAGAGAGAGAGAGAGAGAGAGAGAGAGAGAGAGAGAGAGAGAGAGAGAGAGAGAGAGAGAGAGAATTCCATAGTCTGTCGTGCAAATATTACAAAGTCAACGTATATGGGTACATAATAATAATAACAAAGACAAACGTTGTGTTTGATGCTGGCCACTTTCATGAGTTTGTATTGCAAATAAACGATATAAGTGAACCAACCATTTGCTATGTATTTACAGCATTATAAAATAACGAGACTGTATAAGCCAAATAACCTTGTTAAGAGATTACTGTGGATACAACCGCCTAAAATTCTAACAAATGGAGAAAACATACAAATACAACAACAAAAAAACCCCAATCTCTAAAACAACATAGCATATAACAATTATATACACGGTAGTGTGATGGGGTGGAGGTGGGAAAAATGTCTACAGAAAAAAAAAACACTTTCCCACCCCAGAAGGAAATTGGTTCAACTAACGCCAAACTCCCTAGCAGAGAAAATCCCTCTTCGCGTGCCGGTGCGAAAGAATTGCGATTGGCTGGGCAGAAAACTTTAAATCTGGCGGGAAATTCTAGATGCATTTCTTTACCTTACGACTCATACAAAGTGCAAAAATATTTAAATATCCATTCTCTGATATACGCATACGTCCATAGAAACTAATCTTACATACTTCAACCATGTTTCCAAAATCACAATTCAAGCATGTGTAAATTCTAGCATAATGCATTAATAAATGATAAATGCGCTAGTTTACTACTAAGTAACCTAACAGCGAATTACAAAATTAAGTCTGACCATAAGCTAACAATCTACGTAATTCCGCCACGCTTCTAATAATTTTCTACGTAGGCTCAAGCCTATGTCTCAAGCACGCATGTAAATTAAACACTACAAAGGTAATTCTAAACCCTAAACCATCCTAGTAATTAATTATACATACTAAAAATAATTACAATTATGATACCTTAATATTCTGAAAAAATCGAGCAAATAACTTACTGACCGTTTCGAAGCTTTGTCTTTGCTTAGAATATACCTCTAAGTTTTGCCGCCCATTTAAGAGTGGATTCGTTCTATGATTAAACCCTATTGATCTGCAATCCCACTTTGGCGAATACTAAATTTTCACTTACCAGATTCAAAAGTTTTCATTCGGCCTGCATTGTAGTCACACCCACTGTCTGATTTCTGATTGGATATCGCTATGAACCGATGCAATCAAACTTTGCCGACAATGTCCCTCTCACTGGTTGTCAACTTCGGGACGGATAAGAATACACGCTGTTCACCACGTGGATTTCCCTTTGATCTCTGGACAACGCATTAACACCTAGTGTGATGACTTCAAGCCAATGTTTAAATGGTTTCATCTATCGCCTTTGCCGATTCAATATTCCGGTGTCCGGCCATTCATGTAACGCTGTGTAAGAGTTCAGCACTAGCCCGCGCAAATCTTTAGACATCAAACACATGGCTACGTTAAGAATACCATGACAGGTAGATTATAGCTATACATGACCTTATATATGTGACTTAGCAAACATCACAAACACACACATATATTCAATCTGTATAAGAGAAGATAATCGTTGGAAAGTAAAAATCTTACACAACTTGCATTTTTACAATGTAAAATCAAAAATAGAAATGAAGATATCATTACTTTCGTTCCTGAATATAATCCAAGTCTGTCTTACATAGGTAAGATTCTAAAAAAAAACAAATATTGGGATTTATTAAAATTATGTAAAGCAAGTGTTTAATCGCAACACTAAAGCAAACCCGCACTTGCTTGCTTACAGATTTCCTAAGTAATTCTAAACTAGAAAAATCATATAAAAAGAGATGATTAACTAAATGTAATAGACTTAGATGTTTACACTGTTCTTTTATTAATGAAAATACTTCTTTCAACAGTAATAATACGAAAGCAACTTTTAATATGCGTTGTGATACTAATTGTGCAACATCAAATGTAATTTATTTGTTCACATGCAAAACATGCAGCTTCCAATATATTAGACAAACGAGTCAAAAAATATCTAAACGTATGAAGCAACATAGATCAGACATAAAAATTTATATCGATCAATCATTTTCATCTCATGTTGCCGCACATTTTAATAAGTTCCCATACTTTACAAGATTTCTCCTTTCAAACTATTGTTATAGCTGATTCTGAGATGGAACGTCTGGTAAAGGAAACCTATTGAATTCACCATTTTAATACGGCATATCCAGAAGGTATAAATTCCAAAACACTATAACACATTCATTAATCAAATTGTTTTTGAATTATATCCTTGTTTACAATTAGTTAATAATACTTTTATATTATTCTAATTTACAGAATAATTTAACTAGGGAAATTAAAAACTAATATCACACAAATAAGTTTACTACTTTTTTAAAAAAAATGAGCGGGCATTTTAAAATTGATTATCAATAAATTATGATTAAGTATTTATAAAATACTTGATTTTGATTATTATGCACACCATAAATGTTTACTATAAAAATTGAGTTTTGAAGTAATATTAAACATTTGTGAATAATATATCAATATATTTAAAGGTTACTTAATTGGTATGGAAAAATATGAAAGAGTATTTAGGATGGTTATACTGCACGATAGCCATCCGACAAAACGAGTTCATATTTCCCATAAACATGCAGTAGCCTTTTTATTATATGCTCATTTTCTTATTCTTCCCAATGCGTAAATATATAAACAAAAATACACTACAATAAACAAAGTAACCGAATGTTTACCGTTTTCCAAAACGAAATATACAAACGTAGCTGCATTATTACACAACATTATTAATGCGCACGTAACTCCGCCCCGACAAATTTGAAATTGGTCGCACGCTAGACATAAGTTTCGAAAGAAAATGGCGTTTGGTCTACTGAAAATTGAAATTTGGAATACCATTGTTAATGAATACGCATTGCAACAACTTTTCCATTTGATCTGGAATGAATGCCTTTGGGTATTTTTGTTGATTCGATGCAATTTGTGATTATGATCTGGATTTATCTACATGAAATAACTTACATCTGATTCCAGCAGCGTTTGCCATTTTAATCGTATTGAAGTGTATTGACATCGGCATACTTGTTTCTTTTCTGCATTGAATGATGCAGATCATAATGTGGGAAAACTATCAAGCCTTTCAATTGCAATTATCGAAAACACGCTGTGGAATTTAATGTTTATTTCATTTTGAGTACAGTAAGGAGGATGTAACTGCACTTGGATTATACAGTACAAATTCGAAATGTGTAAACAACAATGAGAACCTCTGATGTGGCTCATGTAATTCGGATTTGCAGAACTACGAAAGTATATTTTAAGCGAATTCAGTATGTAAAATTGTAAATATATGTTTGCCATTTTTATTACCAGCTAAACAAGACGGTTTATGTCATAACTTGCATGCTATTGTGAAGACCCTGTCTGACGTCTATTGCTAGCCTAAATCTGAAACATTGTATCAAAAATGTTAACACAGAATGTGCCAAAGCAGTATGTGTCAGTCTATGAAACATTTGCTGGTATGTGGCAGTCCATGAAATATCTGATTGAGTTCATTCATAAAAATTGATTACATAATTAAAGTTTCTTTATTCGCGTGCATTTAGTATGAATTTGGCAAACGGTGTCCAATTTCGGGAAATACTGAACGATTCTGACAATGTAAAGTAAACGGAGAAAAAATTAACATATAATAAAATATATCATTGTTTTATTTTTTTATTTCTTTACTATATTTTTTTAAAAAATGTGCATTATACATAATATAAATATAATAGAACTGTTTCTCTATTTTCATTCGTAAATTTTTGAGATACTTATCAATAGAGATAAAGGTATCTTTAAGATCAAGTTTTATGTATTTTTATGCATTAAAATAGCATTAATCTGTGCTGTATATACATATTTCGATGCCAATTATTCGTTAAAAAAGACAATTATGTTAAAATGAAAGTTATGACCTCATATTGTTTATGTCCTATTTATATCATTGATTACCTAAAAACAGAATATATTTATGATGTAAGCAATGATATTGAATTCAACAGTTCGATTTAAATAATTTATCAAATAATAAAATTTTTACATACGATTTTGTCATTATTCGAATTCGAACTTTGACGCCAAACTTTTTTTCCGGTTATTTAATTCGGCATGATGATGTTGAAAACTAATCTTTCAGTCTGGTTACTTTATTCGTCAATATTATTTACAATATAAATACACTTGACTAATATGATTTGTATAACGCGGTCAGACATTGTGAGGATTTGTCAGGCTTTATATGACCGTCTGGCTTTGGTTGATTAGGATATACTGAAAAATTGCATTTTCTTTCAATAAGTTAAAATCATTTATAAAGTAATAAACAGTTTACATATGATTTTGTGAGACTTTGTTATACTTTTTAAATCTGGATTTGTGGAGTTTTGTGAGATTTTGTGTGGCTTTGTGTGGTTTTGTCAGGCTTTGTCTGGCTTTGTGTGGCTTTCTTGGGCTTTGTTAGGCTTTGTCGGGCTTTGTCAAGCTTAGCCGTATTTAGCAGGACCGAAATAAAGTGCTCCATATGGCTATGAGAAACACCCAAATGTTTATCAATTGGAGCTATAGTTTGTATTTATTGAACCCATACTTAAAGATTTTATAATTTGAACGTCTTTCGCAGAGTATCTAATCTTGTGCACTATCTAATAATAGCAAAAGTTAAAAAATATTTCGTCGAGCGGATTTCTAGAAATTTGAGGCTAGATGAATAATGACGCATACAACACATGACGCATACAACACAAGAGGATCATATCTTGCTTATACATTTGGGCGATTAATTATCCTGTTTATGGTAGTTTGACATGGAACTTTCTTTGCTATTTTATGTCTAGTGGATAGAATCCACCCACGAAGGAAGTCCCGATGAATTTAGTCGAGAGGAAACCGCGACATGAGGGGGTTCTGATGGGTACCGGGTATAAAAAAAAACACGCAAATCTGAATAGATTTATACCAAGAGTTCATACTAACTGAACCTCTACTTCGATGATTTTGATTTCAACGCTTGTTGAACACATCTGGTTAGGCACCCGTACTAATAGTAGGAATGTAAAAAAAAACGTCAAGCCGATTTTTTTTTAAAAAAGTCGTTGCTAGATAAATGGTATATGGTAACAAACATGCCGTAAAAAATTATGTTATGTATATATTTGGGCCACTACGTCCCCTCTTTATAGAGTCTGACATAGATCATTCTTTAACATCCTATCTCTAGGAGGATTGACTACAGTCACGAAAGATGTCATGACGAAACGGAAACAAAGGTCTCCCAGTGGGTATTGGGTATGAAATCCACACAAATATTAGTAGATTAAACCAATAGATTATAAAAATTGACCTCTTACTTAGAGGATTGTGATTTCAACGCCTCTGAAGCAACTGAATTACATGTCTGTTACTTCATTAAATATGGAATTTGTATGAGAAAATGGAGACCTCCCGAGGTACCTGTTAATGAGGAATGGTCAGCGAACCATCATATTGTAGTTCCAAAATCTTACACAGGAAATACTTAATTTGGCCCATGAAACTCCCCTGGCTGGTCATTTAGGGATAAATAAAACTTATAACAAGATCTTAACTCACTTCTTTGGCCAAAAATCAAAAGTGATGTTTGCAAATTTTGTAGATCTTGTCATACTTGTCAAATGGTAGGAAAACACAATCAGAAGTAACATAAGGCTCATCTACAACCAATTCCTGCATTTGACGAACCATTTAGCAGAATTATGGTACATTGTGCTAGTCTCTTACCTAAGACAAAGTCAGGCAACCGATATTTGTTGACCATTATGTGTGCGTCAACAAGATTCCCAGAGGCAATTCCTTTGAGGAATTATATAGTAAAAGCTTTGATCAAGTTTTTTACTCAATTTGGCCTTCCTCAATCTGTCCAATCAGATCAAAAGTCAAATTTCATGTCTGGACTTTTCCAGCATTTTATGCTTGAATGCAGCACTCCTCAGTTCAAGTCAAAAGTGAAACCATGGTTTCTCAAAATGTTACGATAGAGTTCAATCTCTCTTGCTCATTCTTCAAAATTTTCTTCAGTTTAGATTGTATGACCCTTACAAAGTAAAGAAGAAAATGAATGAGTTAAATTATAATTATAGTACTCAGGTCTAAATAAATAAATCGATTACTTCTATTTTGAAAGATATAGCCCAGTAAATCATACAATTAGTTTAGTGGTACCTGTCCCACAAACTAAAGATTTATGTAAAAAAATTCAATTGGACACCATTGAACTTGAAACAACAAATATTTGAAATTCGGAAATTATGAAAAATATAGACCAAAAACTTTTACATTTGTAGCAAGAATAAAGAAATGAACTTAAACAGTTATTATTCAAATATGAACACTTGTTTCTGGATATTCCTACAAGGACCAACAAAATTTTTAGTGACGTTGAAATTGTTGATTTAAAACCTGTAAAATATCACCCATATGGGATGAATCCTCTTAAACAGGAATACTTGAAAAAGGAAAAACAGTATTTGCTGGAGAACAATTTCATAGTCCAGTAAAAGTGATTGGAGTTCATCATGCATACTTGTTCCGAAACGGGATAAAAATTAACAATATACAGCGTCCATTAAATCGACATCAACAGGAAATTTTGTCAGTAACCACTTAGAAAGTAGCAATATAAGCCGTAAAAAGAGCAACATCAACAACCTCGTGGCAAATAAAATGTTTGAAGGTGAATCAATAAACGTAACCGCTGAAACAAGCACTTAAAAATACAACTATCCACAGGATCCTCTTATTTAACAGTTGCCATGAAAGCATTGGATTAGTGTCAAGAAAGAATGCAAACCGAGTTCCATTATTTCTAAACGAGGATCCTGTTGATCAGAAAGATGACCATGCACTATCCACTTTATATAATTTCTTTTTTTTCTAACTTAGAATTAATTAGGAAATCTTTAAGATTTTTAGGCCTTTTATAAGCAAGTATGGGTTTGCTCTAGTGTAGCGATTTAGCACTTGCCTTACATAATAATTTTAATAAATTCCAATATTTATTGATAATCTTACCTATATAAGGCAAACTTGGATTATATTCAATAACAAAATGAATATTTTTATTTCTGCTTTTGATTTTACATTGTCACGATTCAAGTTGTGTAATAGAGAAGATACTTTTTGGAAAGCAGTTTTAATAATATCAATATGGTAATTTCTGTTCGAAAATTGCTGACCTAACTCAGTCAAAGATGATTTAAAAACAGTGTCATCCGAAATAATGCTTCTAAATCGTTTTGTATGACAACATGGTATCCAGTTTTTACATGATTTAGGATGACATATTCATGAATATTCGTGTTTTGCACATGAACCATGGTAGTTATATGTCATTATTTTCATTTTTCACGACCTCTATGTCCAAAAATAATACTTTAGTTTTAGACACATTGAATGAAAGTTCTATTGTTGGATGTAACTTGTTTAAACAGTCCATACAATCATAAAGGTTTTCTAATGAATAACTCCAAATCATAAAGGTCTCGTCTAAAAACTTAATCAAACACTTGGTTTTAATAGACTTTTATTTAGAAAGTCATTTTTTAATTTCCCCATAAATAAAGATTTATAAGAAGGTGACTTAGGACTACCCATTGCTGTTCCCGACTTTTCGAAAAGGTTTATATTACGAAATTTTAAGAAAGTTATTTTCGAGCACAATTTTTATCAAATCATAAACAGGTTCTTTTGATAGTTTACATGTATATTCGTTTTCTTCAAGATAATGTTTATATGCTTCGATACTATATATATATATATATATATATATATATATATATATATATATATATATATATATATATATATATATATATATATAATGGTCATAGTAATGCTTTTCAGGAGCAGAGACGTTACAGAGTATACTTCATGAGCAAACATATAGTATTCGCAAATTTCCTATTACCTACAAGATGATGGTGCAGTTCTTACCCGTGTTGCAAGAGGGTGTTCACTGACTGGACTTGTTCGTGCAGTGCATTGTGTTTGGTAGCATTTCTTGGATTTATGCAATGTGGTTAAGTATGCTGACAATTTTTTCATACGGTTAAGCGCTTATTCATTCTGCATCTTAGAGTATCTAAGACTGATGTTTTCCGTCAAGGGGTGGATATCCATATTTATTCTATGTACTGTGACGTTCTGTATGCCTAGCTACTAGTGCCACTAAGGCTGGAATTCCAGACCATCTTATTATAGGGGCCCCGAGTGGCCGAGTGGTCTAAAGCGCTGTCCGTTACGGACCACTGCCATCTCACCTCTGTCTGCGTGGGTTCGAGTCTAGGATTCGGCGAATGTGGATATGTGAGAAAGCTTGCCAGTAGCTTCTCGTGGGTCGGTGGTTCTTTCCGGTGATTTCCCGGTTTCTTCCTCCACCATTACTACTGGCCGCCATGAATAGCCTACCGTGTGCTGAAAAATGGCGTTAAGCACAACAACAACCAGACCATCTTATCCATACCTTAGGTCGATGTCCTCTAATGCATATGGTGGATATATTCAGGTGCACCCGGACAGAATTAGCTTTGCACAGAGACAGATGCCAAATCAATTGCCTCACTAGTTAATTACATGCTTGTGTCAATCAATACATTATTCATTTGTTTACTTTGTGAAAACATCACACAATTTTTTTTATTTCTTTACGCTTAAGAGACGCTGTAATACTGTATCTATGCTACACAGTCATTTCACTGGTATTATCTCTTAGTGCACATGTGAATTCCTAACTATCGAAAACATGTATCTAACATTCTTTTCTTCGCGTACATCAGGCTTTACCATGCAATTCAAATATATTTCATGTATTTCCAGGTATTATTCCCCTTATATAACTTTACCTTACTTCAAATTGGGGGCCTCGTTACAGTCACAATGCTCCAAAGTCACAGTGCTTCTTTCACTCGTTTTGGCCATTGCCAAGTTTCATTCATTCAAAAAAACTTTGCTTTGAACCCCAATTTGGGTCAGTACTTAAATGTACTCGACTATTATGCCCATATACTTCATACCTGCTTCCTGCGATGCATGTATGGAGTATCGGCTGATGTTTGTTATCATGGCATCCTTGGATCAGACTTGTCGTGTTTCAGTAGTCATTGTCCCTATATACCTCCTGTCAGCACCTGGCGGTTCAACATGCAGGTATCGGACCATCGTTCCTATATACCTCCTGTCAGCCCCTTGTGGCGCCACACTTGCAGGTATAGGACAGTTTTAACAACCCTACAAACTCCAACATGCTTCCTGTCCTGAGGTATCTTTTATAACAATTCAGAGCTGGGCTGGTGCAGTATGCTGTGACAGGATTTGCCCCCATTATGCCAAAAAGATTATTTTATATGTACAATAAAGTGTCTATTGAAGCTGTGTATTGTGTGTTATTTAAATTATAAAATAAACACCAACACGTAGAATGTGTGACCAGTTTCGCTCTATAGCTTCATCAGACTGAATTCAAAATGAATTCAATATCATTGCTTATATCATTAAATATATTCTGTTTTTATTTTTAGGTAATCAATGATATAAACAACAGGACATAATATGACGTCATAACTTTCATTTTAACATAATTGTCTTATTCTTTAACGAATAAGTGGCATGGAAATATGTATATACAGCACAGATTAATGCTATTTTAATACATAAAAATACATAAAACTTGATCTTAAAGATAACTTTATCTCTATTGACAAGTATCTCAAAAATTTACGAATGAAAATAGAGAAACAGTTCAATTATAGTTATATTATGTATAATGCACATTTTTAAAAAATATAATAAAGAAATAAAAAAAAATAAAACAATAATATATTTTATTATATGCTCATTTTTTTCTCCGTTTACTTTACATTGTAAGAATCGTTCAGTATTTCCCGAAATTGCACACCCTTTGCCAAATTCATACTAAATGCACGCGAATAAAGAACCTATTAAATTATGTAATCAATTTTTATGAATGAACTTAAATCAGATATTTATGGACTGCCACATACCAGCAAATGTTTCATAGACTGACACATACAAACTGCTTTGGCACATTCTGCATTAACATTTTTGATACAATGTTTCAGATTTAGGCTAGCAATAGACGTCAGACAGGGTCTTCACAATAGCATGCAAGTTATGACATAAACCGTCTTGTTTAGCTGGTAATAAAAATGGCAAAAATATATTTACAATTTTACTTCCTGAATTCTCTTAAAATATACTTTCGTAGTTCTGCAAATCCGAATTACATGAGCCACATCAGAGGTTCTCAAGGTTGATTACACATTTCGAATTTGTACTGTAATTTCGAGTATAATCCAAGTGCAGTTACATCCTCTTTACTGTACTCAAAATGAAATAAACATTAAATTCCACAGCGTTTTTTCGATAATTGCAATTGAAAGGCTTGATAATTTTCCCACATTATGATCTGAATCATTCAATGACAGAACAGAAACACGTATGCCGATGTTAATACACTTCAATACGATTAAACTGGCAGACGCTGCTGGAATCAAATGTAAGTTATTTCATGTAGATAAATCCAGATCATAATCACAAATTGCATCGAATCGACAAAAATACCCAAAGACATTCATTCCAGATCAAATGGAAAAGTTGTTGCAATGCGTATTCATTAACAATAGTATTACAAATTTCAATTTTCAGTAGACCAAACGCCATTTTCTTTCGAAACTTATGTCTAGCGTGCGACCAATTTCAAATTTGTCGGGGCGGAGTTACGTGCGCATTAATAATGTTGTGTAATGATGCAGCTACGCTTGTATATTTAGTTTTGGAAAATGGTAAACATTCGGTTACTTTGCTTATTGTAGTGTATTATTGTTTATATATTTATGCATTGGGAAGAATAAGAAAATGAGCATATAATAAAAAGGCTACTGCATTTTTATGGGAAAATATGAACTAGTTTTGTTGGATGGCTATCATGCAGTATAACCATCCTAAATACTCTTTCATATTTTTCCATACCAATTAAGTAACCTATAAATATATTGATATATTATTCACGAATGTTAAATATTACTTCAAAACTAAATTTATATAATAAACATTTATGGTGTGCATAATAATCATAATCAAGTATTTTATAAATACTTAATCATAACTTATTGAGAATCAATTTTAAAATGCCCGCTCATTTTTTTAAAAAGTAGTAAACTTATTTGTGTGATATTAGTTGTTTTATTTCTCTAGTTAAGTTATTCTGTAAATTAAATTGATATAAAAATATTCTTAACTAATTATAAACAAGGATATAATTCAAAAGCAATTTGATTAATGAATGTGTTATAGTGTTTTGGAATTTATACCTTCTGGATATGCCGTATTAAGATGGTGAATCCAATAGGTTTCCTTTACCAGATGTTCCATCTCAGAATTAGCTATAACAATAGTTTGAAAGGAGAAATCTTGTAAAGTATGGGAACTTATTAAAATGTGCGGCAACATGAGATGAAAATGATTGATCGATATAAATTTTTATGTCTGATCTATGTTGCTTCATACGTTTAGATATTTTTTGACTCGTTTGTCTAATATATTGGAAGCTGCATGTTTTGCATGTGAACAAATAAATTACATTTGATGTTGCACAATTAGTATCACAACGCATATTAAAAGTTGCTTTCGTATTATTACTATTGAAAGAAGTAATTTCATTAATAAAAGAACAGTGTAAACATCTAGATCTATTACATTTAGTTGATCATCTCTTTTTATGATTTTTTTTCTAGTTTAGAATTAGGAAATCTGTATGCAGGCAAGTATGGGTTTGCTTTAGTGTTGCGATTAAACACTTGCTTTACATAATTTTTATAAATCCCAATAAGACAGACTTGGATTATATTCATTAACGAAAGGAATGACATCTTCATTTCTATTTTTTGATTTTACATTGTAAAGATTCAAGTTGTGTAAGATTTTTACTTTCCAAAGATTATCTTCTTTTACACAGATTGAATATATGTGTGTGTTTGTGATGTTTGCTAAGTCACATATACAAGGTCTTGTATAAGCTATAATCTACCTGTCTTGGGAATATGAACGAAGCCATATGTTTGATGTTTAAAGATTGGTGGGGCTAGTGCTTAACTCTTACGCAGTGTTACATTACCGGCCGGACACCGGAATATTGAATCGGCAAAGGCGATAGATGAAAGAAACCATCTAAAAAAGACTTGAAGTCATCACACTAGGTGTTAATGCGTTGTCCAGAGATCAAAGGGAAGTCCACGTGGTGAACGGGGCGTATTCTTATCCGTCCCGAAGTTGACAACCAGTGAGAGGGACATTGTCCGCAAAGTTTAATTGGATCGGTTCACAGCGATATCCAATCAGAAACGAGACAGTGGGTGTGATTACAATGCAGGCAGAATGAAAACTTTTGAATCTGGTAAGTGAAAATTTAGTATTCGCCAAAGTGGGATTGCAGATCAATAGGGTTTAATCATAGAACAAATCCACTCGTAAATGAGCGGCAAAACTTAAGAGGTATATTCTGAGCAAAGACAAAGCTTCGAAAAGGTCAGTAAGTTATTTGCTCGATTTTTTGCAGAATATTAAGGTATCATAATCGTAATTATTTGTAGATGTATAATTAATTACTAGGATGGTTTAGGATTTAGAATTATCTTTGTAGTGTTTAATTTACATGCGTGTTTAACACAGGCTTGAGCCTACATAGAAAATTATTAGAAGCGTGGCGGAATTATGTAGATTGTTAGCTTATGGTCAGACTTAATTTTGTAATTCGCTGTTAGGTTACTTAGTAGTAAACTAGCGCATTTATTAATGCATTATGTTAGAATTTATACATACTTGAATTGTGATTTTGGAAACATGGTTGAAGTATGTAAGATTAGTTTCTATGGACGTATGCGTATATCAGAGAATGGATATTTAAATATTTTTGCACTTTGTATGAGTCATAAGGTAAAGAAATGCGTTTACAATTTCCCGCCAGATTTAAAGTTTATAATCACCTGTTCTGCCCAGCCAATCACAATTCTTTCACACCGGCACGCGAGGATGGATTTTCTCTGCTTGGGAGTTTGGCATTAGTTGAGTCAATTTCCTTTTGGGGTGGGGACATGTTTTTTTTTCCTGTAGACATTTTTCCCACCCCCTCCCCATCACACTACCCTGTATATAATTGTTATATGCTATGTTGTTGTTAGAGATTGTTTTTGTTTTTTTGGTTTATTTGTATGTTTTCTCCATTTTGTTAGATTTTTAGGCAGTTGTATCCAAAGTAATCTCTTAACAAGTTTATTTGGCTTATACAATCTCGTTATTTTATAATGCTGTAAATACATAGCAAATGGTTGGTTCAGTAATATTGTTTATTTTCAATACAAACTCATGAAAGTGGCCAGAAGTGGCCAGCATCAAACGCAACGTTTGTCTTTGTTATTATTATGTATCCATATACTTTGACTTAGTAATATTTGCACGACAGACTTAGGGAATTCTCTCTCTCTCTCTCTCTCTCTCTCTCTCTCTCTCTCTCTCTCTCTCTCTCTCTCTCTCTCTCTCTCTCTATTGATGTTGGGAAGTGTAGGCTGGTGTATGTAGCCACCCTGAGCACCCCCAGTTGACAATATATACCTGCATGCATGGCAATAATAAAGTTCCCCAGTTGACAATATATACCTGCATGCATGGCAATAATAAAGTTCCCCAGTTGACAATATATACCTGCATGCATGGCAATAATAAAGTTCCCCAGTTGACAATATATACCTGCATGCATGGCAATAATAAAGTTCCCCAGTTGACAATATATACCTGCATGCATGGCAATAATAAAGTTCCCCAGTTGACAATATATACCTGCATGCATGGCAATAATAAAGTTCCCCAGTTGACAATATATACCTGCATGCATGGCAATAATAAAGTTCCCCAGTTGACAATATATACCTGCATGCATGGCAATAATAAAGTTCCCCAGTTGACAATATATACCTGCATGCATGGCAATAATAAAGTTCCCCAGTTGACAATATATACCTGCATGCATGGCAATAATAAAGTTCCAATGAAAATACAGATGATGTACTCCTATTATATGTATATTATTTATCCCATACATTGACTTAATTAATAAACTGCTTTGTACACTTTCAAAATACAGAAAACAATAATGCACAAAAATGGATTTTATTTAATTCTCAATTTTTTTAATTTAATAAAGTTACAATGAAAATCACAGGTAGAAATCTCTACATAATTGGTAAACATAATGACAATTATACAACATTCCTCTTTGACATGTTATGTACACATACATTGGCCTTACAACCATTGAATCCCAAGATGTAAGGAAGACTTCTCACAGAATATACTGGCAGATTTAATGGGTTATCTAAGATGATTGTATGCTAGTGATTGCAATCTGATGTACTTAAATAGGATAGAGGTGTTGAGATAAAGCTGATATTTAAAGACAGTTTCTTGGTTTATCATGACCAGTCAGCCACAGACTTTAATTTGTTGGGAATTAGTTTCCATATTATTTTCAATGATGAAGTCATTTTTTCACACTGACATGCTTAAGTTACTTGTATACCATGAAGTTGAATAGTTTATGGACACATCTGCCATCTGTCATGTTGCTGGCATTTGGGTTGTAGTAAACAATGTATTGCTATTGTTTAATATATTTTAGTTTTCCTGAAATATTTCATCAAAAAATGTTAAACACTTTGAGAAAAAAAAAATGCAATAGCACCTAACCACCCTATTACAACTCTTTCTGGATCAATATCAAAGAACACCAATCCCCATGATAAAAAAAACCCTGCCAGATAGTAAAAAAATGAAACTGTTTATCCGCAAAAGATGACTGGATTTTAAATGGATGTAGGTAAGGGTCATTAATCACTGTCAATGATAGTGTGAATACAGTATTAAAAACACCAAAATTATTTAAATGGCATGAAACTCTTCACAGGTCATTATTTTAATGTATAGAAAGATGTATGAAGGATTTCACCTGCCTAATGTAAGAAAGGTGTTACAGACTTATGTTAATAAGGTTTGCACTGAAAAAATGAGATGAATCATCCAAAAGTCAAACAGCATGAAAATCCAATCATGTTCTGTACTTATGAATAGAAAGAAAAAATCACCAAGTTTTCATCCATTTCAAGTGTTGTTTAGTAATCATGCTAACAAACTTGCTGAACAGAAAAAGACTAGATTCACTTCTTACAAATGACTACAAGAAGTGTGAGCAAATAATGAAGCAGGGATCATTAAAATGAGAGCATCTATTATCAACTGAAATGAACAGGTATGGATGATTGTTCATGGTTCAAGAGTGACAATATCATTCATTCATGTGATTGTGGTCCAATATACATGTAGTATTGCACATTTTATCATCCAAATTGGAGTTTACAAGTTGAAAGAAAAAGTTGAAATTTAAAGTCTTGTATGTGTCCATACACATATTCCTTTGATTTTAATGCCCTTTTATGGGAATTTATGTTCCTAACTACCTGATGGACTACAGAGTAAAATATAATTATAATCAATCGTGCAAACAACTGAGTTATTTTAAAAGACTATAACCAAAAATTGGCATTTGACTTGTAATAGATGAAAAAAGGACTGTAGTGTGACTACTGCATCTTGCATTTTGTAATAAATTTTGACTGATTAATACATGCTGCAGTGGATTCCAATCTAAGCACTCCACACCGTTCTGAATTACTACCAGTATTGTCACTGGGTTAAATAATGGTCACAAGGCACTTACTTTTAATTAAATAAATATCTTGGGCTAATCCATACAGCTCTTCAAATTTTTTATTGATCAGTCTAATAAAAAAAATTAACTGTTCGTGGTGCCCCCTTACATTACATGCTGGATAGAAATCAGATCAGATATATGCACTCCAGACTGGAAACATGTAAATGTGGATGGGCAGGCAATGGACAACACATGATGCAAGACAGATGCAAGGCGATAACATGACCTTACTTGGTCTTACAGTCAAATGAGCTGAAAATGATCTCATGACTATCTAGGTCAAGTTGGTAACCAAAATTCAACCTGATAACTCTGACTAACATGCTTGGTACAAAACTGATTCAAAATTATTAATAATTATCAAATTTGTGGTTTTCAACACACACACACACACACACACACACACACACACACACACACACACACACACACACACACACTCACACACCTCTTTCACACATATAAATAAATCTCATATTATGGTTAGTTAACATGACTACTATCCCCACTCCCAGGACCTGAGATATGCAATTACTGCTGCACTGACCACTGCAGTAGTTACAGTCCAGAATGTAAATTTCAGAAACCCACTCTTTCCATCCTGATTGAATACAAACCAGCGCTTCTTATCAGTCTTCTTTTTACGAGTGAATTTCTGACGATTCCTTGATCTTGCTTTTGTATAACTGAAAAATACCAAAAAATAAAGATGAACTTATTACCTTTCTTAAAATTATTACATAGTTTACTTTACAAAATTATTATACAAATTTAAAATCATTCACATTGACTGAAATTTCAAAAATTTTAACTCTCACCCTCATTCAAAAACTTTAAGACTGACCTTAATCTCAAAAACTTTAAATCTCATCCTAATTCAAAAACTTTAAAACTGACATTAATCTAAAACACTTTAAAGAAGGCTTTATAAACTTTAACACTGACCTTAATTAACAATGAATCTAATCTTGGATTTGGACAGATGGACAGCAATAAAATGGACATTAATGTTACTGATATGTTGAACTTCCAACAAGGTGCAATCAAGAAAAACTATTAAACCTGTCCTAAGCAGTCACCTACCAGAATAGGCCAAAGGGGCCTCCTAATACAGATGGCATATGAATTGAGGCACAACTTCAAATTTTTTTTAGCAAGAAATCGTAGATCAAATACTTGTTTCTATTTATTATTATTATGATTACCATTTTTAATGTTGCTATTACTTTAATAAACTTTATTCCAAAAAAAAAATCTATACAAATTTACATTTTTTGTTTAATGTTATATACTTTTTTGTGGAAATATTTCAGGCAATTGGCATAATTTAATATTCAAATGATTTGCCATATAAATGTTTGGGATGTATTTTGGTACATTTCCAGATCAATATGAAACTCATACTGGATAAAGATATCCCTTTCTCTTTCTTAAATATGTATTTAGGTTTTATCTAGGAGTGATTTTAATACAGGAAAAGTGACCATTATTAGCCAATAGTTTACTCCATTGCTGTGACATAATTTTATGGATTAAATAACAGCTAATCAATCCATATGAATCTGATTGCTGAAAAAGATGTCTCGATTTATGCATCTGCATACAGTATGCTTGGTTTTGTTTTGTTCTTTGGGTTTATCATTTTTAAGAATATGATTGGCTAACTTTGGCAGCCAGTATATTTGGTAGAGGAAATACCCAAGAAAATCCATGGAAGAACCAATGACCCAAAGGATGCTACTGGCAAGTTTTTGCACATACTCATTACCAAGCCAATTCAAGCACACACACTCATTAGCCAAGCCAATTCAAAATCACACATACTCATTAGCCAAGCCAATTCAAACACGCATACTCATTAGCCAAGCCAATTCAAACACATACTCATTAGCCAAGCCAATTCATTATCCAAGCCAATTCAAGCACACATTCTCATTGCCAAGCCAATTCAAGCACACATACTCATTAGCCAAGCCAATTCAAACACACATACTCATTAGCCAAGCCAATTCAAACACACATACTCATTAGCCAAGCCAATTTAAACACATACTCTCATTAGCCAAGCCAATTCAAGCACACACACACCCCAAATAGGTAAGATGTGAATGACCTATTAAAGTAAACACCTTAGACTACTCAGCCACCTCCTACATGTAATATCCCATAATAGTTAATGATATTATCTATCAGATCTGTTTTTCTTTTGTATCATTGCTTCAATGATGTGTACATTTACATTAGGCATGGGTTACTGCCCCTGAAACCATTTTGTTTTCATTAAACGTTTCATATTTACCACTGACTTGCTGTCAAAATCTTGCCAGAATTGAACAGAAAGAACTACTTAATGTATGTTACTTAATGGCAGAGCATAAATAAGATGAAATTACAGTAGGTTTTGTTTAAAAAAATAAAAGAGTAATTATAAAAATTCTATGAAAATATATAGCACTTGCAGCTTGTAGCTACATGGTTGAGGCAGGATGTGAAGGATGTGAAAGTCAAAGATGAACTGAGATTATATTTTGAAACTGCATAAACAACCTCTAGGCTTTCATCAAAATTGCAAACTTGAAAAATATTTAATTAGCTTGGTATCTATATGGCTTTTAAAAGATATTCCTAAATTTAATATTCTGCTATAAATCATTATTGTTATATCATCATCAACAGTTTTTAAAAACAGCAATACTGTCACGATGTGCCTCAGATCAATCATCTGTAGATATCTGCCCGATAACCAAATGCTAGAACAGCTGGCATCAAAATCTGAGTGAGAAAGATGCTTTCTTAGAATTTAGAATTTGTTTATAATGCTTTTATTATATGTTATAACAAGAGTTGCAAGGTCACTCTAGTTTTCACATATTCACCCATGTCTGAATGTCATCATAGCATTACTGGTCAAATATTAAAATCTGGTCAAATTCTGTTCAGCTGATTTTAATTAAAGTTGTTTAAATGCTTTTTTAGTTTCATTACTGGTATAAATATCAAAGGTCTTCAACACAGAACACTAACTTTCAAATTCTTTCCATTGTAGTCTGACAAGTTGTTGCTAAAATACTTTCCGACATTTGGAATGTTGACCATACCTAATATTAGATCAACGACAATTTTACAAACTGGAAAACACTTGATATCAGGATGTTGTCTGACAATTTTTGGTAAAATTCATTTGAGCAGTTTATTTAGAAGTAATTTAAAGGTTTTATAATTTAAGTAATGATGTCTATATAAACCTGAAGGCTCTTTAAGATAGGATGCTCTATGTCAAATTTGGTCAAACTCTGTTGCGCTGTGTTTGACAAGTTATCTAAAGGGTTTTCTATTTTTAGTAATGGTAATCATACTTGAAGGCAAATTAACATTGTTTGTATATAATTGATAGCCCTTTAAGCCTCCAAGTCAGAATGCTCAAATTCTACAGAGTTTTTTTTATATAGTTTTTCCTGTGTTTTTATGACAGTAATCACATTTGAAGGCAGATTGGCATCATCTATACAATAACTGAAATCACTTCAGGTTAAGATCCTTTCCAACATTGTGTAAAATGTGGCCAGATTCTGTTCACTGGTATTTGGAAAAAACATTCAACTTTCTTCTTTTCATAGCCATTTTTGGTTGTGACTATGTCATTCCTACCAGAGATGGCGCAAGCTATGTGTGAGCAGTGTGCTTGCACATGGATCCATTTTCAGCAAGGCACCAAATCAGAGAAGGGGTGCAGAAATGAGAAAAGGAAGCTAAAATTAAACTAAACCTTTGTTTTTCTTCATAGGAAATTCTTTTTATTTGGTCACATCACAACTTATATCAATTTCTTATGAGCTTTCTTATCAGCTAACATTTTAATGTAGGGATGTACCAAATGTCTGTTTTGACTGGGTTGCCAGATTGCCTCACACCCCCAATTTCTTATCAGCTAACATTTTAATGCAGGGATGTACCAAATGTCTATTTTGATTGGGTTGCCAGATTGCCTCACACAGGCCCCAATTTGTACAGAACCAGAAGCCTTCCAAAAAGGGTGATAGCTGTGTAACTTGGTCAAATTTTGTTTTTAAATTAAAATTTTTTAAAGTTATTTAAATTTTTTAGTACTGCTAGTAAATGTTAGCTGTATTTGAAGGCTGCTCAGCATCATTTGTACAAACCTGAAAGTCCCTCATTCCAGGATGCTATCATATTTTGGATTTGTTCTGCAATATTTGAAAGGAACTTAGTTATAGGGTGTTCTCCACCTGGTTGAAACTAGTCCTGTATTTTCTGAGATGATTAAAGGAACAAAAGTAGATTGATCACAGACAACTCGGGATGCATATCAGACACAAGTCATTACCAAAAACTCACTTGACCCTGAGGCCAGATGGACAGTACAAATGGACACTTAACAGTTATTGGTTTTTGCTGCCCTGAAAGAGATTTTAAAAAATCGTATACCTTTGTGTCATTTGGAAGTTCAAAATAGCATCATAGGCTAGATCTGAGGGGGGATATTGAAGATACAGATCACCAGCTTTGCTTATCAGCTGTTCAAATGGCAGGTCTTGCGGAATCTTGGAGAGAAGCCCATGCACAATACACATATCACATTCACTTGCAAGAATCTCGTCTGCTCTATGCAAAACAATCTGAAGAAAGATGAAGAGCATGTAAACTATGTTGCATATTTCAGTGTTTATTTCTCTCCTCTATATCAGTCTGTACTTGATCTTTGAACAAAAGAACATAAGAAAGCAGAGAGGTTCTGATGAGATGTTTCTATTTTCATAATGCATCAAGACTTTAATCCAATTAATCATCAAATAGCATCTTACAGGATTGTATTCCAATAAAAGGTTTAAATGATAGGTCATTCTTATTAGTCTATTACAAAGGGAATACTATTTTTGAAGTAATAAGCAACTAAGGCAACAAATAATGCCGCCAATAAAAATTGGTATCAGTTGCAGCTTGGAGACATGTAAAATCAAATTGATTCATGCGGTTATAGGGTCAAAGGTCAATATTCTAAATGGGTACCTAAAAGATCAGTTCAATCAGACTTTGATGTTAGCAGTATAAGTAGATAGGTGTATGAGGAAGGAGGTGATTGGAATAAAGGCAATCATCTTATCAAGTCTATTTTTTTCAACTTTATCAGATAACTCTCTGCCCCTCACTTAACAATCTGAGCTGGTTTTTTCATCTTCTCAGCATCAACAGTTTTGTAAACTTTGCTAGTTCAAGCTTGCTTCCAGTTCCATGATGTATGCAGCATTTCTACCTGAAGCCCTGGCAGATCTGACAGTCATTTATTCTAACCTTCTTTACTTATAACAGAGTACAGATAGAGAAAGAAAGTAGATAAGAATTACAGAAAAATATAAAACAAAACAAGACTGCAGCTATTAAAAACTGTTAAACCCATGATCAATCCATCACTGAAATTGGCGACTATCACCCTAGTGACAAAAGTGAACAAGTATTTTGAAGAATAAAATTCCCTTACTTCATAGCAAGATATCAAAGTTGAAACAGAATCTAAAATATTCTACAACTGTGATCACATGGTCAAATGACATGTGTCACAGAACTGATAACAGTTACTAGCATATTTTGACATCCTGCACCTGACTATAACCAAAATCCATCTAGTTTTGAAAATAAATACTATACAAAATTTCAACCACAACTTGACAGAAAACTGTTGATGATAATGCCAGTGGAGAAGTGACTACTGTCTCCATTAATGTAATGTCTATGAAAAATGTGTGGAAAAAAAGCAATTACAATTTTATATGCTCATAACAGTATGCTCCATAACAAATGAAACCTACATTCCCGAATTTTTTATCTATAAACTGCATTTCTTAAAAAAAGCAAAATTTAAAGTATATTATATGAATTTTTTTCCAATCATATTAACATTAGGAATATGTCTACTACCTCCTGAATTCAGCCCAAGTAACAGACAAAAAGTAATTTTTTAAAAAGCTGTAAAGTCATTTTTTCTTCTTCTGTCATACAGATAATGGGCAATAACTTTTGCTCATTACCCCTACCCCCAGGACACCTGAAGGTATCACCATGTTTTAAGGTGAGAGAACTACCAATGTTTGTATAGTGGTTTGGTTCCTCAAGTATTGTCATTGGGTATATATTCTTGGAGAAAGATAATTTAATACAAAATTTGCCTTCTAATTTTAGTATATTCCTTGATCACCTTAACATAAGGAGAATAGGTAATAATTTGAAAGCATAATTTGAGGGAAGAGAGATTGGATTTCCTATGAAAATAATAACCTATTCTCTGCTTAATACAACACAAACTATGGTCACAAATCCATGACCATGCTCTCATGTTAATAACATGATTACTGATATCTTACCATAAAAATTCACTGGCGAATCCATGAAGCTCAAAGGCTGTGTTGGTCTAATTGAGCCTGGTGGTCATCAAGACCATGGCTTCAGGATCCACAATTTTTAAATTCTGTGTCTGTGAATCTAAAACCCTTAGATCAAAACTTGAGAAGGTGCAAACAACTTGTATGATATCTTGAATCAAAATGTGCTCTGACATGAGGTTCGCAGAGATTACTAATTTCATGAGGTGAAATCCTCATTAGGCCACTTTGATCTATGTTAGCATATGCCAAGCATATAACCAACTTAATAAATACAGGGCTTGAGGTGTTATCACTGATATTAATTTTCTCACTCTTATAATAATGCATGTCTTTTAAAAACATTTGATGATATTGTTTGCTTGTCCCAATGCCATAAAAAAATGGATGGGGAGATCACTCCATCTACAAAGCTGAAAGCCCTTCATGCCAGAATGGTTCAGTCAAATTGGATCAAATTATCAGAGTAATTTTTGAGATGTTGGTATTCAAATGTTTTACAATTCATAGTAACAGTACCATACCTAATGAAGGATCATCATAATTTGTATAAAGCTCTTCACGACATCATGCGTGTAAGTCTTTAAAGCCCCTCATGACATGTGCTTTATGTCCAATTTAGTCAAATTCTATTCAATGGATTCTGAAAATATGTTGTTGAAAGGTTTCTATATTTTTACTAATGGTAGCCATATTTGATGGAATTATTTATATGTGAAAGTCCTCCATGTCATTATGCTTTCCCTTTGGTCAGATTCTATTGAGAAGTCTTTTAAAGGTTTTTCTGTGTTAATGAATCACAGCTATATATTTTTGATACTAAAGTTGTTGGATGGTTTATGGCAATATGAAGACATCATTATCTGAGAAAGCAAAACAACTGAAAACCCTTCTTATCAAAATTCTATTAAATTTGCTCAATTTGTTTTGCTGTTTTGACAAGTGCTTTTCTATTCCTTGCAATGGTGACTATATTTGCCGTTCGATTGGCATTTTTTGTTCAAATCTGAAAGGAGTTAATGCCAGGATGCTTTCTGTCAATTTGTTTTCAAAATATGTACAGCAGTTTTTGATAAGTTACATAAAGGTTTATGTTCTTTTAGCAATGGCGATGATATATGGTGGTAGATTGGCAACATTTGTACACTTCTGACAGCCTTTCATGACAGGCTGCTTTCTTTTCTTCAAATTTGTAGAGCAATTTTTAAGATAAAGTCATTTTAAAGTTTGTTTTGTCTGTTTTTAGTAATGGTAGCTATTTCTGATGGCAGCTTGGCATTATTTGCAAAATTCTAAAAGCCTTTTATGTCAGGATGATGTCAAATTTAGTAAAATTATGTTGAGTGCCATTGTGAAAAGGTATTTAGAAGGTTTTTGTATTTTAGTAGTGTGGCCATATCTGATGATGGATTCACATCATTTGTATATACCTGAGAGCAATTCATGCCAAGCATAGTCCAATTCTAGTTAGAACATTTTGTTGAGAAGGTGCCTATTGGTTTTTCTAGTTATAGCAATGGTGGCAAAATTTAATGGTGGGTTGGTATCATTTTCAAAATCTGATAGGCCTTGATGCTTTGCAAGGTTTGGTGAAATTAGTTTAGAGGTTTAAATAAGCAATTATTACATGATGGCCACAAGGGGTCAAGCAAGACTTAAATTTTAGGGAGAAGTGACTTTTCCTTTTGGTCAGAACTGGGAGAAGTGGGAGCTAAACAGAAAGAAGTGGAACTAAACAGGGTGAAGTGAGAGGAAAGCAAGAAATGCAATATATATATATATATATATATATATATATATATATATATATATATATATATATATATATATATATATATATATATATGTATATATATGAATGAGAGAGAGATAAAGATGCATTATCTTATTTATGTGCTCTTTTTCTCAGAATGCTATTAACCGTTTGAAGCATTGCCTTTTTTCAAGTTGAACAATATATGTTATATTTTTTATTATCTACACATCTTATATGTGTATAAAAATTACTATATTCATACCCATTCTATTTATAGTTGTAGTATATGTGTGTTTGGTTTGAGGTAAATGTTGTGTGTTATGGCCATATGACCTAAAAAGCACAGCAGAAGCTATACATTGTAATTAATTTTAACTGATCAGCAGCAAGATTAGAGTCTTGTAATTGCAAGTTTCTAAAAACGCTTAATAAACTGCCACTTAATTATTTTATTTCCTTTATGTTTTGTGTACAATTGCAGTCAAAATGATTTCTAGCATTCTCTGAAGCAACCCATAATAAATGTATTATAGGAATAAATGCAAAAGTGACTTCAAACCGTATTCTTCGTCCCAATTCCCTTGTTCCCGATAAAACATTACTATAACTATTCATAAACAACATACTGATGCACTGAAGTCGATATATAACTAAACTGGATCCTTTTTTCCCACAAACAAAACATCCAAGAACATGTAGTGTACCAAGCAAGTGCATCTATTTTTAGAAAGGTGTGCTTTTCTTAATAAAACTACTCACTTTCTTGCTTCGTTACAAAATTTAATTAAAAGGACTGCATATTATTGGTTGTATTATTCATCTACCTAATGGTAATAACCATATGCATTGGTTAAATAGTACTGGCTTTACTAATATATATTTTTAGAATTTTAATGAAAATTAATTACAGTATGTCAGAAAACAACCTTGACCTTGCAGCATTGTTTTGAATTCCACAACAGAGACTGTCACATGTTTCTAACCTATATTATTAAATATTTAGGCTAAATCTCCAATCACATAATATTTAAACTTTGTTTTCATTATATTATATATTTTCCTGAATCTATTTGCTCAATTATTTACAAATACAGACAATTTTATTGAAGTGTTATATGTGCAGCGATATCCAACATTACAAGTTCATTTACTGTTTCAAACTGATTTTATAAAGAAAATACACAATATGGCTGTTATAATCTCCATTTTTTGTAAAAAAGGAAGAAATTAAAAAAGCTCTTCATCAATCATATTTTTAAAAGCAAATTACTATTTACATATTGATGTTTAAATTTTGAAACACATTTTGAAATACTTTCATTAAAGTACAGTACAGTAGGCTCAAATTCATGAAATTGAGCAAGGGTTAATGGTCAGTTAGCTATTAAAACTTGAATGTGAATTTCTTTGTTGCTGCAAGCTGATTGGTATCAACACCATGTAAATACATTAACATTGGGTTACAACAGTGCCAGATCTTACTGGCTACAGCAAGGAGGTATCTCAAAACTAATAATCTACTGCCATTTTATGTCCAAAATATCAGAGGGAGAATTCATTTTTGCTGGGCAGAAGAATGTGAAGTTTACATTTCTCAGGCAACTTTTTCTCCCAATTTGCCATGCTAGCGAGACCCCTGGCCAGTGTCATACCATACTGATGCATGATGGGATAAAGGACCATACCTTACTGATGTATGCATGATGGGATACCTTACAGAAGCATTATGGGATACAGTGTCATACACTACTGATGCATGATGGGATACAGGGCCATACCTGATGAAGCACTATAGAACAGTGTCATAACCCTACTGATGCATGATGGGATGCAGGTCCATACCCTACTGATGCATGATAGACACAGGACCATATCTAAAGCTTACTTGGCTTTATTACCTGGTGAATTAAAAGTTACACAAGTTTTTAATTAAGTTATACTTACGGCAGCTGCTAAATAGATGGGCATAAGAGGATGACATGCGATGAAAAAGTCATAAAATCGGACAATCTGCCGCAAATCATTCAGGACATGCCCATACCATGTTATAAGCCAACTGAGAGAGAAGACTGTACCAACTTCTGACCTATAAGGTAAACATTAGGAATAAATAACTTCAGTATGTATACTGAAATTTTAAAATGAAGTCATGCTCTATGTTACTTACTATTTCTTGGTAAGTTTATGTTTGAGGCTAGCTTACTTTTGAGAAGTGAAATTTCATGATAAACACTGACATACATGTGGAGAAAAAAATTGCAGCATGTATAGAATTGCCTATGTGCATAAATTGCACATACATGTAAAAGCATTATGGAGAGATGTCAAATGGAAAAAAAAATGCTTACAGTGGCTCAGTTCACTTTATTTCATCATTCTTATCATACTCCTCACAGTTCATACTCATTCAGAATACACTTACTGCCTTAAGACTTTTTGACCCTTGGGTCACTGCATCTGTGCTAGTACACAAGCACATGGACTGAATATTCCCTCTTTTCTCTAACATTTATTGAAATCCAAACATAAACAGGTGTCATTTTACCATCTAATTAACAGGGTTAAGTGGCAGAGGTAATATCCTGCCTAAGAGAGCTAACTCATTGTGAATTATGCTTGCTTTTTGCCTAAGTAGCCAGCAATGCTTGAATGCTTTAAAATAAATGGCATTACCAGCTGCCAGCATATGTTATGATGGTTATGTATATTATCAATTAAAATTGTCTCCTCTCTGAATGACACAATACACATTAAAATAAAAATGAAATCAAGGATTTAATTTTGGAACAAGGAATGCAGTTAAAAAAAATAACTTTTTTGTTGTCGGGATAATTTGTGTGCCAATGCAAAAAAATTTTTCTTGAATATCTCATCAGGAAAATAATTTTTCTATTGTGTAATGATGCACTAGACACATTCAATGCTGGTTGGAAATGAGACAGATAAATCAAGTTGTATTATATCTCTGCTTGGGAAAAAGAACACTTGTACAAGAATGTCAAGGTGTTTTCTTTATAAAAAAACAACACAGGTTGCAGTCAATCCTTTAGTTTTATAATTCCAATATAAACACATCTTGAGAAAATAAATTTATCACAAAATTGAAGTCTGTGAAACACAAGCTTTATGTGAATGAACTAATTTTGAGATGAGGGTGTAGGATGCATCTGATCAACAGGTTAGTGTGATAGATCTCATATACCTCAGAGGTGAGTTAAATATTAATCATCTGTAATAAAAACTACATAGTCTGGTTTCATGAAATCATCATCAGTGACTTTAAATAAGAGATATTTTATCCTGAATGTTCAACAATGTTCTCCATGTTAAAAGATATATTAATGCAAACCAGGTTCAACTAGAAATGACTTCAAGGAACACATAAACCTGACCTGAAGAGTGACCTAAGCGTAACCTTAAACAAGATGTAACTGTGGTAAGTAAATAATGATTTGGAGTGGAAGCATACAAAAAATTTAAGACCTACTTTCTGTTGAACCCACTTTGTTTTTGGCCAAGAGAAGAAGTTCTTACAGTTCAGTTCATGTATGGTGTGGTCATATTAAAACAAAAATTATGACAAGGCAATACCATGGAATGATTAACAATAAAATGCTCAATAAGTAAACAGAAATTAATTTACTGTTAGACCACATTCTAGTTTTACAATGTTTTAAACAGAATTCAGTTGCAAAAAGGGATAAATATATAACTGATTTTATTATTAGGACCACATCAATACAATATTACATTAAAAAAGCCACATAATCTCAGTTGTTAATAAAATGTTTCCATGGGATTTCATCTAGTCAGAAATGTAAATTGTGTTGCTGATGAGAAAGTATTGCACAAGTGAGTATATATTTACATGCTGCCAATTTTTACTTATTTGTATGTCTTTCCCTTCTATAAAAAATTAAATTGTGGACATTCATTTATTTTGTTTTTACTGCAATTCAAAGAAACTTTAACAGCTGTAAATTAATTTTAATGAGAGATGTAAATCATGTATCTCTGAAAATGCTTACCAATCACATTAGCATTAGAAATTACCATCTACCTTCTAAATCCAACTCTCAACAAAAGTCCTAAAAAAAAAATATCTTTCACTACTATATACACTATGGATTATAGAACTAATCTATGGGAACAAACTCTTAGATGTTTTTATAATTACCTCCTCTTGTCACAAATAGGCAAGCACCTGTAGGACTAAAGGTATTAATTCAGTTCCCAATGGAAGCACCTTGATATTAAAAATTTCATAATTTTTGAGTGCTCATGATCAATCCTATATCAGTGTTGATGTATCCTGGATGACAGCTTCTTAGTCAAGAAAAGGATATGAGCTGTAGCATTTTCTGAACCTATATGTGTTTGAAACATGTGCTTTCAATTCCACACCAAAAACTCAGGTGATAATTTCAGACTGGAGAGTTCCAAACTCAAGACTGTTAAAGGACTGAAATTCCATCAATAAAATGTCTCTGGGTTTTTTTTCAGTTATAACTAGGATGAGGTCTCAAAAGATTGTTTTAATTAAAATCTTTCATTATCAAGAAATCCTGGCCAGACAAACTCATATATATATATATATATATATATATATATATATATATATATATATATATATATATATATATATATATATATTCTATTTGATCATTATCCCTTTCCAAACTGGCTCCCAATTTTCCATACAATTAATACTTTGTGTCCTGTATATTGGATATTCTACAATTATAACTCAAACAATTCTTAAAGAATTATTGTAGCAACTGTATGAAAATGTGGAAGGGACTGCTGAAACCCTCTCTGATATTCTTTAGTGGTAACAAGATTTTTAAATTAGCTGCTGTAGTGGACGTTTTGGATGCCAACTTGGCAACATTTTCATTTAGCACCAAGAATGTACCATAACAAGTCTTCTGGTGGAAACCTCATTTTGACTGGCCATTCTGGTGGAAACCCCATGTTGACGGGTCAACTAGTTTCAATGAGCAACTAAATGTTCAAGATGGATGCCATAGTGACCACATTCGACTGATACCATTTCTATTTATAACCAAATAGGCATTGCAAGAATTCTTTTGGTGAAAGCAAAATGTTAGTATGAAGAGCCATCTTGGAGAAGTAGTGGTAACAAGATTTTCAAGATGGCCATTATGGTAATCATATAAGAGTCAGAGAGGCAAATTGTTCTTTTAGGACCAACTATACATGAAGTGTTTCAGTGAGGATGCTATGTTGATGTGACCATCCATTCAGGAAAGTGGTGACACAGTTTTCAAGATGGCCACTGTGTTGGTCATTATGGAGATCAGATCTACACCATTTTCATTTTGGATTAATATAAGAACTGTTCTGTTGAAAACACCATGGCAATATTACTCTTCATTCAGGAGGATTGGAGAGAAGATTTTCAAGATAATCAGTGTAACAGCCATCGAACATCAAATCAGTACCATTTGCATTTAGGACCAATCTGACATAGAGGTGTTCTGGTGAAAACCCCATGATCCGGTTGTCCAAAAGTTTTGACAGCAAAATCAAAGAAATCTTGGAATAAGGAGGGGCCTCTGAGGTCTCCCAGTTATATTGACAAATGATCTCTGAGGTGTCCCGGTTATATTGACAAATGATCTCTGAGGCATCCCAGTTATATTGGCAAATGATTCAGTGTTGGAATGGAGGTTCAGGACTTCGACATCCAAGACTTCAATCTTGAGTGTAAATGTTTCTTGCAGAACTGTGGATCAAGTTCCTTCACACTATCTTGCACTGCATGCCTAGATACATATCTCTGATGTGTCCTTTGAGATTATAAATATTTATTCATTGTGCATTCAGTCACCTTTGTTCATCCACAATGTCAATGGAAAATGAGAAAATAAGGCAGTGAAGTACAAAAAAGATGCAAACTGCACAGAAAAAAAAGGACACAAGCTGTACCCGACATAAGATTAAAGAAATTTAACAGTGCTCACTCTCTATATAAATCTTTACAGCATTCAAACTGGAAAAAAAACAAGTAAGAATGACATGATAAGTGATAAAATTCACAACTCAGGAAAAATCATGCAAAATTACTTATGGAAAAAAAAAGAGCTATCAATGATTGTAGCAAAAATAATTTAATTAAATAATATTAACTCTGTAAATGGATGGTAAAGGTTTCAATGGGTACCCAGGTATTCAGGTACTCATCGGTTAATAACTACCTGGTAATAAAATTAGCTTAAGGATACCAATTTAGTTCATGTAAAAACAACCCAAACAAACATGTTTATAAATTCAGATCAAAGATTATATCTGACAATGTAAGGATCAAGTGAAATACAGAATAATGAGTACAGTTTGAGGTTCATGTCATGTGACATTGATGAACTTACAACAAACCTAACATTTAATATAATTTCATTTTGATTGGGTATCCAGGTAACCAACAATTAGGCAGGTAACCAACATTTAGGATCAATGGTTACCAGGATGACTTTTTAAAAAAAAATGTAACATCTTTAATGGATAGCTGAATAATTTAACAAATTTCAGTTGCTTTACTGATATTATGTTTGTATGAAGTGAAATTTTAAAATACAGAACATCTGGTATATGGGAAGCTGTTTTACAGTCTCAATAGGAGGTAATTATCAAAGTAACTTGGAAGAATTGCTTCTCATATATACTATTTTTATAGTCTATTTTGCATAGAGATGGGAAAAAGCATTCATTACTTCTCTCTGGTAGGGTTGATTTGAGAAGTAGTGGAAATTTAAGATTATTTGCTAAATGTAACTAATGGAGAAACAACCGCTTTTCAGCCAGATAGAATAAAGAATGCAATAAATTTTATGCAATTCTACTATACAGTGTTCTATTTAACTAAATTCATTGTCCTTGGACTTCAGAATCTACTCTGTGTATAAAATACCCTAGTCCCACTGCCATTAAACATCTTCAAATGAGTCATACATCAGCTCTAAATTCACTGCTTCTAAAGACTTTCCAGTATTTAAGACCATTTCTCATAATTGTCTTAAAAAAATAACCTGAAGCATAGGTCTAATGCAAGATAATGCATCTCAGAATAAAAGAGTTTAAAAAATAAAAGTTGAGTATTCATTAAATTTGAGACATTTTAACAGAAATGTCAAGATAAATAATTCGAATACCTTTCCATGAACTCTCTGAGCTCCGGATTGGATTTGCCAACAATTGGATAGAGGTAATTCAGTATATGCTTTGTGCGGTCCATATTGGCATCCATGAAATCTCTGAAATAATTTATATAAGTTAACACAGAATCGAGATTGACAATCTATTCTCAACATATTTCAATATTTTATAGGAAAAATATTTTATATTTTCTGTACTGTGGGTTACAAATTGCACAATATTTTCAGACAAGCATATATGCTACAAGCTGAATTTTTATGAGTCAATTACTAGGATCTATTTTAATACAAAGAATATACACCACTGATTGTCTGAAACTGTAATTATGAAACAAATACTACTGCAAACATTTGTCTCCTTCATGTTTAATTTTAAAGAGTAACCTCCCTTACACTTTATACCCTGATAATTAGTTACATATACTAGGACAATAAGGTACAAAGAATCCTGAATGGCATATCATACAGAAAAAAAAGAATTTAAATATGCCATGGATGTATGTTAAAGCATTTATGTACAAACTAGCAAAAGTTGTGTTATGTTTTTTTATGTGCTAGTGCCCACTTTTAAATGAGAAATGTTCACTTCAATCCAAGCAAAAGGGTAAGATCATACAATAAAACTCTAACAGAACATCATTTAATAGTGAAATTCTGACAAAGTATTTATTCTAAGAGAGCTGGAAACCTTAAAGAATCTGAAGTTGAAAATCCTGGAAAATAATTTAACATATACTATTAGGGCATAAACCTCTGAGCATTTTCAGTGTGCATTAATATCTTTTTATATTGTCAGTTGGAACACAGTGTTAACTCTGTCCCAATACTTCCTAGAGAAAAGACAAAACTTTGTGATACCCATTGTCTCTCTATGTGCACCAAAAGAATGTGCTTTTCAATGGCTACCAGGACTTCGGCTAAATAAGCCCAAATTAACATGTAATGGACTGGCATCATGTTCAAAGAACATTTTGTCCTGCAATCATTAAACAATAGTACACACTACAGCAACTGTTATGGGATATGACTTCATGAGATTCAATGACAGGGTACTTGTGTCCAAGAACTTAACTGAAGATCAAAAATAAGAGAGTGAGTTTGCCTTTTACTGATTTTCTTGTTAATGTCAAAACTGTAAATGGTATGTTAATCATATAGTTTTTGCATGACTTAACAGTGACATAACTAAGTACTGATTGAAAGACAATTCTAGCAATCAAAGGTTTTAAGACATTTTAAGAAAGTATCAATTATTTACAAATTACTTATCACTTACTCAGATTGAATCAGAAACTAATTTTGGTTTCCTTACAGATTGCCCAAAAGATTGAAAGATCAATTATTTCAACAAAATTTGTGTATTCCAAACATTCCAGATCTCTGGGGATAACAGTATCATTGTTATGGATTAGAACACATTGACAGTGAAATAAAGGCACATAAACGTTCTTATCTATTTGTACCAAAAGTAATCACATACACAGTGGTTTTATTAAAGTTGAATTTAATTAGTGATAATGAACAAGACATATCTACAACAGTAATATCATGAACCAAAGTTACCTGTCTCAAAAAGTTTTGAAAATGTAATTCTCTATGATAGTACATCAAAGCGTGATCCATACATCAAAATTTCCAAAATCATATTGTGAATTTTAATTCTAAAAATTCAATATTCAACCAATCTGAAAGACTGTTACACTTACAGATATGTTAGAACTTATGTTCCATGCTTAAGCAAATTCTAGTCAAGTTAATTAATTTCAATATAAGTGCAATTTTTCTCTTTAAAAATATTTTAACATCTTATCAATATGTAAAATGTTGTTAACAGGAGTCTTAAGTGGCCCAAGATGTCCCACCATACTGACTCTACTTGAAAATAAATGCACATGAACATTCGTATCTATTTGTACCAAAAGTTATCACATACACAGCTACTTAATACACTTAGAAAAATCCTCTAAGTCTGTCAAACATATGTGTAATTTCAACTGTATTCTATTTATTACAAGACAATTGCATTTATTTTATATCTAAGACAACTGCATTTATAATTAAGGCACATGTAAACTGTTCACTTACCTAAGATGGTTGAGTGAAAGCTTATCAACTAAAGCAAAAGCAACATCTTCACCTACGACTAGAAGGAATGTAACACATATATCATGGTATCCCTGAAATGGCCAACAAAAAATATATAAATTAGATATCTGGTATATTTGTGAGCAGACATACAGTTAGATTGACTGTAAGGTTAACAAATGATAAAAATTGTGAAATACAGTTAGAGAAAAGATCATGGATTCAGAGAGAAAGACAGTCAGACAAAACGTTAAGACAACAAAGCAACAGGACAGATACATGCACAAAACATATAAGTATAGATCATGTACAATCTGAACAACATAACCTAACATTTGTTATAATAACTCACTAAAATACTCATTGCCGGGTCAGGCAAGGTTGTAATGAATAATCATATAGCAATGAATGTTTGAGTACATCAATATTATTAAGTGTCTGAAATACCAATTATAAATATCTATATATTGTTGGACATGTATTGCTTTGATTACAAAAGTGCTTTGATGACCTTAGGTCATTATTTGGCAATGAGTCATGTCTGTGACAGTACTGCTTTAGGTTACAAATCAACAAGTCATCTTTTGGTAATGAGTCATGTCTGATATATAGGCAATGTTACATTAGGTATATTTATGTGTTTGAATTTCACAAAAAGACCATAAATTCAATTATAAGGATACTGTTAAGACACTTCAATGTCAATTGTAAAAAGTCATTATTAAAAAATTCCTGACCTGGTAATAATGAAGCTCCTCATGATTTACTAATACTCTCATAATGAGATCCACTAGCTGGTCTTGAAGTCCAAGACGAATATTCTCATCCATACCTAGAAAGAGGACAATAACAATTTAAGATGATGGCCATTGCAAATATCTGCACTTTTATTCTGGTTCCACACCCACCCATCATATGCATCTCAGACCTGCAACCTGCTTGCAACAAGGATCTGTCATCTATTCATACTTCCTGATACCAAATATGATTAGTCTCATTCAGTCCATGCGAAGTATGGAGTTTAAGCTAGCATTATTCCATACCATTACCTCATTAACACTTTATGTCAAATTATGAAGCAGTACCCTATTTCTGAGTTCTGTAACATTAAAATTATTTAGGATACACCATAGCAGTGGCATTATAGAAAAGGGAAAAATGTAGTTAGTTGTACAGTGGTACTCTTCTTAAAAATACTGAAAAAAAAGTTTCTGAGACTCAACTTTTTAGACCAAACATTACAGATGAGCAAAAAGTAGGAAAAGTTTCTGATTTGGAGTAAATTGAACATGGACATGAAATATGACGATCCAATATGAAAAAGGAAAAAAGTCAAATTTTTACCCAACCCTAACCCTTGTGTGCCATCAATTGCCAATCAAAAAAGGCTTTTATATACCTAAGTATCCAGTTAAATGAAAATCTTGAGGAAACCAAGTTGTTTAGAAGCAACCCCAAAAATGTTATCCTAGTTTCAAATTAGTGGGAGCCATGGTAGCTAAGTGGTTTGCAAGTCAGACTCAAAAACAAAAGGGAATTGGTTCAAATCCTATCACTGGACTAGCTTGGGTCACCAACTGTGGTATTTCCTTGGTTAAGACACTTTACACTAAACAACCCACATATGTTACTTCGCCATAAAATCACCAAACCAAATCCAACTCCTGAATGGTTCTCCTGGCATGTGACAATACACAAGCAGTTCACCTTTCATGAACACCTACACAAGTTTCATACCTGAATGACTAAAGTTTTCTTACTTACTGAAATAACATTAGTATAAGCATTGTTAAAGATAAGTCTGATATCATCTGTAGACTATAATCAAAATTATGATTTGTATTATGGCATATATTTTACATGTTTTGAAAGGAAAGTTATAAGGAATCAGTATATTCAGTGCAACAGCAAAACCCGCAAAAACTATCTTTTGACAAGCTAAATTGTTTCTTACAAATGAAAAAAAGCTAAAGCAGAAAATTAAAGATATATTCTAATAAAGGACAGTGTTTAAGAATGTTTTATCTATCATTTCATTTGCATATTCATCCCCTATATAAAGAATGCTTTCCCATTCATGAGAAAGTTTTGTGACCTATCAGGTGTTCTTAATTGATAGGTTTCACTAAGCTAATTAAAGTAACAACAATATAATAGACCAACTAGCCTGGACAACTAAAAATAATTGTTCGGCAAGAATAATTTCATGTAAGTAGCACAATTGTTGCATGAAAAATGAACACATTTTGGAATTTTATGACAATTTTCTGAGCATCATGTACAAGGATAGTAAGTGAAAACTAGATTATTACCCCCTGTAATTATAAGCATCAGCAAAACATACCTGGTGGAAACCTCTTCAGTGACCTGTTGACATCTAGCAGTACCTGGTTGTAGTCTCTGTGTCCATGAAGAATCTCAATACCTGTTGAAATTTTTTCACAAATTCTTTTAAGAAATAAAAACTAAAACCATAATTTCAACAATAACTAAGACATATGGTAAATGACACATTGTCATTAAATTGTAAACAAATATAAAAATTATTTGTTAAACTTTGAATATCATAATGTTATTTACTACGATAATTTTGAAACCTTAATTTTGTGGTCTGCACTGTGCTATCATGTTTTCCTTCAACATTATCAGTTTACAATAAAAGATTCATCATATGCCCAAGTGACTTTGTGAAACATTAACATGTTTAGATATCTAGTTAAGCTGTAATGAACTGCATAATGGAATATTTTGTTTTGAATCTTCCTCACATTTAATTTTAGTTTTCTTTCATTATCATCTACCATCACTTATTATAATAAATACTTGTTTTCTTAAATACTTTTTTCAGATGAACAAATTAGTAATTAAATGACAAATTGTGTATTTGCATCAAGTATGTTTTATTATTATTTCAATTTTATAATAAATTAAATCTTCATTTAATCTTGAAACTATGTTACAATGCTATTTAATGATGAAAAATTTGAGAAACCATCTATATCACCTGGGCAAACAAAGTTAAAGATACATTATTCTGCTTCAGCTCTGAGTCTGTCTGGCCAAATGGTGATATTAGAGATTTAAAAAAACACTTTTTCTCACTATTCTGCCAAAAGTAAGAATTAGACATTTCGAAACTGGAAAGTCATATTACCAATTCACACAAATGTCTATTATAGCATTTTAAAACTGAATCAGAACTGGAAAAATACTTTTCATGTATATCATCATATATTTTAGGAAGTCACCTAATAATTTTATGTGTGCAGTACATATATTGGATAGAGACAAGAAGGCATAGCAGGATTGAGAGAAACAATATGTACTGTAAACTAAGCAGGAATAATAATGTTTATTTGGAAGAAGAATTTCATTTTCTTGGTATTTGTCCAGCTTATACCATTTAAGAAAAATCAATTCTTTAATGAAGTTCAGTATCTCTGTCCATATGTAGAAAAAAATTGCTTGGGGCCCTCTACAATTTAAGGAAAGCTTGGGGATTGGTGAAGCCAGAGACAACACAGAATTGCTTTATGCATGCTTTCTTTCCCGAAAACGAGGAATTCCATGGATTCTCCCCATCAGATATCCCACATAGTCTTGAAGAAGATGGCTTAAGCTATTGGAATTTAAATGGATGAGTTTGTTCGGATGGCTATTGACACCAATGACAAGGAACAATGCCAAGCAGTTCTAGCAGATGATAACATTATTGTTGCCGTCAAAATGAATAAAATTTCAGAAGACGGCACCGAAGACAATATTGATACTGATGCAAATGAAGAATCGGAAACACTACCATTGTCATATGTTTCATGCAGAGAGACCTTTTCAATGTGCGACGACTTGACAAGATTTTTTGCATAATCAAATTCATTGGCAATATCAGAAGAAGCACATGGTCACTTTGAAAAGTTGAAGCATCTTCTTCAGATAGAATATCTGTCAAGGCTCAAACAGAAGAAGCTTGCATGAAGTTCAGAAATGATTGTACTCTCATTATCACCTCTGTGCAAGTTTAACCACATGATTCTGCAGTTTTATCAATAAAGCACAAAATTTCTAACATGAAATCACCGTAACGGTATTATAATGATATAATAATACCATGAAGGTGATTTCATGTCAGAAATTTTTTCGATCTTTATTGATAAAACTGCAGACTCTTGTGGTTTAATTTGTATCTTTTTTCCAACCCCTCTCCTCAAACACTTATCTCAACATCTGCTTATGTCGACAATTTTTCCTCGGGCCTGACCATGTCGACATAAATGGGTAGCACTATAATACCTACCTGATCACATCTTTTGCTTCCAATAAATAAAGCCCTCCACAAAAGAGTGAAAAGCATAATTTTAAACAATTTGCTTTCTCCTGCAAATACATTGCATGATCACATAACATCAACAGAATAGAAATACCCAGAAGAAGCAAGTATATTCTACTAACGAATGAAATTCTCATAAAAATGCCAGTTCAGCACAACATAAGACTTTAATTACACAAATGCAAGGAGACTGCTATGGGATCCTCAAATTAACTGGTCTCACCTTTAACACCTTTCCAGGTAAATCCAGCAGAAGTGGTCAAGACCACCTGGCTATGATTTTATGCTATTATAAGGGGGTGGGTACTGTCTGTCCAGCTACAACTGGCCCAGTAAGGTACATTTCTCTCCATTGTGAGGTCATGTCCTGCAAATGAAAGCTGGAGAAGTGGTCCAGGTCTGCCATCAAACTGACTGATTTCACTGTCTCAAACAGAGATTTTACACTAGAATGCCAGGTTCATAGATTTCATGAGCTCATAACGTGTACCTGTTCCCAAGAGGTCATTGTAAGCTGAGTTTATAATTGCCTTTTACATAGCAGCTAGCATTTGTGGTATTATGTCTTACTTTCTTGACTTGAGAGGTAGTACATGCCTGGCTAGGCCATTACACATCTGATAGCACATAAAGGATTTTGGAGCTTTGCCTCTTTCAACATGTTGATTAAGGAAACGTGGCGAAGAGTTTTTGGTTGACTGCATAATGATAGAAATCTAGTTTTAGCAATGAAACCCTTTTTAAGCCAAGACTTGCCTGAGAAGAGTCAGGTATAAAAGGAGGGCTTTTCTGTCATAAATGGAACAGTGGTAATCTAGGCTGCTTCAGCAGGGTGAGGGTTGCCATGACTTTCATAGGCAAGTCTGTCACCAGGGCAATCAAATCACTGATCTAGTACTTGTCACATCATAGAGGAGCAATCAGAACCATCATGTCCTTTACTTTCTGAACTAATGTTGGTATCATGTCTGTTGGTGGGGAAGATGTGGGCACACACTTCCTTCCAGGTGACCTATAATACATCAATGGCCCATGCTTCTTGTCACATTCTTTAAGACTAAGCCAACGTGGGGCTAGTTCAAGGTGTCTGATGTGTGAACAATCACTGCAGGCAGTGTTAACCGATTATGTAAGTTGCCAGAAAACTTGCACCCAAGCTTTATATACATTGGTCAGAGTTCAAAGGTGAGCCTGCAGGATTAATCGGGTGGACAGACAGAACCATGACAGCTCAGTTGATTGAGGCAGGCCAACTGCATCCAACTGGAATTCAGCTAGTGGGTAGACCTAACTCTTAGATTCAGAGAACATTAGTGACCGTGCTTGAAATCATTTAGTATATACCTGAGACTGTCAGAAGACAATGTTGTAAGAAATACTCTGGGAATGCCACTCATGAAATTGGCAGGGAATCGAAGGACAAAGGATCGGGAACAAAGAATGGAAGCTTCAAAGGAAGCTTTTCGGGGACAACTTGCAGTTAGAAGTAGAGTCCTGAGTCTCTAAGAGAGAGAGACTTAAGACTGTCTGTATCGTTTCATCCTTCGTTTTTGAAGGCGACCATGACTTCATGTCTGGGCTGGTCTGTGAGTGCGAAGATGGCTTATTAAACCAATCCGTGCTAGGGCAATGAGGGCAGGGAATTGCAGAGGCATGGATTGATTGAGGGTTTGTGATGGTTCTGTTCTTCGTCTGCTGACATTTATGTTTAGCCTCATTGATTTGGCGCTCTTCAAAAGCAGCTATGCCTGAGGTGATCTGGTGATGACAGGCAACGCGGTCTTCAGCGAAGTGCTTCCAGCTGTCTGGTTCAATGCCACAGGACTTCAATGAAGCTTTGAGCATGTCTTTGTACCGTTTCTTCTGGACTCTTCTGGAATGCTTGCCTTCAGCTAATTCCCCATATAATAGCCTCTTCGGGATGTGGTTATCGGGCATACAGCAGACATATGGCTTGTCATCTCAGCTCTCTGAAGAACTTCTGTGTCAGGAGTCTTGTCCTGCCATTTGATGTGGAACAACTTTCTGAGACAGTGTATGTGGAAGTAGTTTAGCAGTCTTTCATGGCTACTGAACACTGTCCATGTCTCACAGGCGTACAAGAGGGAGGGCAGTACTACTGCGCGATACACCTTGATCTTGGTTTGCAGGCTGATTCCTCTTCTGTTCCACACAGAGTTATGAAGTCTGCTGAAAACTGCACTTGCACGAGCAATCCTGAGTCGGTACAGTCCGAGTCAAAATGAGACTTGACGAGGGAAGTAGCTGGGAGGAGTGTAAGTGGAGGAGTATGAGAAGGAACCCAGAGAGAATTAGAAAGAATCAGGAGATGAGTAAAAACCAATGACAGGGCGTAACTCTCACACTATAACTCATATGATGAGATAGGCTCCAAGGGTCGAGCAAAAGAAGCACATTGTGAAGTTCGAGTGATTGAATATTTGATTGTCAATTAAATTGTTATTTAATTTCACCCTTCAGACTTTATTACTTAATTGTTGGCATTGCTGACTGGGGGCTCAGAGCTATATACTAACATTCACTAATTTCTGAACCATAATCGAGCCTGGGTGGGTACCACATTTAAATATTGGAAACACCCCACCAAACTTCTTATAAACCATACAAGGGTATAATGAACCCTGTCACAGTGGGGGCTCATCCAACCTGTCACACTTCTAATTCCACTATTTCATCAAAAATATCTATCATCAGCCAGCCTTATGGGGTACAAAGTCTAATGTGGAAGATGAAGGGACAATTCTGTGTGAAGTCAATGTCCTGTCCTTGATAATGAGTTAGCTAATATAATGAGATGTCAAGGTATATGTCAGACTTGAATATTTATCTGGTATTTGGCACACTAGCAAAGGTAATCCTGTAACATGATACAAAGGTCTGGTGATTTGCCCCTCCCTGTCTGTGGAAGTATGTGACCAATACCTGTCCGACAGTATTAGAATAAGATTGCACAAGCATTCTACTCAGTTGTTGAAGGCATTGAGGATAGCTTTAATTTCAAGAGATTAATGTGCATAGTCATCTCTCAACACATCCAACGACCATCAAAAAGTCATGTATTAAGTGTGATCCACTACCCGGCTTTGATCTGTACATGATTTCTGGTTTTGGATTTTCAAGGGTTATTCCTTACACGAGTCACTTTCTGTCTTAACACTGGAGAAGGAAGATTTTGATGTTAGTTAATATTGTGATATTCTATCTAGATGGCCAATGAATGGTTACCATTTAGAAAAAAAGAGTAAATTGTAATGGGTTAATGTAAAAGTGGCCAAGAGTAAAAAATCTGTACTACAATGAACAGGCCATCATGTTGAAGAAACTTTAATGAGATTAATGTTTTGTTTGAAATCCTCTCGTCATAAATGTTTTTGATACATTTGGAAGTGGCAAGTGGATGACTTTATAGAATTAACATCTTGGAAATGAAAACTATTCTCAATGCCTCAGACAACTGAGTAGAATTCAGGTGTATGAGAAATTCCATAAAAGATGGATTAAATGTTGAGAGGGGGCAAGGTCCAAGTTCTCTATGTTTATTATCTAGCCTAGATTGCACACAAGGACAAGAAAGTAGTTCATATCTTGGACCAAAACTGAACTTTTTAATGATGTCATCCAAATTATGCATCTACGACTGAGGAGAAGTTTGTCTTAAACCACAAGATTACAAATATTTCCTCTGATAGCCCAAATGTTTAGTTGAAGTCAAAGGGAAGAACACAAAATTGATATATTTTTCCCCAAAAGGTGAGGGGAAGATATCTGCATGACATCATATGGCTTGTAATGTGAAAATATGCAACAGACAGGTCTAAACTGATCTGTAGTCATTGCATTGCTCTCAAAGCTGTATAGAATTTCCACCTTGATTCTGGGCGTCAAAATTAACTGGTTGAGCTTACTCAAGTTGCCACTGAATTTTGTCAACTGAAACAATATGGAGTAGATATCTTGAGTGTATAGCTTTTGTTCAATCTCCACTGCCTGCTTTATGATTACCTTCTGCAATATGTCACCTTTATGGTAACCTCAAGGTTTCCTCCATGAAGGGGAACATCAATGTGGAGAAGGCCCTACTGACATAACCAGCATCACCCAATTATTTGGTGGAAATAGGTCAATCTAAGCCTGATGAGAAAGGAGTCTGGTGCTTATGGGTGGGTTGACAGAGGATGGGGGAAACTAAATCATTGATGAGTAGTGGAAGTCTAGAAGAAGGAGGTTGTTTTCTAACTCCCCTTCCTGAGTGACAGTAAACAGTAGGGAGTATGATAGACTATAATTCACCTAACAAAATAGCCAAACATATCAACAATATTTTCAAAACATCTAGGACTTATAAACTTAACATAATGTAGTGGAAATACAAAAATATACAGTAAAATTACCTATATGTACATGTACAATAAACACATACTGTATATGAATAAAAAATGAATACTTTTTCATTTTGAATCTATACATCTTTAAAACACAAAAGTAGATAAGCATATCATAATGTGCACTACATTATATTTTTTAGCAAATATGAAGTAATATCAGTCTGCCTTTTAATCCAACACCGATTTGTAATGAATGATTCAAAAGCACCCGTGTTTTCATACATATGCTGGCATTGGTGACACTTGCCACAAACAATTTCATTTTTTACAGCATTCAACCATGTCATCAAACAGCATATGTGTACTTGTCAACAAATAATAAACAGAACTGATTTATTACTAGGCAGAATTATATATATATATATATATATATATATATATATATATATATATATATATATATATATATATATATATATATATACACACATACATACACTCACATATGCACAGGAATGGATATTGGGAACTTGGCTTCTATACAATGACAGTCGAGGCCCCATAATTTAGTTATCAGGCTTGAGATCTTAACTTTGTTTTGTTTTCTTATTTGTAATATCTCTTTTTTAGGTCCTCCATTGTTTAATTTTTTTTGTTGAAATTCCCATGAATACCAGTAAAATGGAACCAATGTTGGCTAAAAAAAACAGAAAAGAAAAAAAAATCATCACACTTAAAAGAATCCAAAGTCAGTTTCCAGGATTGGTTTGTTTTCCAATAAAATAACCTTTGTATTCTATTTAATATCATGCTGGTAAGTTGATAGAATGAGTTTACTGCTAGCTATCAGATGTTTATTCCCCACCCAGGCATCTATTTGTTTATCATCTGGAATTGATACAAACTTGTTTTGATGCCTGCAGGGTAAGAAGTATACTCAACATCCACATGCTGTAACACCCACAGTGAATCTACATGTACATGTGTTTTCAAAAGATGAATTGATCTTTATTTGCAAGATGCTGTCATATATTAACCTAGATATAATACAATCTTGGTTATTTTGCAACTAACACCATGTTATGCATGAATGGTGGGTGCCTGAAAGCACTGGGTTGGTTTTTCTCTCTCCCTCTCTCTCATGAGTGATTTTCTTGGATCTATTTTTCAGTCATGATAACATATTCAAACCTCTGTGTACACCCATACATGATTTGTTTTTCAATATTCACATGAATTATAAAAATGCATTGTGTGTTATCCGACATAAGTGATGCACACTACAGTAATGGATGCATAAGCTACATGTGATATAAGGAGTTCATAGATATATTTTTTCTTTAATAAATTACTCAAGATGATAAAAAAGGAATAAAGGATAACAACACCAGGGTAGTTTCTTCCATTTTATTATCAATTAGGCATTTTGTATATTTTATTATAACATGCAGTGGAAGAGGACTCTGGTAAATATAAGAACAAGAGACAGGAGTAATGGTCAAAGAAATCTTTAAAATTACCTTACCAATTTTAATTAACCAAGATATTCAGGACCTGGTTAATTTTTTTACACCCCTGACAATCGCAATAAATGTAATGTACCCCACTGTAATATGATCCCACTTATAACACTACACACTTGTATGGTTCCATTTGAAAATGAGAGGAATTTTGTACTATGAATACTTACATACCTGGTTTTGGTGGTATATTATCAATATCCACATCCAATAATATTGGCCAGATCTCCTTGCGTAGCTCATCATCAAGTAGTCCCCCTGGACTGATGGCAAACTGTTTGAGACTGGACACATCAACTGGATCCTGGTCAAGGGTTTTCTCTATCTTTTGCCACTTCTCACTTTTATTAAAAACTGAAAATGAAGATGGAAAGGGTGTCAGAACTTTTCAATATCTTGAAGATGTGTTAACAATGAATTAACCAGTTAGTATGTCTCCTAATTATAGTGTTAACTTATACCTGAAATATACAAACTTTAAAGGCATTTACAGATTCAATAAATATTTCATGAATGTGCATCATATTTGAACAAAACAAATTATTGTGACAATGCAATTAAATTTTATTTTTTTTTACTGGATTCTTTATATTAAAAAAGTCAATGTATGTGCAAAACAAAAACATATTACAAGTTTATTACTGCTAAATTTAGGCCAGTGTTCATATTTGGTAGAACACAACACCACTTTATATTTGCTGTAGAACACAAAGAAAACTCAACTTCTTGACATATTTTCCAAATTCTCCACATGGACAGACAGTGAAAAGACATTCAATCAGAAATGAGACTGAGGGTGTCACTACAATTTAGATCTGAATTTTAACTTTGTAACTCAGAAAGTTAGTTCCTCCTGGGAAGATTTCTGAGCAAATAGGGTTACTCCAATAAGCCACTGATAATTAATGGTATACTAGAACAGATTTTAAGGGAAGAATGGCTTTGAAAAGGTCAGTAAGTTTAATTGATCTAATTTTGCAGAATATTATGACATTATAATTGTATTTATAGTATGTATACTTAATTACTAGCATTGTTTGGTATGTAGAATTACCTTTGAAGTGTTTCATTTACATGCATATTTGAGAAATGGGCTTGAATATTATGCAGAGAAATATGTAGCTTGTTAACTTGTCACCAGAATTAATTTTGTAATTTGCTATTAGGTTACTTTGTAGTAAAGGAGTGCATTTATTATTGCAATATGTTAGAATGTATGCACGTTTGAATCCAGTTTGAAAAAATGGTTGAAGTATATAAGATTAGTTACTATGGACATATGCATATATCAGGATATTTGAATACTTGTGTACTTTGTACAAGTTTTAAGGTAAAGAAATGCATCTGATTTTTGTGATATTATTAAGTATAATGGGATTAGGAATATGTTCTGATGTGACATAATTTATTGATGTATATATAAGAAGTAATTGATACAATGGTGTATTATGACTTAGTTTTACCATGAGTATTTCGAAGTGAATGAATGTGTCACAAAGGAAATGAATAGCCATCATCTGATGATAAGCTGGGTGTAGTGTGAGATGAGAGGGCTAAGGAAAAATATTATTCTACCATCCTTGTGTTTTCACAGGAAGCTGGGGGGGGGTAGCAGAACTTTCAGTTCAGTCTCCAAATCGTTGTTGTTGTTGTTGGACTTAACGCCATTTTTCAGCACACAATAGGCTATTCATGGCAGCCAGTATTAATGGCGGAGGAAGAAACCGGGAAATCACCGGAAAGAACCACCGACCCATGAGAAGCTCCAAATCGGGAAAACAGAAGTGAGACTGGAAGAACAGTCAGAGTTGACAAAAGTCTAGTTTGTGAAGATAAGGTGGATATAAGGTGGAGGAGAAAAAGGAGTCTGGAGGAGGAAGCTGAGAAGCATAGAGAAGCAGAGTAGAAAGAAAAGGATTATAGAGAAGTCAAGAAGGAGAAGGAATATGGAGGAGGTCGAGGAAGAAGAGAAGGAATTGGGAGAAGTAGGAGAGAAGAATACACAGATGAATAAAATACAAGGACGGGTGGAAATCTATTTCACACTAATCAAGTGATGCAACAGGCTATTAATGGTCAAGAGGAAGGAACATACTTGGGTAATTTTAATCATTTGACTATTGAATTGTTATTAAATTGTTATTCATTGAATTTCACCTTTTTATGTATATTTAACCATTTGACTGTCGGTATTGCTGACTAGTGGGCTTTGAGACATACATCTATCTTTCACTAACTAAACTTCCAACCAAAATTGAGCCTGGGTGTAAAGCTATTCATTTCTTGATTTACTTATCTGCAACAAAACTACACTCTGACAAGTGGTTTTGGAGTCGGACAAGTTGTAAATCTACTTGGCCAAGAAAAATTTACATTGAAATATAAAAATTAAACCCTCACTACTTTATATGATGGAAGATTTTGGTGTGCTCATGAAAGGAATTAAAATCAATGCAAAAGCTAGGAAAACTTAAACGTAGCTGTAACTTGCTGAGAATTCCTACATATTTTGCAACATTTTCAAACATAAATAGCATACATTAAAGAGAACACGTCTGAATGCAAATAAAAGATTATTACATTTCAATGGCGATATTTCCACATTGGATATAATTTATTTTGAGAATAAATGCATTTCTAATAATGAATTTCTTAAATTGGCCAATTATGCTGGAATGAGCATCAAAATTGTCATAAGGGAAAGCGATTCTCTGCTTTCTGGTGTAAATAATAAGGAAATACACAAAATCAAGTGCAATTAGTCAATTCACTTGGCCACAATCCAACTCATTTGTTTTTGTTTTTTTAAGCATATAAGTTTCCTCTATGGTACTCCACTGAGGGAAGTGTAATGACAAATTATAATTTTAGTTACTTTCCATGTTTGCTAGCAAATAAAAACCTATACAAAACATGAAAGTGCAACATCCAAAGGTCAGTGACGGTTTTAATTTACAAGAAACAAATCTGTAATTGCATATCAAGCAATGTGTAGATTTTTAAAAGGTGTTTTCAAGCTATGAGTAGAGGTATGTAATAGAAAAAAAAACAAAATTATGTGATGTTTATTATTTATGACTTACACTGACAGCCTTTCAAATCTCTATGTTATATACTTATCATGACAAGGGAAAATCTGACAATGGTACCAACCTGAAGAAACAAATCAAAAGAGAACTTTTGGACAAAAGGAAATTGTGAAAGATCAAAAACAAACAAAACATTATGTCATTGTATACAGTTGTGTGAATTTAAAACAAGACAATGAAGATTTTGGACCTTTCCAGAACTTGTTTCTCATACAGACAAAAAGGAAATATCATGTGTTCATCTACTGAATGAAGCTATATAACAGTGCAAACAAAATCTCTGCACTTCTCTGCATCTGTCAGTGATTTTTTCCTTAATCTTAAATATTCATTCAGTCTAGCAATATTTAGATGATGCAAATTAAATTGCGACCTTTACTTCCCTTTTTTTTACCTATTTCTTATGTTTTGATGCTTTCTTCAAAAAATGGAATGGTATACTCATATCTTACATTAACTAATGGCTTTTATCACAACAATTAAATCATTAAACTCGTTTCCATTGTTCTTAATTTAAATGTTTTTTTTTGACAATTTTATTTATCCATTTACCACTCCAAATCAACATCAACAATAGTGACTTTTTCAAATTTTGGCCTAAGAGGCCAAAAACATTCTTAATTACAGATCACTGCCATCTCAGCTCTGCATGGGTTCGAGTCTCTGGTTCAACTATGTGGGTATGTGAGAAAGCTTGCAAGAAGCTTCCTTGTGAGTTGATGTTTCTTTCCGGTGTTTTCCCAAACTCGTCTTCCACCAGTTATATTGCCTATCATATTCAACCTATCTTGTGCTCCAAAATGGTGGTAAACCCCATAACATCTTTTTCAAATCAAGAATTTAGTTTAAACATGCAGAACATGTTTTTCAAAAGTAAATAATTTTACAGACGTGTTTGTCAGGAATATCATTAAATCAACCTGATGTACTTTGGCAGACAACCAATTATTTTACAAAATGATGCAAAATTCTATATGAATATTTTATATATTGTAACAACCAAATGTAAAAATTATGTTTAAATGGAAATCCTAAAATATTTTATTTTAATCTAAATAGATTGATTGATTGATTTATATTTTTACGGCACATCAGCACTATGTGGCTATTTAGCGCCAAACATTAGTTTATATCCTATTTCATTTATAAATGGTAAAATAATTTTATCGACCAGCGATTGGAGACCAAAGAGTTAAAAGGTAAACCGATAAAAATGTGAACGCTTGTAAATAATTAAAAGTTTCCCGATCAACGGGGTGTGCAAATGTATGATAACGAAAACATATGATTGGCAATTAAAATCTATCGACTGCACAAATATAACACAAAACTAAACAAGGTGATAAAATAAAAGCTATAACTTACTATAAATGTTTGCTTCCTTAAGAAAGTCTATAATGTTGATAATGTTAACTGTATCAAAGAGCTCCCTCATGTCTTGCACAACGTAGTAATGATTACGCGTAGGTTGAAGATCGAAGCATTCCAGCATAAAGTGCTTAACGGTGAATGGTTCATTACAAGCTATGCACTCTGGTGGGTCTTCTCCTTTTAATATGTAGGAGTGTGTTAAATAAGTATGACCGAGTCGAATTCTTGCAATGACTACCTCCTCTCTACGGACGGATCTGTAGGAAGGGGTCCATTCTCCTAAGGTTGGCTTGATGGCATGAAGTTTGTTATTCACGGCATCATTCCATGATGCCTGCCATTTCTGTCGTAAACAGTCTTTGATACAACGTTTAAAATCAGTATAGGGTGCTTTAAAATCAGTTGGTTCTAGTAATAGGGCCATTTTAGCAGCACGATCTGCTTTATCATTGCCTTTAATTCCTACATGGCTGGATAACCAACAGTATACTATATTGTGGGAGGTACTCAGCTCAGTATGCTTAAGGAGAATATTTGCTAATAATGGATTCTCCAGTTTTCTGTTATGTAGTGACTGAAGTACTGATAGTGAGTCGGAGAATATTATGCTATTTGAAATACGCTTGCTTGCAATGTATTGCAAAGCAAGGTCTATTGCTCTAATTTTGGCTGAAAAATGGATGTACCATTTGGCAAGCGAACTTTGGTTGTGTGGTTTCCACTTACGAAGGCTGCAGCAGCCTTTTCCTCATCTTTTGATCCATCGGTATATATTTGTATATTTTTCAAATTGTGAGAGGAGTTCATGGTAAGAGTTGTGGAAAATGGAAGGGTTTGTCTCCGATTTTTTTTCATCATGTAACATAAAAATTACCCTTGGTTGCTGAAGTAGCCATGGGGGTGTTTCAGAGATGTTGGCTTTCAGAATATTTGAAAAATCAATTTGAGTACTTTCGAGAAATTGTGATATTCTAATGCCAAATGTAGGTATGACATTTGGTTTATTGTCATATAAGGATTTATATTTTGGTTCAAAAACTGCCGAAAAAGCTGGGTTCAGAGGGCTGGATCTGTGGATATTGTGCGGAAAGCATTTCTCTGCGTTGTGATAAGGGTGGCTCATCCGCTTCGACGAGGAGGCTTTCACACGGGGATGTTTTAAATGCTCCCAGGGCAAGTCTTATTCCCTGATGATGGATTGGGTCAAGCATCTTTAAATATGATTTCCTTGCTGAACCATAAACAACGCAACCATAGTCTAATTTGGAGCGGATAAACGTTCTGTATAAATTGAGTATGACTCTCCTATCAGCACCCCAGTCAGTGTGCGCTATTACTTTAAGTAAATTAAGAGATTTCAAACATTTGGCTTTCAAATATTTCAGCTGTGGAATAAAAGTCAGTTTTCTATCGAAGATAATGCCTAAAAATTTTGTTTCCTCAACAACTGGAATAGGTGTTCCTTCCATCGTGAGATTAGGTCCATCGTGATGTCTTCATAACTGACAGAAATGCATACAGAGAGTTTTTGATTTCAAGAATTTGAAGCCATTAGTATTGGCCCAATTTTTAATTTTGTTTATGTTTTGTTGTAATTGTCTTTCAATTGTATGCATGTGTTTGGATCAGTAACATATTAAAAAGTCATCAACATATAATGAGCAATCCACACCTGGCATCAGACACTTGGTGATGCTATTAATCTTTATATTGAAAAGCGTCACTGATAAAATACTGCCCTGGGGTACACCCGTCTCTTGATCGTGTATATCAGAGAGGGTGGAGCCCACTCGTACTTTGAATTCCCTGTCTGAGAGGAAGTTTGATATGAATGAGGGCAGTCGGCCTTTTAGACCCAGATCGTGTAGGTCATTTAGTATCCCGTACTTCCATGTTGTGTCATAGGCCTTTTCCAAATCAAAGAAAACCGCTAATAAATGTTCCCTCTTTACGAAAGTATCACAAATAAATGTTTCGAGTCTAACCAGATGGTCGTTGGTACTACGACCATGACGAAAGCCACTTTGGAAAGGAGAAATTAAATTGTTGCTTTCCAGATACCATACAAGCCGAGAATTGATCATTCGTTCCATTGTTTTACATACACAGCTAGTTAGTGATATAGGTCTGTAGTTGGTAGGATCTGTGCTATCTATGCCTGGTTTGGGGATTGGTATTATTATTGCTTCTTTCCAAATTTTTGGTACATTGCCAGTAGTCCATAAATCATTGAAGATTTCCAGAAGAACTCTCAAGGATGGATCTGGAAGGTGCTTTAAAAACTGGTAATGTATATCATCAGGCCCAGCGGAAGTATCATTGGCCTTATTCAAGGATTCCATAAGTTCCGACAATGAAAACGGTTGGTTATAACTCTCTAAGTTATTTGATGTGAATTTCAACCGTATTTTTTTCTTTTTGAATTTTAAGTCTTCGGAAAGCTTTGGAATAATTAGATGATGAGGAATTTTTGGAGAAACAATCAGCAAGTACATTAGCTATTTCATGCTTGCTTTTATAATTGATGTTATTTAGCTTCAGGTGTTGGAGGCAATTGTATTTTCCCTTACCATTTATTTTGCGGATCGTGTCCCAAACTTTGTTTATAGAGGAACGAGAGTTTAAAGTTGAAACATATTTTTTCCATGATGTTCGTTTATTTTCTTTAATCGTGCGGCGAGTTTTAGCCCGTGTAATACGGTATTGAGCTAGATTTTCAGGCATTGGACGATTATTGAATTTGTTCAGTGCTTCTCGGCGTTGTTTAATGGCTTCTTCACATTCTTTAGTGAACCATGGTTTAGGCTTTTTTTTGAGAATTTGTCGAGGCCTTAGGAATGGACTCTTCTGCAATCTCGATTATGATAGATGTAAATTGTCGAATTGGATTATCATCATTTAGTATGGTATTCCTGTTAAGTCTCATTGTACAAAGTGTTTCAAATTTGGCCCAGTCAGCTTTCTTTAAGTTCCACTGTGGAATTGTGTCATCAATTTTGGTATTGGTGTTCTTAAGATATATTGGAAAATGATCACTGCTATGAAGGTCATCAGCGACCTTCCAATTAAAATCCAACAGAAGTGAAGGAGTAAATATTGTTAAGTCAATGCAAGTGTATGTACCCGTTCCTGGGTGCAGATAAGTCGGAGACTTGTTATTAAATAGACACAAGTCGTATCTAGCAACAAAATCTTCAACTTTTTTCCCTCTGTCACTTATGTATTTCAATCCCCATAAAATGTTATGGGCATTAAAATCACCAAGTAAAACAAATGGCATGGGAAGTTGTTGAACAAGTATGTCTAATTCATTTGGTGATAATTTAGTATTTGGTGGTATGTAGACAGAACAAAATGTAATCACCCGATGTAGAGTGACACTTACAGCAATGGCTTGTAAATTTGTATTTAAAGGGATGTTTCTATGTGGGGCTCTATTGTTCACAGCAATAGACACCCCTCCTGAGGCCCTGTCAACGTTTTGTAGGTATGTGTTAAACAGGGAGTAGTTTTTGAATGTGATATTGTCCGTATCTTTTAAAAAGGTTTCCTGAAGACATAACAAAGCTGGATCATATTTATTTAAAAGCAGAAGAATCTCATTGTAATTAGCTTTAAGTCCTCGACAGTTCCATTGTATTATTGTGTTTTTCATTATAAATTTAGAATGGAGGTTTTGGATTTAGGTCAGACTTTTCGAGGGGAACATCTATAGGGTTATTTATCTGGGGGAAGTACGGGTGTGATTCTTTTGTTAGGTTTTGAGCTACCTTGAGAACACGGAGCAGTATCTTCTGCATCCATGTTCTCAATGTCCCCAAACCTATTGAATAGTTTGATGGGGTCATCTGACCCCTTTTATTGTCTATTTCCATGGAATTTGCTTTTCTTTGGTGACTTAGTTTGCTGATTGTTGTTAAAGGTCGTTTGGGTAGATGCCGTGGTTTTTTGTGCTTGGTAATGTGGGGTGTTATGTTTTAATGTTGAATCGGGTATATCTGTTTGAGTTTGAGCATCCTTTGATGTCTTAGGATTGTTTTTCACTATAGTAGAGAAGGATGGGCCAGAAAGAGATGTTTTTGACTGTACTAGCTTTCTAGCCTCTGGGTAGGGAATGTTGGAAGTATATTTGATCCTCTGAATTTCCTTCTCTTGTTTCCAGGTATCACAATCGTTGGAATTGGCGTGGTGTTCTTTTTCACAGTTGATACAATGTGGAGTTGCTTTGCATTCCGATTCCTGGTGAGAGTTGTCTCCGCATCGACCACATATTTGGTTTCTTGAACAGCGGATTTCATGGTGTCCATATTTTTGACACTTGTAGCATCGAAGTGGGTTGGGGATATATATGTCAACCTTCACTTGCAAAAAACCAACTTTGACCACTTTGGGTACTGTTGGTTTATTGAAGGTGAGTATAATGGTGTTGGTGTCCTGCAGATTGTTGTTACGTTTGATACGTATTCTGCGGACTGCAGTGACACCTTCATTTTTCATTCCTTCAATGATATCTGTGTCGGTGACTCCAGCCAAGTCACGACAGCGAATAACACCTTTGGAGGTATTCAATGTTGTGTGGGCGAACGACGACGCTGGAATATCGAAGAATGTTTTTATTTTTTTTAGGTTTTCTGTTTGACCTCGTCGCTGACATTCAACAAGTAGACAACCCAATTTCAACTTTTTAACACTTTTTGGCGATCCAATCAATCCGGTTATTGTCTTTTCTAAAACAAAAGGAGAAAGTGTAGTAAGTGCTTTTGTGGCATCTTTTGATTGTATTACCATGAAGCGTGGAAATGAATCCACGCCACATGGTTCATCATCTGTGTCAGATCCTGGTTTGGTTCATTTTGGAGGTTTTTTTTAATTCTCCATGATGGCAGTTTGAAAAATTCAGCACCCGTGCTCCCCACCCACCAAGGAGCCCAAAAAGGGGACACTTTTCAAGTGCCAGGGATACACAAATACGATACTCAGTTGGTAAAATTACCTTTAGTTGACCCTGAAGTCGCCAATTTCGAAGGTCAGTAAAATTACCCCCCGATTGACCCGTTAAGCCACCGCCTTCTAGGAAGTCTTCTAAGATTTAAGAAAGAAAAAGATATAGCAATAGAATATAGGGGCAACGGTGGTATCAAACGAGATACAAGAATAAAGTAAAATAAAGTAAAAGGAGGTGACAGAGTTAATAAAGAATTCCTAGGGCTCGGCGTGACCAGCCGATTTGTCGAGACCGGGCCCATCTCAACCACCCGTCTTAGGAGAAGTAGAGGCCAAAGTAGTGTGTTGCAACTACCAGGATCCTTTCCTCCTCCATTACGGGTCGCAACCCACGGCAAACAGGTTGCCTCTACTTAGTCGCCTTTTACGACACGTAGCGAGGCACGTCGGGCCAATTCTACAACCCCGAACCCGAAGGGGGATTAATCTAAATAGTAGGTTATTGATTCGCTAACAGCAACATACATGCAAGTTCATACAATTACCAGTTTTGTAAACATTTACAGCAAGTTTACTAAACTAGGCTATTTACATGTGTAAATGTTGCAGCATCATTCACAAGATTAAAACCAAATATCCTCCATACAAACAGTATTATGTTCCATAGAAAATACACAACTGCTGTACTATTTTTATTACTTATTTATTTTATCAAATTAAGTTTGTAAATTGAAACTATCCAATTCTCGATCATCAACCTTCATTATCATATTTTGGTGCAGCCAAGATCAATGTTTAATTTTTATCCTGGTTTTACTGAAAATAGTGTTTACATCTATGTTAGTTGAACCGCTCAGGTGGCCTAGTGGTTAGAGCATCCGCCTCAGATGCGTGAGGTCGTGGGTTTGATCCCCGGCCAAGTCATACCAAAGACTTACAAAAATGGTACTAACAGCTGCCTCGCTTGATGCTCAGCATTAAGAGGTTAGTGTTAGAACTGGTCAGCCTGGTGTGAAGATAATGTGGCTGGGTGGGACATCATGCTACAAGTCTGCGGCATGATGCCCCCAGGTGCTAGACATCACTATAAACTGCCACACTGCAGATATAGCGATATGACTATATAAAAAGGGAACCACAGTTGGCTGGAAAAAAAGACCCAGAAAAGAATACAAAATTTTGGCACACTTAAAAGAATCCAAAGTCAATTTCCAGGATTGATTTGCTTTGCAATAAAATAACCTTTGTATCTGATATCATGCCGGTAAGTTGTCCATATAGGCTGCCAACAGTGTTCATGTTATAAGGCGAAGTGGAGAAAAAGTCGCCTGAGAAATGTAAACTTCACCTTCTTTTGTTAGGAAAGCAAAAACTACTTCACCATCTGATTTTTTGGGACATAATATGGCAGTAGATTGAGATGACCCGTTGCTGAAGCCAGTAAGTTCTGACACTGTTGTAATCAAAGATGAAATGTATTTACGTGGTATTGATACCAATCAGCTTACAGCCACAATGAAATTCATCCACATTTCACAAGCAAGTTTTAATAGCTAACTAACCATTAACCCTTTCCAGAGAAAGCTATCACTGCTCAACTGAAGTTTGACCTACTGTATGATACAATGATGAAAATATGCCAAATTCTGTTGTGAAATCTAAGCATCAATATGCAAAAAGTAATTTGCTTTTAATGTGATCAGTGATGAGCATTTTCACATTTTTTTTTTATAAATGGAGATTTTAGCGGCCGTATTCACATATTTTCTTTATTAAATCAGACTGAAACCATAAATTAACTTGTAATGGACATCACTGCATATATGACATACCACTTTATTAAACTGTTTGCATTTATAAGTAATTGGGCAAATAGATTCAGAAAAATATATTATATAAGGAAACAAAGTTTAAATATTATGTAATAGGAGATTTAGCCTAAATATTTAATAATGTATTGTAGATAAGAAACATGTGACAATCTCTGTTGTGGAATTTGAAACAATGATGCAAGGTCAAAGTTGTTTTCTGACAATTTTTATGAAAATACAAAAGATACATATAGTAGTGAAACAAATAATATTTAACTAATGCAGATGGTTATAACCTGTAGGTATATAAATAATACAACCATAAATATGCAATCCTATTAATGCTTTACCTCATACAAGCGTTTTTTGGCCCTCTACTGCAGTCACCCGGGCACCTTTTGGCACTTTACCCAATTCCCATACAATTGCCTTTTGGCAACAATGTAAACAGCAGCCATTTTGTGCAGGTTTTTGTAGTGCCACCTTTGTAGGCAACCCCTTATTAGACACTGCATTCATTGGTGAGAATGACCATTACGTCAGATCATGTGGTCACCATTTGTGCTCTGGTCAAAATCTGCTATTTAATGTACATAGGTCATAAATGTCTTGTATTCTCCATTCAACAAAATGGAGGTCTCTGATATTGTTCAGTACTTGCTCGAGTAGAATCACAACTATGAAAACTTCAATAACTTAAGTAAAGGCTCTGAGACTGATTTAGGAAGCCATTAGTTTTTATAAATTATCAAATTCAACTGATTTAGTGATGTAGACACAGACAAAGAACTTGAAATTTTGAGCATGAATAATTGCCACTATGGTTGGTCACACGACTTCACCGACTTGATAGTGAACGAGTTTTCTCAAAAATTTAAAGCACATACAAACTTTCTTCATGAAAAATAATTATACAGCTATAACAACTGTATTTTACACTTAAATCATTCCATACATAATTATCTGTACCATAAATGTAAAATGGTTAAAATTGCTGTTAAACGTAACATACACTTCACTGCTTAACAGGCCATTGTGTAGCGCACTGCAATGTGTAACTTTGCTTCATGCGTATCGAAGGGCTAAGAAGCCAAACACTCTGTGGGAAAGGGTTAATGAATTTTTGTATTGAAGCAAGAAAGTTAGTAGTTATATAAAGAAAAACCCGTTTTCTAAAAATAGATCTACTTGCATGGTGCAATACATGTTCTTGGATGTTTTGCTTGTGGGGAAAAAGGGTCCAGTTTAGTTATATATCAACTTTGGTGCTTCAGGAAATCAGGACAAAGAGTATGCTTTGAAGTTGCTTGTGTATTTAATCCTAAGTACATGCATTGGGGGTTGTTTCAAAGAATGCTAGAAATTTTTTTGACTGCAATTTTACACATAACTTGTAGAAAATAAAATTATTAAATAGTAGTTTATAAAGCATTTTTACTAACTTGCAATTTTTGTTACTGTTATAAGTTAAAATTAATTACAACATATAGCTTCTGCTGTGCTTTTAAAGTCATATGGCCAAAATACACTGCTTGTATCTCAATCCAAACACAAATATACTTAAGAATGAACAGAATGGGTATGAATATAATAATTCTATATCTATATATATATCTATATATATATATATATATATATATATATATATATATATATATATATATATATATATATATATATATATATATATATATATATACACACACACACAAAATGTGTTGATAATAAACATATATCACATTTTTTGAAAAAAAGGTATTGCTTAAAACTGTTAAAAGCATACTGAGAAAAAGAGCACTTAAAAAATACACATATACACACCACTCCCTTGATAACTCACGCCCAGATAACTCACAAACCCGCTTATAACGCGGTGTCCGGCATGGCGCCCGATTTTTTTCAAAGAAAATATATTTTAAAATGTGTTGAACGTGTTAAAAGTCGTGATAAGAAATGGTAAAGAAATGGTAAATTGGTAAATGAAACCTTGATATTTAACTCGTCTTTATCATGGAAAATGGTGATTATTGCCCGTAAAGATAGAATCCATATTGTGAAATTTGTAATTTCTTAAAAGATATCACATATTATGTTCGTTTTTTTAATAGAGAAATAGTTGTTAATACAATGTAAATTGTAAATAAACAGTGCTCAATGAAAAATTCTGGTAAAGGCTAACATGTGGCAACAGAGAATGAAATAGACACTAATTAAATGTCTTGCTAGGTGAAATTCACATTATAATCCTTTAATTTTGTCTCAACACTATAATCGAAACATACATATTCTTTTATATGAAAACATGAAAAGAGTCATCCGACCGTCACATCGAAACCCATTAGTACTTCTGTGAGAACCTAATTACATGCCAGCTTTGTTTTGATCAACAGCTTGGGGAAGTGTTTGTTACAATAAAAGAATCAATTGTTGTTTTATCACTTTGAATATGTATTTTGTATCAAATCAAACAAGGTAAGTACAATAAAATAAAGTTCAATGGCATGCCAATAGGTGCATACCTTCTTGTATTCATTACCATTATCAAATTTAATTTTACTTCACCAATTGAAAATGTATTCACATTTTATGCATCATTAAAGTATATAATATCAGTAATGTATCCTAATTATTTGTAAATGTGACCATGGAGAGCAAAGGAATTAAGCGAAATGCGTACTCAGTGACTGAAAAGCTGTGCATCATGGAAAGTGTTCGTAATGACGAAGCGAGATAAAAAAATTTGCATTAAAAAATTGCCGAGTCGACATTTGGCAGTTGGCTTAAACATGAGCCAAAACTTCGAAATTACTCACATGATATTGATTCATTGAAGGGATGAAATGAAAAAGAGAATGGACTGCAAGCGATAACGAATTAGATGATGCTGTGTACGCATGGTTCATGCAGCAACATGTCACAAACTGCCTAGTGTTATCATGTTCTAATTTATGTCGTTTGAAATTTTTAGACCCATTAAATTCATGTTGGTAATGGTTAACCCTTGTGAATTTATATTTTTCTTCCATTTTACTTCTACCGCAATTAAAATCTACACATCGTTCGATCAATATTGTATTTTCGAAATGTGTTGATCTTTTGTATTTAAAAAAATGTCTACTTTGGATCAAACAATAAAACTAGAATGTATACCATTCACAGCAAAAAATAGTGACGTAGTACACATCGTGAAGTCGTAAATGTGCTAAGTGAATGGAAACCACATGGAAAAATGTTTTGATGATCAATATACAGCAAGTTATCCTGAAATTACTGCAAGTTATCCTGAAATTAATGTTACTCTGTGAGTAAAAAAATAAACAATATATACCGTTATGAAGAGATATTTATTCACTGTTAATCTTAGCACGTTTATTAATTGAGTATTTAACACTGTAACATGCCAAGCCACCCCAACCCTCTTTTGCCTATACGTCGATCCCATTCTCCCCATTCTGACCAAAAGGAGAAGTCACTTCTCCCTAAACGTTAAGTCTAACTTGACCCCTGTGCCAAGTTCGAGATATTTCTGAAACTTCTGAAACATCAGAACATGTTATGCAAGGCTGTTATTAGAGTTGTAAGACTACCACTAAAACAAAAACATGTGCTAAGTCTTACATGTAGGACTACAATGAGGGCAGAACCTATCACCATTCTACGATTTTTGAATAACTTGCCAAACAATTACGTGGACTTTCAATTTTACTGAACTATACTCTACACAATGATATATATATATATATATATATATATATATATATATATATATATATATATATATATATATATATATATATATATATACACACACAGTTTGAGTTGATATTTAACGACTTAGCAGTCACACATTCAAAGAAGCGACAACCACTTTAAAAAAAAAAATTTGTAACATAGGAATCTTAACCTGTTTTTCTCTTCAAACTTTGCCTACTGTTATTCTTATTTGCTTCGTCTGAATAAAAGTCATTTCCGAACCAATCTGGAATCATAGAGATTTCTTCGATGGCAGTCATATCATGACGTTTTAGTCATTTGAGGTTAACAGCTGACAAATCGTCTCCTTTGTAAACGCACATTGACAGCCTATCTAACTGAAGAGTTGCTTATGCACAAGCGTCGCTTATGGCTTCAATAAGTCACATCTCACCAAAATTTAAAATAATAACAAAAAGGATTAAATACAATTGTATCTGTGAATTTCATGAAATATAATTGTATTTATATGTTAAATGAAGATTTCAACCTCTTTTAGACTAACGTTATTATGATCGCCTTAAGTTGTAAGTGATACAAGAGGCCAGTTTACAAAGGAGTTCCGTATATTGTAAAATGGCAACAAAACAAGGTACCCGGTTAAGAAGAGCAGCAAGTATGACCAGTGCACAGGACATAGTGAGCGAGGAGAAGAAAGAACGCTTCAAACAGGCCGACAAACCGTAAGTACAATTTATTGTCAGATCCATTGATCTCTCTCTACTATATAGGGTCGTTTAAAGTTCATGGAGATACTTCCGGTTTAATTATGTTATCCCTCGACCTTGAATAGGGGGATAACTGTGCGTGCACACGCACCGTGTTCATGTAAACATCATTCATTGAAAGGAATAAGTCATGATGTCAGCAGGCTTGAGTCATGCGCATGCCCCTCAGTGTAGATAAATAAATATTAAAAAAAGCCAAACAAAAGCACGGGGCAATCTTCACTCGAACGAGGAGACCAAAGCGGCAACAAGATAACAATTTTATTGTGATGAGTCGGCTCAGTATTTTGGATTTAATTACTTGAAGCTGACACTTTAGTCCTTTGTAGTTTTGCGTATAGTTTTAAAAAAGGTATTTAATCATGCTTCCAGAAAATAGCACCATTCATGATTCAGACGACGAAACTGCATTTCTTATTGGCAGTGATTTGTTCTACCGTGAAAATCGATGTTATAATTATAATTTGGGCAGCAATGGTATTTTCAGAAAAAGACATGAATTATACCGTTTAGATGATAGAAGGTCAAGTAACGAGGAAAAACATTCAAAAAAACTTTGTTCAGAGAGTGACAAAGACAGTGCATACTCAGAAGAAATGAACCTAAAATATCAACATCTCTATCCTCATAGTGATTCTGATTGCAACTCAGAAAGTTGCAGTGGTGATCGTGCTTGTGACCACCAAAGAAATTCTAAAAAATATTCCAATTTAATCAGTTGTAAAATTATAAACTTTATGCCTGCATGGATTGCATCATTCATGACAGAGCCAGAATATGTCATGATGAAGTCAAAGCCTGGGGACCAAAGCCTGTGAGTGTTTATCATCTTTCCTCCTTTGGATGTAGGACATAGTTATTTCTTTTCTTGCACTGACAGTTGTAACACCTGTCTAGTGACATGAGTAATGTAATTGTCAAGATTAATTTGTGTAATGAAATATTTTGAAAATAATGCAGCATCCTTAATTTTTCTGTTTGCAGGCAGTGTATACAATAGTCTTATGGAACCCATACACACAAAATCCAGCAACTAACAAGATACACCTTTTGATGTCATAGCAGTGACAAAGGTTGTGGCTGATATAAATGAAATGTGACAAAAATTAACTAAAATTTTTAGAAATTGTTCTGGTTGCAAGAATTGTCACAAGTGATCATGCTCTTGGTCAAAGTAGACAACTTAAGTTGACACAGAAATATAAACCATGTTATATTAGGAAAGTGAAAATGGCTTTTCCTGTGATTGTTTAGGCGTACTTGTTGATGGCAGTTTTTTCATACTGTCTTGACCCAGCTGAGTAGTAGTTGTATTGCACATATCTGGCATACATGTTTAGTTTAGTTATACCTGCTCTGTTCCCAAAAAGGTGGATACAGTGGTCGGAATTCATTGTTGTATATGTAGGCCTGCAAGTCTTATTTTCTTAGATTAACAGGTGTATATTTGTTATTTCTGCTGGATATACATCAATCTTGGTTTAGAATTGTTGCAGTATATACTAGCTTGAAATTCCAAACTGCAAACAACATAGACATAGATCTGTTACATAATACACAGACAGATCTGGTCTGTGTTGTGTGTACTAAAAGTGCACTATGTGATGGCAAACCCTGGTTGGTATAGTTTGCAGTTGGATTTACTTTAAAAGCCAGTATATACAGTATTCTGGAACATTGAAGACTTAATAATTGGGTCATAAAACAATTGTATGTGGTACAATGATGGCTTTACAGTACATATAAAAACTTACTGATTTGTTCAAAGTGATGAGATATTCAAAAAGTAATAAAAATGTGTGACAATAACATACATATTAATACATTTTATTGTTTTATATAGTTATGGTCATTATTTTTACATTGCACTGATGACATGTATATCCACTGAACATATCCAAATTTCTTTCAGAATTCATAGGCATGCAGATTCATTGTTCAGCACAGACAGTGGATTTACAAATTACAGAGGGCTGCTTAACCTGTGTTTAATACTCTTGGTAAGTTTAATATGCCATCGGAGAATCAAGTTTTAGGTTAGTGTTGCCCAAATTCAGGAATCAGTTGAAATTTAAGGACCTTTGATTATTTCATCAGGACTGGGCAAGCATCTTTAATTGGTTTTTAAGTTTCAGATATTTTGGCATATATTTGAACTTTGTCGCATCATTTTCTTCTTTCATTTTTATTTTTATCCTCTCTTTTCATAAAAAATTGTGGCTATTAAATTTGGCCAGCTCATCCTTCTGTAAATTGTCATACCATGCTCTATCTGTCTCGCTTTCATTTCTGCACAATAACTTTCCTAAATTATATTTGAGTTTTGACCAGATTTGGTATGGTATATAGATTGATATAGGTGGTAGAGTTGGATTGATGGCCACAGGGCCTTAATTCTGAAACTGTCAAGATCTCCACCTTATGGCCATATGTACTGGCCATATGCACAATTACTGGACATGAAAATACAGATTTGTACCTATAACTGACCTTAGCCTCAGAGTTCATTTTTACCCACCTCACCCTCAGGATCAAAATTTCTAATCACTAGTTAGTAGAGTTATATCCCCTGGATCCATTTACGTTCATATCTGCACAATAACTATGCAATATTATAGGAACTGAGCTAAATTTGATGTGAAGTTTCTATATAGATGAAACTGAGTTTAATTTGACAGCATTAGATCTTGTCATTTAGCAGTTATAGCTTATTGTGAGACCCACCCTCTTTATATGTCTTCAGAATAACTATCTTCTTAATGGATTTCAGTTAAATTTAGTAGGCATCTTGAAATTGATGAAGCATCAGCTGTGTTTAATTGGGAATTTTCAGTATTTAAAACTAATCTTGTAGTTCAGCTATGATCCATAATTGTCAGGCTTGTGGAATCTCAAACAGTTACTTAGCTGTGATACAAGAGAAACAGTTCCTTCAGACGTGTATTAAGATTTGAATCAGTAATTACTGACAGAAGTTACAAAATGTTGGTCAAATGATTTGGGAGTTGTTTTAGATTGAGTTAAAATGCACTGCCATTCTCTCCCCGACCTGCTTCAGGGAGCTGCATTAAAATACTATATCTCTGTAGATCCCTCCCCTCATCCTGTCCCACACACAACTACCAATTAATCCTGAAGAACTGCAGTTTCTATTGAGTGAAGGAGTTTGCAACAATACTAGCTCATAAATAGATGCAAGTTGTACAATAATGCCAATGCATGCATACTGAGTGGTAGTTTTACAACTTGACAAAATAGATGCATAACAGAATGAGATTTGTGCAACATTAGAAACTCATGCATAAATGGATTGGAGTTGTACAACATTAAAAATTCACACATGCCATGGATGGGTGTTGTGTAACATTACCAATGCATGCATAGATAGATGAGAATTGTGTACATTGACAAATACATGGATGGGAGATGCATAATACTACCAGTACATGAATACAAGGTTGTGAGTTGTACAACACTACTAACACATTCATAAGTGGATGGGGGTTGTATAACATTACTAATACTAATACTACTATATAACATTACTAATACATGGATAGACAGAATCACATAATTCCTGCCATTTTACTTAAACAAATTTGAGAATACAAAAGAAAGAAATTGTGATCCAAGATATTATATATTATACATATTGTTAAGGGCACCAGAATTAATGAAAAATGTAAGATGTTAATATCATGTGTACTGGTCATTAGTCGGAAAATGCTTGGTTCATGTAGGTTTCCATTTAATGCCTTTGAAAATGGAGAAGCACAACATATTATTAAAGGGAAGAAACAATGTAATGAAAAAATTGGACAATTTGGGAATATCATGTATAGTAATCAATACAGTCAGAAAAATGCTTTTTTCATGTATCTAAATTTCTATTTAATGTCTTTAAAATTTGAAAATCTCACTCTTTGCTCATTTTGCTTACCTTCAACCTTGGAAAATCTGCTGAAATTTAAACTATTTTCTATCAACCAAAAAAATGGAAAAATAAAGTTTGAGAAACAGTCTGTCTTGACAGAAATTTGTATTTAATATATAGATTTTTTTTTGGTTTGTTTTAATATGAAAGGCAGTCTTGAAATGTACTGCATATTCTTTGTGGATTTACCGGTGAAAGTTAACTTCTTGTTTTTTAGTTCATGTAAATATTTATCTAAACGTGATTGGGGATGAGGTTATGGTCTTTGGATAAAATAAAAATTTATACCCCTTGTTGGACATGCATGTAATTGATTTTACAAAAGAAGACCCATAACTACAGCTTCATGTACATATTCTTTTTTATATTTCTTAAAAATGTATATTGGTACTTTAAAGTGAATTGGTGCTGATGACATTGAATTTAACCTAGAAATGTTGGAAAATTCAGCCATTAATTTTTGCACAGATTTGGTGTCAGAGTTACTGGTACTGCATAATTTAATGTCAGTTGTCTAGCAGCTGTGGTTAATGCAGTGAATTAGGGCTTATCAGCACTCACTGCAGGCTGATAAGAAAGTTCTTATAGAAGACTTGGTGTGCAGGTGGGTGAATTGATTTGTCTTTTTTTTGACATCATCATTTTATAGTAAGACTGGAAAACTAAAATATGTAACATTATATACTCACAAGTCCAAGTGAAAACAGAATACACTCCTGTCTGCCATTGCATAATGCATCAGCAGATCCGAGTTTGTTCTATTTTCTGCAATACTAACAAACTGCATAGATCCAGCTCTGTTGCCCCATATTGCAATGGCAGATCTGGATCATTGCAGTTAGCAGTTGGTGTCTGCTTATATACTTGTATATATGGTATGTCAAATTAGAAATGAATAATATTTATTGTATAGCTCTCCAAACAGTCTGAAATTTTTATGGACTTTTTAAAAGACGATGGATTGAATGACAAGACAAATTTGAAATATATATGATTACTGCATGAGAAAATATGAACAAGTTTTTCGGATGGATATACTGTACAACCTTTAGAGTACAGTATATCCTTCTAAAAAAACGAGTTCATATTTTCCCATACAAATACAGTAACCATTTTATTATATGTTCATTTCTTATTCTTCCTAAGGCTTAAATATATAAAAAAAAATACACTACAAGAAACAAAGTAACTAAATGTATGAGTGAGGTATTCCAAACTAAATACATAAGCATTGATTGATCATTACACAACATTATTAATGAGCACATAACTCCGCCCAGATAAATATGAAATTGGTCGCATGCTAGACACAAGTTTTGAAAGAAAATGGTGTTTGCTCTACTTAAAATTGGAATTTGGAGTAATGTTGTTACTGAATATGCATTGCAACAACTTTTCCATTTGATCTGGAATGACTACGTTTTGGTATTTTTGTCAGTCAATGCAATCTGTTGATTATGGTCTGGATTTATCTACATGAAGTGACTTGCATTGGATTCCAGCAGCATCTGCCAATTTAATAGTTTCGAAGTGTGTTGACATCGGTATGCATGTTTTTCGGTCCTGGAATGATTCAGATCATAATGTGGGAAATTATCAAGCCTTTCCATTGCAGTTATTGAAAAGAAGCTATGGAATTCAATGTATTTCATTTTGAGTGCAGAAAGGAGGATGTACATGCACTTGGAATATACTCGAAATTATAGAACAATTTCAAAATGTGTAATCAACCTTGAGACTCTGACATGGCTCATCTAATTCAGATTTACAGACCTACGAAAGTATATTGTTTTTAGGAAAATAAGGATGTAAAATTGTAAGTATATTTTTTTGCCATTTATTACCAGTTAAAGAAGACAATTTTTGTGTATAAATTGCATGTTATTGTGAGGACACTATAGTATATCTAGCTAAATCCGAAACATAGTATAAAAAAAGTAAACGCGGAATGTGCCAGAGCCATTTGTATGTCAGTCTGTGAAACATTTGCTGGTATGTGGCCGTCATTGAATTATCAGCTTTAGTTCATTCATTAAAAATTGTTTATGTTAGAAAATAGTTCCTTTGTGCGGAGCATGCAGTATGAAGGTGTTCAGTATCAGGAAATATTGAAAGATTCTGACAATGTAAAGTTGACAGAGAAAAAAAAGAGCATATATATATATATATATATATATATATATATATATATATATATATATATATATATATATATATATATATGGGCTATAGTGACCTTTTGCTTCAGGTCCGAATAGAAGCAGTCAGACTGAATACGAATAGTGGTCACATGACATCTGTTTCTGCATAGTGTACTGAAGTAACTCTCTCATTAATATAATAAATGCTGTGGTTGCAGCCAGTCGTTACCTTTTACCTTGACTGCAGTATCACATTGTTAGTAGTCTTATTTTTTGTGTATAGTGACTTAACATTCAGCGTTTGAGGCTTGATTACGTCACTTGTTAGTTAAACTTATTAATCTTATTGGTTAATTTTACATTAAATTCAACTTGTAGTTGGTTAGTTCAGTGATGGATAAGCAAAGTCCAATTTGGAATTTTTTAAAGATTTGCGACGATGAAACAAAAGCAGTTGTGCAATAGTCATTTCTCATGGCAGTAGTTCAGTGACTCCACTGAATGACCATTAGTCATCCAAACACCCAAACAAGTACAAACAGGTAATAAACCAGAAAGCAGCAGCATCAGTCTTGGCAAGTTCCACATCTGGCATTCAGCAGATGGGAAGCACTTAGCAAACACAAAGCAACATCATTAAATAGAAAAAAAGTAGTCTATCGACAGCTCAGAGGTGCAAAAAGTACACTGGGCCATCGGAAAAATGATTGCCATTGATATCCAATGATATTCAGTTGAAGATGATATTGGCTTTAAAGAACTGAGTGATACACTTGAAGAAAGATATGTGCTACCAAGCTGCAAATTCTTCATTGACAAAATCATACCCAATATGTACGATACAGTGAGTGGTAGTGTCCAGGCTGCCATCAAGGAAGCAAAATTTTTGTATCTAACCACGTATACTTGGACAGTGCAGACATCTTTCATGAGCTTAACAGCACATTGGATCAATGACAAATTTGCTATCAAGCTGCTATCCTTCATTGATGGACAGCACACTGGAAATTGATTAGCTGATGCTCTGCTAACATGATGAATTGCTGGAATATTGAAAAACATGTCCATTTTTTTCATATGTGATGGAGGCGCCAGGTTGGGGAAAGCAGTACCTGATGCAGATCTTCCCAGCATCAGTTTTCCCCACACACTGCAGCTGGCACTGCATGATGCCATTATGAATACAGCCATCTATTGCTGACTTGATAATACTGAAGAAAGATTGTAAGACATTTTCGATATTCTTCAAGTGCCATCTTGAGCCTTCATGCCATTCAAGGACAACTAGGAGTGCCATCACTTGCATCAGGATGGATTGGCTAGATGGAATATCATGTGGATCATTTGATAGAGCAAAAAAGAGCTGTCTGTGTATGAATGTGACTAGAAGTACTACAAGCCACTATCCATGACAACCAGCCAGTGGGCTTTAGCAACAAGAATTGTTGCAATTCTGCAGCTATTTGAACTGACCCATGAAATAAGCTGCAGCAATAAATGTTTTTGGTGAACCTACCATCTGTTCAAACTATCATGTTATATCTTAAGAAAGATGATTCTGATGAGGGCATCAAGAAGACAGTCAGCGAACTGATAAAATCATTAACAAGGAGATTTTCGGGCCTGTATGAAAATAGCATGTTTGGGTTTCAACTGGCTTGGATCCACACTTTAAGCTACAATTTTTGACCACTGTGCAGCAAGTACAAGCCAAGACGGATATTATAACTGCTTCATTACTTCGCCATCCAACATCATCTACAGGTACAGTCCAGCCGCCTGAAGTTTTCCCTGCAGCTGATGTACAACTGCAAAAAAAAAAACAGAAAAAGGATGACTTTTTGACCTCATGGGATCAGTTGCTGCCTGTTGAGTCACAGCACCATATGTCTGTCACCATAGAAACTGAAGAGATCAGCTACCTGGCAGAGCCGAGTATTTCAGAAGTCATTAACCCAGTGGATTGGTGGAAAATAAACATCAAGATTTCCCACCTTGTGTCGCACTGCAAAGTGCTACCTTTCTGCACTACCCATGAGCATATCAAGCGAATGTCTCTTTAGTACTATGGCGATACCTTCAGTGAACTGAGAAGCTGCCTTAATGCTGACATCATGGATTAATTGGTGTGTTTGAAAGCTAATGCAGCTGTCATACGTTAACAAACCTGTAAGTGACAAGTTTAGATAAATTAGTTCCATTTCTAGTTTACATAGACTGGCAGATTGATGCAAAAATTACATGCAGTTAATAGTTTACTTTTAGTTTATGTATTAAATTTACTGAATTGAAACTTTTGCTTAAATTTGAAATTTTGAATGTTGTCGATAGACCTATTTTGTACACTGTTCGTGTTTGTATTTGGCTGAAATATATAGTCCAATTACACCACTCCTTCTATAACTCGCGCCCATATAACTCGCGAACCCGCTTATATGTGGTGTCCGGCATGGCTCCCGATTTTTTTCAAAAGAAAATATATTTTAAAATGTGTTGAATGTGATAAGTCGTGATAAGAAATGGTAAATTGAACCTTGATATTTAACTCCTTTTTATCATTGAAAATGGTGATTATTGCCCATAAAGATAGAATCCATATTGTGAAATTTGTAATTTCTAAAAAATATCACATATTATATTCGGTTTTTTAAAAGAGAAATAGTTGTTAATACACTGTAAATTGTAAATAAACAGTGCTCAATGAAAAATTCTGGTAAATGCTAACATGTGTGGCAACAGAGAATGAAAAAGACCATAATTAAATGTCTTGCTAGGTGAAATTCACATTATAATCCTTTAATTTTGTCTCAACACTATAATCGAAACATACATATTCTCTTATATGAAAACATGAAAAAGTCAATGGACTGTCACATCGAAACCCATGAGTACTTCTGTGAGAACCTAATTACATGCTGGCTTTGTTTTGATCAACATCTTGGGGAAGTGCTTGTTACAATAAAAGAATCAATTAAGAGACCGGTGTTGTTTTATCACTTTGAATATGTATTTTGTATCAAATCAAACAAAGTAAGTACAATAAAATAGAGTTCAAAGGCATGCCAATTAGGGCTGTCAAAAATCACGAAAAAAACAACCCAGGTACCCATTGCAAATTTTAATGGGTACCCGTTAGCACATGAATGACGTGTAAAACCATAGACCAACTAATTGTTATCTCCATTTCTTTAATATTTTTTTAAGGCGATAGAGGCTAACTGTGTACTACTCGGTATGATTCGTCCATACCGATGTAGCTGCGAATCGTCTGACTGCACGCTGTTAATTAATAAATTTATATAGAATGACCTTTGTACACAGATGGCAGGTATAATCCAACTTTTAATGATTACTGTGATCAGCCGCATTAAAAGCTTTAGAACACTCGCATTTTTTAAAGTATAAGTCCTTGTTAGAACAGACCACATTTATCTGCTTTTGACCGCAGATTTGAATTACCCACACATGCGTGCCCCAGTTATACCGTGTGACCACACAGTCGCATAAGTGTTACTATTTTGGAATTATAATTCTTAAAATAGTTATGGTAAAAATGTAGTATCGAAAATAGAACTATCGGTATATGTATGCTGGCTAACTTTTGAAATTCGCAGAGCAAGTCGATGTTTGTTTGGAAATCAAAGGTATCCATCTAGATTTCATTAAAAGAACACGCAATGTACCGATCATTTAGCACCCACATTCAATAGTTATCGTCTACAAAGAGGTTTATTACCTGTAGAACAAATGTTTTAACCTTGGTATATAATGCCTTGGGGATAACGGTTTGTCCGGTTGCACAACGCCAATGAATTTTATTAATCCAAACATACTGTCTGACATATTGTTTATTTATATTAAGCAGAGATCTGGTTTCTAATTATAGCCATAGCTGTCACACCTGTTTGAAGTGGTTGGGGAGTGTGGCGATTTTTTTTGATTTTTTTTTTATGGGTACCCGGTTTACGTTTCTTCCATTTTACTTCTACCGCAATTAAAATCTACACATCGTTCGAACGAGATTGTATTTTCGAAATGTATCGATCTTTTGTATTTAAAAAAACGTCTACTTTGGATCAAATAATAAAATTAGAATGTATACCATTCACAGCAAAAAATAGTGACATAGTACACAACGTGAAGTCATACATGGCTAAGCAAATGAAAACCATATGGAAAAATGTTTTGATGATCAATATACTGCAAATTATCCAAACGTCTACTTTGGATCAAATAATAAAATTAGAATGTATACCATTCACAGCAAAAAATAGTGACATAGTACACAACGTGAAGTCATACATGGCTAAGCGAATGAAAACCATATGGAAAAATGTTTTGATGATCAATATACTGCAAATTATCCTGAAATTAATGTTACTCTGAGTAAACAAATAAACAATATATACTGTTATGAAGAGAGATTTATTCACTGTTAATCTTAGCACGTTTATTAATTGAGTATTTAACACTATAACATGCCAAGCCACCCCACCCTCTTTTGCCTATACGTCGATCCCTTTGTTAGTTTTGTTGTTTGTTATAAGTCCCTCAATAACTTGCGCCCTCGCTTATATCGTGGTCGATGTTTTTGGACCCAGATGTCCAAGAGTTAATCGAGGGAGTGGTGTATTTGCATTAGCCAGAATCGTGATAATCACCTATTTGTACAGTATATATATATATATATATATATATATATATATATATATATATATATATATATATATATATATATATATATACATACATACACACACACACATTGGCAAAGTTATGTTGTTTCAAAGTCCACAAGTCATTTTGCTTTACAACTCCAAAGTTACTTAGTGTTGAGGACTCTATGCCTACAAAGTTACTTAGTGATGAAAGGGTTTAACAGAGTATTTAATACTAAAACCCCCTTTTGCCTCTACGTTGATCCCTTTGTTTTGTTGCTTATTATAGGTCCCTCGATAACTCGTCATTTATAAAGTGGTCAGTGTTTTTGGAAACCACTGTGCATAAGTTATAGAGGGAGTGGTGTATATATCAAGCATAGTTTGAAGTGAGTTTCACAGCATTTCTCCAATGGGAAAGGGGACTAAGGTGGTTAACTTTGTATATATAGTTCCCCCGAGTATAATTCTCTTTATAATATTACCAAACACCATGACAAAATGAACCATTATACTTTAGTTGTTGGATCAAATGTATGACAATATAGATTAAAATAAAACATCAGAAGCTTAGTATTATATCTTTATTTCCTTTTAACCCATTCTATCCTGAGAAGCAATTCTAAATACACAGTGGTAAAATGGAGCATCACACAGCAGCAGCAGAAGAAATTGTGATGACCTTCACCATGCTTACAAAAAATGTTGTAACATTGTTATTTATTTTTTAAAGTATATAAAACTATGTATCTCTGAAAAGGTACAAAAATTGGCAACACAGTGATATATATTTTGCTAAAATTTATTGACTACAAGCTCACAACTATTTTGAAATAGGAATTTTAAAAAAATAAAAATAAAAATTACCATGAACTTCAGTGAATCTTTTCTCTGTGAAGATGAATGAAATGCTCCAAATAGTATGGGAATAAAATAAAGATAATTCTATTTCTAATATTTTGGTCCAAATTTGAAGTTTATAGCACTGTTAGTTCAAACGTTATAATAATTTTACCAAAACTGCACAACTAAATACTAGGAACAATTTGTTGAGTTCACAATCTAGAACATGTACTTCAGCTTGCAGTTTCTCAGAAAAAAACTTGTCCACAAATTAATCCTGGAAATCTTTAAACTGAATCATTAAAAGTTTTGTCAAAATTTTGAAGTCCACATCATCACTAGATCAGTATTCTTCTGGGTGTTGAACATTTGCCCTTCAATCAACTTAAATCCTGGATGCAACCAAGGAGAAAAACTATCCCGGATATAATCGTATTTAAATCCTTCAAAGTTAGCATAATTGTCTGAATCGCTGTCGAAAAGTGGATGCAGTCATGCACCATCTATTTCATCAACTTCATTTACATCTAAACCATCAATTAAGTCAATATTATCTTCATAATCATCAAAATCTTCAACTTCATTGTGACTACCTTCGCTATCAATATCCATGTTCACATCTGAGTTTTTGTCCATTTTATCGATCGATTTTCAAATTGGCTCTTTCGTTTTTAACCACGTTTTTTTTATCAAATTTTTCTGCGCATGCGAGCTTTAACGATTTCCTGTTGTCGGTGAAAAAGTACACAAGTATTTGTGATGTATAACACTTGTTTCTAGATGCTACATAAACACCTAGTGAAATAACGCCTGAAGGTGTATTCCAGATAAAATGGTAGTTTACGACCAGAGGAGTAGTCAGGATAGAATGGGTTAAAACAATATTTGACAGAAATAAATGTACAGATGCTTCCGATACATATTCTTGGTGAGGGGTGCATCTTGATGAATGCTGTACCCTTAATATAAACTAGATCAGTGACCCATACTAAAAACTGGTCAACATTTGATAAATTTTGTGCTTTTAATTTTTTTCTTGAACACTGTTCTTGCTAGTCATAAAATTAGATAATTGTGTATATCTCATTTACCACCATACCCATACAAGAAGGTTATTGTGACAAATGTTTCACATTTTACTGTTGAGCTGTCTTTTGCATATTGCTCATAACTGCATAGAATTTTACACTCAGAGTACATAATGTTATACCTAGAATCATTAGATCTGGTGTGAGAATGCAGCATGATAAGTACCACATATTCATCACCAAAGTAGGTCACTATCATCCATATTTCGTGCATCACTTTGTTTTACCTGTTTGTGACTGAGTCATTGAAGTAGATGTTTGTGTGCCATTATTAGTACCACATTTGTAAATAAAAGTAGGTCACTATAACATACATTTCACATTTTGCTGATTTAAGTTCATATTTGACTATCTCATAACAGCATGCGCATTTTGCATATTACACCACTCCCTCGATAACTCGAGGACATCAGGGTCCAAAAACATTGACCGCGATATAAGCAAGGGCGCGAGTTATCGAGGGACCTAAACAAACAACAAAACTAACAAAGGGATTGACATATTGGCAAAGGGGGGGGTGGCTTGGCATGTTACAGTGTTGAATACTCAATTAATAATTGTGCTAAGATTAACAGTGAATAAATATATCTTCATATCGGTGTTCTTTGTTTAATTTTTTTCATTACAGAGAAACATTAATTTCAGGATTACTTGCAGTATATTGATCATCAAAACATTATTCCATGTGATTTCCATTTGCTTAGCACATGTACAACTTCACGTTTTGTACCACATTACTAATTTTTGCTGTGAATGGTATCCATTCTAGTTTTATTGTTTGATCCAAAGTAGACGTTTTTTTAAATACAAAAGATCGTTACATTTCGAAAAAAAACAATGTCGATCAAACGATATGTAGATATTTATAGCGGTAGACGTAAAATGGAAGACAAAAAAAATAAATTCACAAGGGTTAACCATTACCAATATGAAATTAATGTGTCTAAAAATTTAAAATGACCTAAATTAGAACACGATAACACTTGTAGTTTGTGACATGTTATTGTATAAATCATGCGTACACAGCATCATCTAATTCGTTATCGCTTGCAGTCCGTGCTCATTTTTGTTTCATCCCTTCATCTGAATCAACATCATGTGAGAATTTTTCAAAGTTTCGGCTCATCCTTAAGCCAACCTCTAAATGTCGACTCAGCAATTTTCAGTTTAATGCAAATTTTTTATCTCACTTTGTCATTATGAACACCATCTATGATGAACAACCTTTCAGTCACTAAGTACGCCTTTCGCTTAATTCTTTTGCCTTCCTTTCCTTAATTCCACCGTCACATTTACAAATGATTATGATACATTACTGATATTATATACTTTAATGATGTTAATGCATAAAAGGTGAAAATATTTTTGATGGGTCAAGTAAAATGAAATTTGATGATGGTAAGGAATCCAAAATGGCAGCGTTTGAAGAAACTTCAATGGAGAGTTATCAGATTATTTTAATAATTTCGACCTGGTAAATTTGGATGAAAATGAGAGAAGATGTATAGGGAGACAATGGAATGCACTTGTAGGAGACAGTGATGATGATGAAGAGGACTTTGAAGGTTTTGAACCAGAGGAATTGTACGCTCCCCGTGGTTTTGTTTCAGTTTTCTGACAGAGTTGGGCAAACCCGATTGTTAGATGGCTCCAGGAAAGCTTCGGAATATTTTCAAATATTTTATTCAGATGAAGTTTTTGGAAAATTTGTCCGTTTAACGAACTTCAGTGCGATGATCAAAAGTGGCAGAGGCAATATAGGTGTGTGGACAGATCTCACCTTGGAGATCATTTTGGTTCATTTTATAGAATCTTATATATTATGGACACCATGAAAGAAAGACTTGTGTTGCTACTGTGACTATTCACTAGTACATCTTGGGTCAATTGAACAAGTTTTGAGAACTTTCTAAGTTTTCTAAGAGGTAATAAAATAATTTCTTGTATTTTACCTGTTGTGTTACATGTTTATACCTGCATTTTAACAGTTGTAATAGATATGCACATTTTATTCATCATAATTAGTCATAAAATTTAATTTTTAACCTAGATTTGAACACCTAATCCAGTCAGATATCTTTAACATTGGCAAAGTTTTGTTTCAAAGTCCACAAAGTCATTTTGCTTTACAACTCCAAAGTTACTTAGTGTTGAGGACTCTATGCCTACAAAGTTGCTTAGTGATGAAAGGGTTAAGTTAACAAATTTCCCAGGGGCCATAATACAGAACTGTTTACTGCCACCTTAGGCAATGATCATTTGATGATCAGTTGGAACTGGGATGTGCTTTGTGAGTTTTTTTGTTGTTATTTCTGCTCACAAGTAGTGTAAGACGTTGTTCCAAAACTTTTTTGGTCACCGCCCCTTGGTTATCCTCTGTGCAACCTACCTTACCTTAAATAAAATTCCACACCCAACACACCAAAACTGAATGGCTTATCCCTTATCAGAGGCTACATTTGTTGTTATCTGTCCAGCAAAAATACCAGATTGAGGGATCAGTTACCTTGTCCCAAGTTTCAAGGTTCATTCCAGAGTAAACATTTACCTTATAACTATTCTCATGACAATATTTAGTATCATGGTAAAGATGACAGTTCTTAATGTATAAACTAAGTTATAAAACAAGTCCAACTGCATGCTGCAAAGACCCATAATGCATCAGCAGATCTAGGTCTATGCAGCTTGGTGGGAGTAATCAGTAGAACAAACAGCATAGACCCTGATCTGCAGGTGCATTTTGCAGTGGCAGATAAGGATCTTTGTTGTTTACAGTTTGGCTTAACTTTTAAGCAAGTGTATAAGGTACTTAGAAATGATCAATGGATGTTTTGTTCTGGTTAACTTGTTCTCTTCCTTACCTTGAATCTATTTGTACATCTGTTTCTTATCAGTAGATACTTAAAGCCAGATATAATAGTCAAAATAGTATAAAAAAAATCTTCTAGCTACAGATGAAGTATTTTCTGCATTAAGAGTGAAATTGGTCATCTATGGCCTCAAATTAATGAAAATAATATGGTTGCAAGCAAGTCCTAAAAACTGAGTAATGTGAATATAAATAATGTATACATGTCAAGGACAAGACCACCATGTTTTCTCCATTGTATGAAAGTTCATTTCAGGGCATTAACTCAAAACAAAATAGGACCTGAAATACAAAGCAGTATTAATACACCTAGTTGCTTATTCTTGTCTGTAAGAGACCAGCTACTTTGATTTTCTTAAGGTGGAGGTGCCTGGGAGTTTTGTACAAAAAATGTCTTGCCCCCAGATAACTTGATAAAATATTAATATTTCTCTGATTTGTAGAGAAAGCAGGTATATTCTATCCATTATAAAAGTTTATTTTTATCTTCAGAAAAAAGAAAAACAAGTTTCTTGGTGAAAAAGAAAATCCAAGTCTTACCTGAAAGATGTAATGATTGTTTTCCAAGTGTTTCAGTGCAATATTGTTAAAACACTGTTTATGGGAGCTGTGTATTGGAGCCACAGGACTTGTAATATAAACCAAGGCATCTTACAGGCATAATATTTAATGTAAATTGGTTTTATTTAAGTAAAAGCTACAAGTGCTTATTAAAACCAAAATAACCCAGTTTAATAGAATATATGCCCAACCCATGTGGTACAAAAGTATTATAAGGAAGCTTTGTATAGTGAGGGACCACTGAATATGTTACAGAACAATGATAATAAATGTGATAATAATAAATGTAATGGTGCCAGATTCGGGATCAATTTTCTTTGAAACTTGACATTTCAAAGATAGAACAGTATTCTGCACCATTTTAAAGTTTGAGGCCACCATATCTGGCCTTGTGCTGCATTAAAGATACAGTGCCACATGTACTATAGTAAATGAAAATCTATCTGGTCCAATTTTAAACACATTTACAATGACATAGATTGATCTTGTTTTGTATATGGTGCAGCCTTGAGAGATAACAGTTTAAATTTTTGCTCAGTTTTTGTAATGTAATTGTCAACAAACAAAAATTTGTAATGTCACAGGTTTTTGATCTATGGTCAGCATTTTTTTGTATATATGTATTCTTAACTTTACCACAAATCAATTCTTTTAGAAGCCTAGATTACAGTACATTCATGTATAGCAGGAACTGAATCCATGAAAATTGCTTTCATGGAAAGCACTACCTAGCTCATAAAATACTGATCATTTTGGGCTAAAAAAAAAGATACATTCAATGGTTCAGTGTTGAATGAAGGGTGGGTAAGGCTAAGTAACTGTTTTCTATATAAACCATAAGATGATGATCATATTGTGGGGAGCTATAAAGGCTTAATTGTTAGTGTGCTAGACTTTTAATCAGATTGGTGCAAGTTTGAATCCCACCCAGACCAGGTCATTGCTTTGGGCAAGATATCTTAACCCTTTTCCTCATAGAGTGTATGGCTTTTTAGTCTTCGATATGCATGTAGCAAAGTTACACAGTGCAGTCTACTACGCATAGGCCTGTTAAGCAGTGAAGTGTATGTTATGTTTATTAGCAATTTTAACCATTTTACATTTTTGTTACACATATATTATGTATGGAAAGATTTAAGAGTAAAATAAGGTCTTTATAGCTCTATAATTATTTTTAACAAAAGAATTTTGTATGTACTTTAAAATCTTGAGAAAACTTGTTCAGTTTAAAAAAAAGTGAAGCCGTATGATTAACGGCAGCGGCAAATTTCCATACTCAAAATTTACAAGTTCTTTGTCTGCGTCTACATCACAAAATAATTTAAATTTATAATTTATAAAAACTAAAGGCTTTCTACCTCAGTCTCAGAGCCTTTCCCCAAGTTATGGAAGCTTTCATAATTGTGATTTTACTGGTTCAAGTACTGAAAGATATCAGAAACCGCCATTTTGTGGAATGGAGAATACAACCCAGTCACGATCTACTTACTTTAAATAGCAGATTGCAACCAGAGCATCAACAGTGACCACGTGATCTGATGTAATGGTCATTCTCACCAAAGAATGTAGTATCTAATGGGGTTTTCCACGAAGGTGGCACTACGAAAACCTGCTCAAAATAGCTGATGTTTACATCATTGCCAAAAGGCGCTTAGCGTGACATCAGGTAAATTGCTAAAAGGCACTTAGCATAACATTGGGTAAATTGCTAAAAGGGTTAAAGAACAGCTTTTTAAGTGGGGAGTGGGTCTTGATATTTTTTGGGTAGGCCTCATAATTTTCTGCTAATATAATGGATGTAATAGGTTATTTATCTGCCATCATATAATGTGTTTTCATTCTTGGGTCTACAGTATTTTATTAAGGGTAATCGGTAACATAGACCCTAACCTACTGGCACATTATGGAGTGGTAGATCAGACTGTTATTTGCAGTTGTAATATAACTGATTGAGGAAAAAAAAAACATATCCAACAGATTGCAGCCTGCTATTTAAAATAATGAACTACTTAAAGAGAAACGTTGGGGATACTGCCACAGGCTGAAAAGATAATTCCCGAGGAGCAGGCAGGTTTGAGAGCAGGGCGCAGCACATCAGAGCAGATCTTCAACCTTAGGATATTGTGTGAAAAGTACCTCCAACACCAGCAAAATATTTATAATGTCTTCGTGGATTTGAAAAAGGCATTTGACAGGGTATGGCATGCAGCCTTATGGGCGACCATGAGACTGAATAATATCAATGCCATCCTCATAGTAATAGAGCACCTCAATGACAAGGCCATCAGTGCAGTATACTTCAATGGTAGCATGGAGGACTGGTTCAGAATGACAATTGGAGTCAGACTATGCTGTCTGCTCTCTGCCACGTTATTCAACATCTTTCTGGAGAGAATCATGGCTGACATGCTTGAAAAGCATGAAGGGACAGCATTGGAGGCAGAACAGTAACCAACTTTACATTTTGCCAATGACATTGATGGACTAGCAAGAAATGAGCAATAACTAGCTAGCTTAGTAGAGCTTTGACAAAACCTCTGCATGCCATAGCATGGAAAATCCGTGCAGAGAAGACCAAAAATGAACACCACCAAGGGCATCAGCACTGATATCAGGGTCCAAGGAGGTACGAAACTAGAAACAGTCCACAGCTTAAAGTATTTGGGGGCAGTTGTAACAGAAGGATTGAAGCTTGAAGTACTCTCCAAGATTGTGCAGACAACAGCAGTGCTGACAAAGCTGAAGCCCATCTGGATCGACAAGAACTCAATACTCAGTTCAGAGGTCAGAATGATGCATTTACAGGTGATCTCCACATTTCTCTACGCCTGTGAATCATGGACCATAACAGTTGACTTAGAGAAAAGGATACAGGCCACAAGGATGAGATGCTTTCGAGAGATTCTCTTCGACTCGTATAAAGACCATGTCACCAATGAAGAAATATGACAAAGGATCAGACAAGCCATTGGGCCTCATGAATACCTGACACAATGAGAAAAAAAATAAACTGGAGTGGTATGTGCATATCTCATGATCAGGACTTGTGAAGACAATCCTGCAAGGCACTGTATAAGGAAGAAGAGAGGCAGGCAGAGAAAGGGGTTGGAAGACAACATTCAGGAGTGGACAGGCTTAATACCAAGCTACTCACTGAGAATTATGGAAAATCGAGAGGAATTGAGGAAGCTGGTTGTTCAGTCTCATATGGTGCCCCAACTGTCTACCATACTATGGGACTGATGATGATGATGAAATAAAAATATAGAAGAATGGGCTTAAATTTCAACAATAAAATTTATGGGTACCAGCTGTTTTATATTGATTCAATATTTACTTACAAACTTGCACAGGTAAAGGACAGGCAAATGTGTACAAATACAGTTTCTGTACTGACAAGTCCTGACCAGTGTCAGGGCTATATTGGCAGAATGTTACATGATACATATAGGAATATGGTCTTGCCATTTCAAACCATAATGGAAAGGTCTATATATGGTAATTTTGATGCTCTCAGTTTTTCGATTAGGAGTCAAGGCTGTATAATAGTTTGCCAGGCAAGCATTTTGATACATACCATATGTACTCTTTAAAGTCGTGTCCAGCTGCAAACTACCAATAGCCTGGCAGATCTGGATTTGTTCAGTTTCTTAAGAGCTGTCAGTAAAACAAGCAATGTACACCTCACCTGATCTTCGGTGTATTATGTATTGTGCAATAGCAGATCAGTCTGTGTTGTTTGTAGTAGGACTCAGTAAGTGAGGATATGGTGGTTTTTAAATTTTGACACAACTAAATGTGACTATATCAAGGCAATTCAGGTCATGTGTCAATAAATGCACCAAATCAACAAATTTTACAGTTTATGTCAAGGACTCAGGCTATGTAGACATATATGGTCTAATATTAGTCTCTTGCCTGAGAAGTAACTGATTTTAGGGGTTGGGAATATTTTTTAAATCGAGAGTTATACAAATGACACAAAGTGCTTCAAAATCATTATAGAACAATTATTTAATTTAAAAAATTGCCCAATTTATTAAGAATATTTCTTTTCTTTCATATACTTCTGACACTGATTGTGTTGAAACAGCATTGATTCAGTGGAACAGTTTAGTGAAAGCCTTTTTTAATACAGAACAAAGACTTAATAAAATGCATCCAAAGTTTTAAATATTTTATTAATGAAATTTATTTCATTGTCATTATAATTGGTTCAGTTTGTTGCTTTATGGTACAGCAGCAAAAGTACATAGGTTATTTATAAGCAAGGCAATTTTGAGTAACATGCCTTGCCTATGGACATACCATTATATCTGACCCAGGCTTATTGAATGGAAGAATTTGAATCTTCATAACTTTGGTTGTGAAGTCAGTATTCTAGCCACAGAGCCACTGTAGCTCCTAATATCATTAGAAAAATAATCTGATGCAGTCCACATTCTTTGCGTAAAATAAGGTCACTAACTCTGAGGAAATTTCAATTACAAATCTTGATCAGATCTAAATAAGTAATTTATAGCTGATGCTCCCAAAGTTTAGTTTGGGCATTTAATATGTCAAAAATCATGTCTTAAACTTATTTTCATCCTACTTGAATTAATGATTTTTTTTTCTATTCCAGGTGCTGTCCAATGCTAGGTTATTTCTAGAAAATATCATTAAGTAAGTGCTTTGTTCATCCAGAAGTTACTGTTCAATATAGTTTGGATTTTTAAGCTTGTCTGGCAGAAGGTTTTGTTTGTCTTCAGTAGATTGTCACCACTCTCAAAACCATATTTCTGTTCAGATATTGATAAAACTTGGTATGTAAGCCTGTATCATAAAGATGCTGCATGAGTTCAGTCAAGAGCTACATCCAGACCTATTTTATTGACGATCCTGCATTTGATTGGCTGTGTATTAAGATATTCAATACAATTTTAATGTATATGTGTGTATTTGGGATTTTTAATGTAGCTTTTTAAAAAGTTTCAGTCATATCTCTATGCTGTATTTAGCATGGCAGTTTATAATGTTGTCTAAGACTGAAGCATCATGCTACAGACATGTAGCATCATATCTCACCCAGTCACATGATCCTGACACACTGCCAACCACACCTAACATTAGCCTCTTAATGCTGAGTGCTAAGCAATGCAGCTGCTTGTACCATTTCTTATGAGTCATAGGTATGACTTGTCTGGTACTCAAACCTGTGACCACCACATCTGAGGCAGATGCTTTGACCTCTAGGGCACCAGAGCAGTCTTTATACAAGTTTTAATATAGCAGTGGGTCCATATCATCAAGATCACTAATTAGTTAAATTTTGAGCAAAAAATACTCATCTATGTGATTTCGTGGTTTAGCATGTTACCACCCTAAAAGGTGTAGTTTTTTTGTTGTTGGTGACATTATGATCTTGAACAAATTTGACAGTTTATTACTGCTGCAGTGATCTGACAGGGATTGGTTGTATTACTAAACATGCCAGTATGGTAACCAGTGTGCATTTTGGCTGTTTGACCAAATTAACCTAATTTGATCCACTCTTTTACCCAAAATGTTTCATGTGAAGAAAAAAAAAGGCTTTAGTCAAACCTAACAGAAAGAAAATGATTACAATTTTATTTCAGATTGAAACTCATTATTTAACTTCTTGGGAAAAAAAGCTGTTTTATTGAAATTATTATTTTATTTATTGGTTAATTTCTCTTTGGTACTCGCGTATCCATCTTCCCACATTTTCACTTCTAACTGCTGAAAGTAAGAAACAGTCTGACCAAAACAAAGTTGTCCGAATTGCCATCCAGAGTGAAACATGTTCATGTTAGAGCATCAGCAGAACATGGTATCGTTCAGATTTGGAATGAATTTATTTTTTTTAGCATATTTTCCTTATTGCTACTGTTTTTGAACAGTTATTGATGGAGCAAAATACTGGTGGATTAGCAGTTTTATATCATTCCTATGTTTATATTGTGGGGGGGGTGTTCTTTAACTTTTATCAAAATCCATTTGTTTTATTAACTGAAATCTCAAAGTAACTTTTATTAACTAAAATCTCATAGTAATTCCTGTTGTCATACATAACTGAAAAAAAAGTTTTAGAATTCTCCAATTAGTATTTAATATTTCTGTTCTTTGTTATCTACATTTTATTTAGTGATTTGCAATTTGTACCCTCTGTCATGGTTGTACATCCACTTTTTTCAACAGCCAACTGGAAACTGATGGCAGGAATATGGTTTTGAGCCCAGATTAGTAGACCATGTGTTGGATCTTCTTTGCTGTATTTTAGGAGTTATTTCAAAGTAAAAAGTAATGGTTAACACATCCATTGAAAAAAAAACTGGTTTGTATGTGAGTGTGTGTGAAATGTCTTTAAATTTGTATGTACAAATTAATATATGTGAATACAATAAATACTGATAATGAAGGGAAGAAGGAAATTTTTGCATAGACTCTTGTTTAACTTGGACACATTTTCTATAAAGCCTATTCTTAAGACAATTGTCCTCATTGCAGGTCAGTTCTAGGTTCATATTAGCTCCATTAAGGTAAAGGTCAGTTCCAGGTAAAGGTAGCATTTGTATACCACTGTAAGATAATAATTTTGGTGTATCGATAAATGCACTTATCCCATTGTGCAGGGAGCACTTTTTACCAATTTAGATATACAACTATGTGGCAGAGAATATAAAATTTAGTACTAGAAATTGGTCCAAATTTCTTTTGTGACTATCAGCTGTTAGGATATTTAAATAAAGGATTGTTGTGGGTTAAAGTACAACTGTAATAGTAATCAAAGAGACTATGTAGATTTTCTTTGCATGTATGTGTATATGTAGACTGTTTGAGAATTTTCCAAATATGAAATCAGTGCTTGTAAAATAAGTAACACATTTTGGATGGTGGCAGTAGTGGTGATAACAACAGTGTCATTCAGTGTTAAAGTTTTGTAGCCAGGTTCAGACATGAGAGGAATATATTGTTGCACAGATGAAGGTGAGACAATCGATCAAATAAATGTGTATGTATGTATATATATATATATATATATATATATATATATATATATATATATATATATAGAGAGAGAGAGAGAGAGAGAGAGAGAGAGAGAGAGAGAGAGAGAGAGAGAGAGAAGTCTTGTTCTGTATCTGTACAGTTAGTAAACCAGCTTCTTTTCTGGTCTGTCGTCCATTTTCCAGCAGCCATCCATCAGTTTGCTCAAGTTTGTTATCACTACTCTTCCTAAACTACTTGGAGGATTGCCATGAAACACAAATTGATGCCAGGGTCTAGCTGGTCCTAAATGAAAATAATGCTTCTTAGTTCTCCATTATTGCTACCAGGAAGCCATCTTGAAAATCTTGTATTACTGCTCCCTTGAAACGATAGTTGACATGGTGTTTTCATTAAAGGACTTCTTGCGCTGCTAAGTTAGTCATAAGTAAAAATAATGTTAATGTGACATATAATTTGGGATCCAATGCAGCTATCTGAAAAATCATTATTGTATCAAATGGAGGGTCACATTGATATGTTTTTGCTGCATGATTTCATGGGGGATTTCACTTTCTTCTGATGTCCAGTTGACCCTAAATGTAAATGGTGCTGAACTGGCATCCAACATGACTGCCTTAGCATAAGGTTTTCAGTTTGTCTTAAATTTTCAACTTGATCTTATTTACTAAACATTGTGCTGTTCTAATAACAGATATGGCCAGTACCTCTGCTAGCACTAAAATCTTGTATCTTCTTACTATGTCTGCTTGGCCCTAAATGAAAATGGTGCCACCTGGACATCCAATATGGCCACCACATTGGCCATCTTGAAAATCTTGTTATTGATACTCAGCATGAATGAGTGGTGATATCAACATTTTCACTTCAAAGACTTATGATGTTCAATATTACCAATATGCCAGCAATCGTAAAATTCTTGCTGTTCCAAGTGTTACATTGACATTGACATTGAGTTTTCACTAGAGGACATCAGAAAATGCATGGCTGGTCCTAAATGAAAAAGGTTGCGCTTAAGTATCCATTATGACTGCCACAGTAGCTATCTTGAAAATTATTGTTACTCATCCTGAATGGAGGGTTGTATCAACATGGGGTTCTCATGAAGATGTCTTAAGATGTCTTGTTGGTCTAAAATGAAAATGTTGTTAATATAACATCCAATATATACGCCACAGCTGCCATCTTAAAAAATCTTGTTATTGCCACGTCTTCTGAATGTAAAGTCACATAAGCATGGGGATTTCACTTGAAAACTTCTTTTGGTGTATAGTTCATCTCAAATATGAATTGTGACAATCTGATATCCAATGAAGCCACCATCTCTTGAAAATCATATCACTACTCCTCAGTTGAAAGTTCTGCTTTGAAAATATTGCTGATCTCGGATGCAGCCTGGATAACATTGCAGCCAGTCATCTTGAAAACCTTCTTATTGCACTTTTCCTGTATGGAAAGACAGATAAACATGGGGCTTTACCAGAAAACTTACAATGATATATAAATGGTCCTGAATCAAAATGGTTTGGATCTGATCTGATCAGAAATGTGGCTACCATGGCAGCCATTTTAAAAATCTTCCCATTGCTACTCCTCCTAAATCAAAGGTTATATTGACATGGGGTTTTTCACCAGAGGACTTGTATTGTCAAGTTGATCTGACATCCAGTAAAAATTTTGTTATAGAATTCATGGTCATATCAAGATATAGTTTTCACCAAAAGACTTATGATATATGTTGGTCCTAAATGAAAATGGTTCACAACAGACATCTATCTAGAATGGCAGCCACAATGGGCATATTGAAATGTCTTTTGATAGTGCCTAGTTTGTTCTCCATGAAAATAGTACTGATTGGCTGCAACCTTGAAAATTTGGTTTGCTGCTTTCCCTAAAAGGATGGTCATATTGACAGTGTTTTTACCAAAAGACTGATGATGTCTTCTTACTTCTAATTAAAAATGGTGGCAAGCTGACATCCAACATAAGCATGCACCACATCAACTAAATATGAATATGTTACAGCTGAAAAATATAGAGATGTTTTCAACTCAGCACATAACGAAGAAATGGTCTTAGCCTGAATTCCAGGAAGGTCTTTTCCGCACACACATCAGCCTTTCCAATAGACTCTTGTTAGAATTATAGCAGCAAGATATGTACTATGTTTATTGTTTTATTTTTTTGGGAAACTTTCTTAACTCTTCCCTTTTATTCTGCAGATATGGAATTCTGATAGATCCTTTAGCATATCTTCAGTTATTCCTAAGTCAGCCTGCCAGTTGGCCCAACCTGTGCTTATTATTAGGTAAGCATTTGTAGTATGTTTGTCCATTGTCATTTTTATACTTAAAATTATTTTGTGAATTCAGTTTATTCTGTTTTCCACATTTTGGTGGATACTTTGGTTGTTATAAACAAACCAATAAATTTAAAGACACAACAAAACAACCTAAAACCTCAACACAAATTTAAGCCAAGACAGCATTATGGGAATGTAGTGTTACATGTCTATTGGTCCATGCATCTATTTTTCCAGTATATGTTGGTTAAAGTTTGCATTTAGTTCACTTCATGTACTATAATCAGGCCTGTTTTATCTTTTCAAGTTGGTGGCTAATACAGGAAGGCAGGCAGCCAAGGGTGTTAGCTAAGCAAGCATGCATTAATATTATTGGATGGGATGTGTCCAATAGCATGCTTTCCCTGAACAATTTTGAAATTTTTTAAAAATGTAAAATGGAGCTTTATTGCATATTCTGATATCATCAAACACTTTTCATCTTGCTGTCAATGCATTTTTAGTCATTTTTTTTTTTTAAATTGGACTATGTAGATATCATCTGCTGTGTGCAACTTACTTTCACCAAAATTTAAAAAAAAGTTCCAACTTGTTTCAAATGCAGGGTTCTTGAGAGTGATCAATTCCAATTTTGGAAAGAAATAGGCCTTGAAAAAAAAACAACAAAAATATTAAAATTTTAAGCATACTATAAGGGTATTTTTAAGTTGTGCTATTCAAGTTTCCAATACAATACAGTAATATTCAAATTTCAATGTTTTAAGTCATTAGTTTAATTATGAAATCATTGTTTATTTGACAATAAAGATTTTTAATTAAAATATTATTTGACCTGTTTTTACAGTAAATTTAAACTTTCATGGATTATGTATCCAAGAAACTCCACATCCAGTTGTACTGGGTTTTAGTGTAAATAACAATCCTGTAGGTGCTTGGAAAATTTATCCAGAATGTTCATTCAGACTCATAAAGGCCCTGAGTGGTCTAAAGCACTCTCCATTACAGATCACTGCCATCTCACCTCTGTCTGCGTGGGTTCAAGTCTGAATTTTGGTGAATGTGTATATGTGAAAGCTTGCCAGTAGCATCTCTTGGGTTGGTGGTTCTTTCCGCAGATTTCCCAGTTTCTTTCTCCACCATTAATACTGGCAGCCATGTATAGCCTATTGTGTGCTGAAAAATGGCATTAAGCCCCAGAACAGTAGAACAACATTCAGGCTCATCAGTGATTTGGTCATGTAGGCACATGGATACTGTTCCACAAACTCTAAATCTTAATACCTGAAAATAAGAAAAATCCATGTGAAGTAAGAGGCATTTGAATATACAAAATAATTTTATGGCTTTTCAGTACCTTAAATAAGCAGTGGATTCCTACTTTACAATGAAGATCATTGTAGATTGTGCTGTAATGTCATAACTGGAATTTCTATGAAATTGTTATTAATGGGACTACATTCAAAACTGGAGTGGAAATCTAGCTTTTTATAATGCACTAATTGTTTCAAATCAAATGGCAGTGTGAGCATGTAAATTTCATTTGAATCAGATTTGATAAATGTATAACTAATTGTTTACTTCAATTTATTACACTGTTTACTGGAAGTAAAAGGTTGTCAGTAACTGTAAATCAGGTGAGTGGGTTCTACCAGTTGCTGTTTTTCAGAGACATCCCTTTGTGGTTGGGCATCCATGTTCCATTAACACATTGGTAGTTTCAAAACCCTCGACAATTTATTCCACAAAAGTAAATGAATTAAGTATATTAAATTCAAACACAAAATAAAATATAAAAAGCATGCATATTTATGATCTTCATTGCACATTTTTATAATATTTGTCATATTATATGGGTATACATTAACCTGTTTCTTTTTCTCAGTGATATTTTCAGCATCCTGTATGAACCACCTGTAAGATGGCCACACTATAAGATGATAAACTTATTTGTGCTTTTCAACATTTTAATTTTTGTCAGCTTCAAATTTTATTTTCCATTTTATTGCCAAAATACTATAATACTGAACCATGTGCTTAGCTCTTTTTGCATTTCCTTTCAGTTTCCAATGTGTTTATCTTAGCAAGTTTTTATACAGAGTGTTTTCTCTCGAAGGTGAGTAAAGAATGCAAAAATTATTATGGTGAACTATAAGATAGATTTTTCAATGATTTGATATAAGTAGGTAAAAAAATATGCAGTAGCTTACCTTTGTATGGTATAATTAGTTTTGTAATTAGTACAGTTAAACCTGTCTTGAAAGGCCATTGCTGGAGATCACCTGTCATGAGACTCCAGATTCTCAGTACATAGAGTTTTTGATTATACAAGTTTTGTGTCTTGTCATGAGACTGCCTATCTTGAGAGATCATATTTTTGTCAGAAGAGATGGTTTGTCAAAAAATGCTTGATTGTACATGGGCTCATCTCTGTGGTTCTCATAATTTGAATATTTGAGCCATATTCAATTGAGTAGAAGAATATGGATGCTATTCAACATCTCAATCTTTGTTTGGTGTTTCTTATTACATTAACACTTAAATATGGCAATTGTTGAATAATGCCTTGCCAAGTGACATATGATAGTGGCCAATCTGGGCTGGAACTTTTTTAAAAAAATGCTCAACCTTCTTTAACAATTTCAGAATGCAGAACACTCAAATCACATAAATGATTTATTTGATCGGGAAACTATTTTTTCTCAACGTTACCATATTTATTGTTTTACCTTTAGCTATTTGGTTTTGAATCGCTAGCCGATACAGAACCTTTTTACTATTTGTATATAATGAAGGATATAACCTTTTGTATGGCGCTAAATGGCCTCTTTGTGCTGGTGTGCCGTAACATTTCAACCAACCAAATGATTTAGTTTTGTCACTTTTCCATACAGCTATGAACTAAATCAGTTCTATTCCACACTTTTTCTAGAGTAGATATTACAAATGTTATGTAACAGTGTTTTAATAATGTAGTTTGAGTTTGAAGAGATGTTAGCTTGAGAGCAAGTACTTGTTTCACTGTCACACAGCTTGATATGCATCAGAAATGCAGCACGTCATATTTTGCTTTAGTTGAGCTCATCCTGCTGTAAGGTATTTTGTCAAGAGGCTTTCAATGGTCAGTGAGAGTAAAGAATCTTGGATACAACATGGCAGTTAACCCAGCCTGGACTGGAAATGAGCTTGGAACTCGTCCAGCATGCTGACCATGAGCTTTTATGCATCTCTCAATCAACTGCCTTGCTGTTATTAGTGTACATCAGAGATGCAGAACAGTAGTTTTGGTTTAGTTGGGCTCATATTTGTCGTTTTGTCTAATGCCATTTTGCAGTGAATCAGTAAAAAAAGCTTCTGTGCCAGATAGTACCAATTTAATAGGTACTGTTCACTATTGTTTTGACAATTCTGTGCATATATGAATACTTAGCACATTTCAGGAGGGGCAATTTTTTAAAATTCTATAGCCATTTTAAGATTTATGTAGACAAAAAACAACAAATTTTTTCTCCATTTTTTCAAACCATTGTGCTATTCAAAGTGATGTCAGCATTAATTATTCATTCATTTGTGCATATGGCATTTCAAAATAACCAATATTTTAAAGTGACAAAGTGACCACAGTTCAGTATTTAAGATTGTAAAAGAAATTCAAATTGTATTCACTCCACAGCTTTCACCATTTCACTGCACTGAAGGATTAGCAGCTGTACTTTCCTTGTTGGTCTGGCATTGCTGGAGTAAAAAAAATTTATCTGTTGGTGGAGATTTTTAATGAATTAAGAAAGTTGGACTGAAACCTCTTTTGTAATTAACAATTAATTAATTTTATAATGTGCTTGAAAGAACAATATGTATCCAGTGAACCATAGTAGCTCAGTTGGTAGAGCATCTGACTTGAACTTAAGAGTTAAGGCTTTTGTTCACTACCTACCCAGAACATGCTGGGTTGGCTAACTTGGTGTATGCATGGGCAAGGCATTTAGCTTTCATTTCCTTGTAATGTGTTGGAAACCAACAAACCATCAACCATCTTGTTCAAAAGTTAACTCGTGAACCCCTTGTGCAGTGTTTATAGGGCAGGAGGTGGTAGCTTACTTCAGAGCAACACAATAAAGTGGGTGGTATTATAGAAAGGTAGACAGATGTAGCTTTATGATGATACCAAATAATATGGATGCTCTAGTTGCACTTCAAAATACAGAGGGTAAAAGGTCACTTTTTTGACAAATTTTTTTTTCAGCCAAAATTTGCCTGAGGTCGTGATCTGGTTTTGTGTCCAGATTTTAGTCTTTTGGTCTAAGATTTAAAACAGACCAGTCTAAATTGCACACAGGTGAATCTTTACAAAAAGTAGGTTAAGATGGGCATTTAGAATGAAGTGGTCTCGACACGAATATGATGGGTTCTTTAAGCAAAAAAAAAGAAAAAACAAGTCTATTTTTTACCTTTCTGCTCATGTTTAGGCAAAAGAGCCAATGCAAATCGATGTTTCTAACACAAATAGGCATTAAGTTAACCAGAAATGTCTTGGAAGTCAATGTATTAGGATGTATTTAGAAATATCTCCCAAAATGGATTTCCTACTCGCATTTCATACAGAAACGACAAAAACCTCCAGGGGTTAATGAGTTAATATTACAGGGCCTAGATAGCGTGGTTATAGCAAGTTTATCTACCACTTCTTTGCTTCAATTTTCAATAACAAGTTCTGGAACGTGAAAAGAGATCAGTTTGATATCTGCTATTTTCATCAGTCTCCTATGCTTCCTCCATCACAAAGGCTGTCAAATACTAGCATCAAATCTGCTGAGAATATGTTGTGAAACGTAAGATCTGGTTTGATTCTTTATGGCACAGCAACTCAGAGATTATTTAGTGCCAAGGCACTTGGAGAAAGTGCCTTGCCCAGGGTAGTTTAACAGGCTGGTGTGTTGGTATTATTTGAACTTGCACCATTTCATTTGTGAATCTGGCAGACTAACCACTGTAGATCCTGAAAAATATATAGTTTAAAGGCTGGTTCATCAGGTCATGCATTATACTCACCCTTCCATGAACAGTATTGAGATTTACTGACACATTCCATTTTGTGATGGCATCTGAGTATACATTTATAACTGTTTCATGTACTTTACATGTGTGTGTGTATATATTCAACACTTCATATATTTCATTTTTCTGCTAAATGACCAATTTATTCATTGTTTTGAAATATAATAGGTAACTTTGTGATAAAATTGTGTAATTTTTTGAACTCATTATGTTTCAGAATCTCATGCATTTTTTGCTATTGATGGCAATGAATAAGCTATTTTTTTAAATTTTATTAAATTGCTTCAAGAACATACCGCTCAGGTGATCTAGTGGTTAGAGTGTCCGCCTTTAATGCGGGAGGTTGTATGTTTGATCTCCAGTCGAGTCATACTAAAGACTTATAAAAATGGTACTAACAGCTGCCTTGCTTGACGCTCAGCATTAAGAGGTTAGTGTTAGGAATGGTCAGCCTGGTGTCAGGATAATGTCACTGGGTGGGACATCATGCTACATGTCTGCAGTATGATGCCCCAGTGCTAGACATCACTATAAACTGCTACACTGCAGACATTGTAGTAATATGACTGAGAAATTGTTAAAGCTACGTTAAAGTCATACCCATACTGGCATATCGGACGTAAAGAAATTACACTATGGCCTACATTTCCAGAGTGTGCTTTAAAATTCATACATGACTTGCTTTGCTTTTGGCTCTACTCATCATAGACCAGAAAAGCTAATAGGATGGTCCCTCAAACTGTCCATCTATCCATTAGTACAAGTTATCACTACTACTACTAAATTACATGGAGAATTGCCATAAAACTTTACACATAGTCATCCGATATCTATTTAGATGTAAATGAAATTGTGCCACTTTGAAGTTAAATATGGTCAACACAGCAGCCATCAAGATAATCTTATCAGCCAATAGTGCCAATATGATTTAAAATATTGCTGCCACAGCATCTAACTTGAAAATCATATTGTCGCATTTCTGATTATGTGGACATATCAAGATGGAATTTTCACTAAAAGACTTGTATCAGGTTAATTTGAAAATGGTGCTTATCTGACTTCCAATATGAATCTTTGAAAATCTTTTTGACCAGTATGGTATCTGTCCCTTTTGAGGGACTTGTACTTTTATTGTCTAGTACATTATAAACTAGAGTCCCTCAAAAGGGATAGATGCCATACTGGTCAAAAAGATTTTCAAAGAATTCATATTAGAATACACAAAGAATACTAGCAAATTAAAGTATAACACGGCAACTGTATTCTTTGCATGGACTCTTGTCACCTTTTGCTTAAAGTCTATGCACAATTTGATATCAATATATGTTGTATGCTATCTTGTTATGCAAGAAGTCAGTTATGTCCTGCTTTGTGATAAATAAGCAAGGATAACTAATTAATTCAGCACCACTGAAATACCATGTATCATGAGGGTTTCTGCACAAAATGCACACATTCATTCAAGAAGTTGGGCATAAAAAATTATTTGTAAACAACAAACTTTGATAGTCAAATTGAACAGTTTATAGAAACAAAAAGATAGTTTATTTCTGATTTAATAAAATTTACAAAGACAACAGATGTACATGTATTAAAGCAGAGTTTAGGATTAAACCATATTTAATACAAGAAGTAGAAGTCACAAAAAATGATAGTAAACAATACAAGTATGCTCTTTTACTTTTCTAGCATTTAAATTAAGTATTTGTCAGATCTAATTAGCCTTAATCACAATTATGGAAATAAATTGCAGTATCAGTGATTGATTGGACTATTCTGTATGCATAGGGAGTCAATGGCATATGGAAATCTCAGTATCAGTGATTGATTGGACTATTCTGTATGCATAGGGAGTCAATGGCATATGGAAATCTCAGTATCAGTGATTGATTGGACTATTCTGTATGCATAGGGAGTCAGTGGCATATGGAAATCTCAGTATCAGTGATTGATTGGACTATTCTGTATGCATAGGGAGTCAGTGGCATATGGAAATCTCAGTATCAGTGATTGATTGGACTATTCTGTATGCATAGGGAGTCAGTGGCATATGGAAATCTCAGTATCAGTGATTGATTGGACTATTCTGTATGCATAGGGAGTCAATGGCATATGGAAATCTCAGTATCAGTGATTGATTGGACTATTCTGTATGCATAGGGAGTCAGTGGCATATGGAAATCTCAATATCAGTAATTGATTGGACTATTCTGTATGCATAGGGAGTCAGTTGCATATGGAAATCTTAGTATCAGTGATTGATTGGACCATTCTGTATGTATAAAGAGTGGATGAGATATGAAATAAAACTCAGTATCAATCTCACCATCTTTTGATTATTGGTTGCTGGATGTCTTCTACTTCTGCTTATCATTTAAAACTAGGCCAACTGAAACATATAGGCCACACAATATTCTGGTGTGTATGTGCGTGTGTCTATATATATATATATATATATATATATATATATATATATATATATATATATATATATATATATATGTGTGTGTGTGTGTATGTATGTATGTATTACGACCATGTAGTTAAGTGTGTGTGTTAAGAAATAAATTCTGTATAAATCTTTTTATTTCATTAAATGTAATTATTATGCTTATGTTAGCATGGGCCTAATATGTTGTTAGAAACATAGTGTTTACTTAAATCATTAATGTGCCTCATGTAAGCATGAGCTGTGTATGATGGTTGTTGTTGTTGTTGTTGTTGGGCTTAACGCCATTTTTCAGCACAGGATAGGCTATTCATGGCAGCCAGTATTAATGGTGGAGGAAGAAACCGGGAAATCACCGGAAAGAACCACCGACCCACGAGAAGCTACTGGCAAGCTTTCTCACATATCCACATTCGCCGAATCCTAGACTCGAACCCACGCGGACAGAGGTGAGATGGCAGTGATCCGTAACGGACAGCGTTTTAGGTGTATGATGGTAAATTTGTCGCAAGTAAATATTCAGGAATAGCTATGAAAACAGCTGATACTTGGTCAGGTTTTACTAAAGTCCAGATGTATTGCGAAATTACATTGTCCTCCATGCGTGTATACATGAAACAACATATATTTGCTTAATTTATATGCTTAGTTATTTGTAAAAAAGTACAGCGTCTGCCAGTCAGTCAATGGCAGAGTCATAGCCGATTTTAACATGTTATAGTCACACAACTTCTATTACCTTAAAAAAAGGTATTTTTGTGCTAGAAGTCTGTGTGTCTACTTAGAACGACATGTGTTTTGTTAGTGGAGCTAATTGAACTTCATCTTTCTAAATAATTATTTTCCTGGAGAACAACACTACTGGTTTGGACAAAGACATTTTCTGAAAATATTCTAAATTGGAATGGAACAATTCAAACTGTGCTTCACTGTGTAAATTCTCGATGTTTGTATTAGCCTTTGTCTGATGTCATCATCTGCCATCTTGGACCGGAACTGAACTTGACTGTCAATTTAGATCTGTTCACAGGACCTAAGTCTTTTATATCTTTAGAACAAACAATCTGGATCTCTTTCATAAGTCTTGTTTCACATATTTACATTTTTTCCATGTTTTCTAGGGAAATAAAATATTTTTTGTTAAAATTTGAAAAGCTTGTTGTCTTTACTCTTTCTTTGTATTACTTTGAACAAGCCAATGCATAACAATATATATATATATATATATATATATATATATATATATATATATATATATATATATATATATATATATAGACACATACACTGTCAGTGACATCTGTATCTCTTGTTTCAGGGTATCATATCAGAAAAGCTGGGTCTGGTGGTGTACACAACCAACTTGACCCTACTGCTGGTTATCCCTGCTGCTGTCATCTTGTACATTCACCCTAACCCAGGTGCACCATCCATCAGGATTATGTTTTTTTTAAAAATATTTTGAGGAATTATTTTTAGAACGAGAAGAAAAATGATACTATTTATTTAAGTGCCACAAAGATAAACTTGAAAAAAAACTCTTATGACTTTTTATTTCATAGTGGTTTATTTTCTTAGTGAAATGCAAGATCTAATATTGAAATGAAACTGAGATAAACTGTTGAGTATAAATGCAGTTAAAGATTTGTTTTCTTTATTCAGATGTATACATAAGCAAGGATTTTATTAGGTTTAAAAGAGCTTTGTGGGTTATGTGTGCTTGATATTTGCAATTTAGGATAACCTGATATCAAACACTAACAGTAGTAATGCTCAAACTAAATATAACAAGATATTTTTATCTTGCCTGAGGACAGAGGCATAACACTTCCAGTAGCAATGATGATCACGTCTGCGTCATCAATTGTATTAAAGTTTAATGGTATTTCTTTACATTTACGAATTTTACCTTCTTTTTACATCAATATCTGTATTTGGCAGAGACTTTGCAATAATATTACTAAGTACTCTGATTTGCTAGAAATTCCTGTCTCAGCATGTAAGTAGAAAGCTTAGGGTGACATAAGGCAGAGTATATTATTTAATGGTGTCCATTCATCTGTTTATTGCCAATTTCATTTCTGCATTTATTCACCACTTTCAAGTTCCTCAGAAAAATATGGCTTCTGCACTGTAACTAAAATTATCTGCCATCTGCATTTACCCAGCTTTGTGGATATGTTGCACTTGGGATAAGGAGGATCGTTTATTTTTTTGTCACACAGTCAAAGGTCAAGTTCAAATTGATGAAGAAATTGTTTGCTCAAAAAACCTAATTCTTTAACATGTATGGTTAAAAAAAACTTTGCTGATTGGTTGCACATGGTGTGAAGAAGAAACACATTGATTTTGGGGTTAGAGGTCAAGGTCAATGTGGATGTTACTTCCAGGTCTTGCAAGTATGCAAATAAAGTGTATATGAATGTTATTTGAAAATTAGCTGTGCATGGAATCTCGTGCAATGAAAAGAACTCAACATAAAAATCTACAATGCATGAATAATCTTGTGAAACTCTGCTGTGTTAAGTTCTGTGTAAGGTTATCTGCTTTATTCTTGATTACCAGATGGTTTTTTTGTATGTGTTTCTGGTGCCTTTTTCCATATGTCTTGCACTTTGCCCAACTGTTCTTGACCAGAAGTTCATTCATTTGCACTCAGGGCAGCGGCCAATCTTGAGCAGTTATTAAATTGCTTCAGAGTTTATGGAGACATCTGATCAAATGGAAACAGTTTATGTTCTTATGATTGGAATTGATTGGGACTCAAACTATATGCAATGAACTATAAAAGAACAAGATAAAATTTGAGTCCAAGTTTCAGAGATTGTCATGGTTTTAAGTTAGAACAGCTAGCCAAGCACATACCTCTCCAATCCACAGAGAATGAAATATTTCTATTCACCATTCATGCTGCAATGAGAAACAAATGAACTTCAGAAAATGTCACAGAAAAATCATCACATAGGTAAAAAATAATGGCATGTGTTCAGGTGTTATGGGTGAGATTTTTAGCAAATTTTAAAAAGCAACTAGAGAGCTCTTTCATAACCGAATTACTTGCAGCATCACTGCTGTGAGTGAAAAAAGAAAAATGGTTTTGACACCATATCTCTTGTTCTTCACACTTTGTTGTTGCCAAAAATTTGTGGATGGCTTGTACTTGTGGAAATAACTCTGTCTTCAGGGTAATTTACTGACTGAAGAATAATGGTGAGCCCCCTATCAGGTAAAGTTTCAAAATTTTTGGATGGCTTGTACTTGGGGTAAAGAAGAATCCTGTTGGTGTTGAAGGTAAATTGTCAGATGTCGAAATCACTGACGGAAAAAATAAAGTTGTTACCTCACAGTAACATTAATTCTGCATCCATGGCTTGCACTTGCGTAAGAAGACTTGCTTTAAGGTCAAAGTCACTGACTCAAAAAATGTATTTAAAAAATGTTTTCCATGCAATGACATTAATTTTACAAACCTGGACCAAACTTTGTAGATATCATGCTCTCTGGGTTGGGGAGAAGCCCATAGATTTGAAAGTGAGAAGGTCAGGACTATTGACAGAAAGAAGATAAATGCTTTCTGCTCCGTAATTTCAATTATTGACATTGAGGACCATTAAACATGGTGCATATTGGTTCTTGTTGCATTTTTATCAACAACACTAATGTTTCTGGATTAAAATTTATTGAAAGCCACATATCCTTATCAGTTATAAGCTTACAATTTTAGCATAGTGTTAATAGCACATGGTTTGTCAAAATTCCAGGGAACATGACTGTGTCATAATCTTGTTTGCAGGTGAGACACTGTTTTGAATAACACTTGTTTTAGTAAACTTAGAAAAAAAACTCTAATGCAGTTTGTTTCATTTTATGATTAATATAACTTTTAATTTTACTTGTTATGTTGTTATCCTCTTTTATAATATTTGCATCGTTTAGAAGGATTTATTCTCATCAAGCATTTTTGTCTCTTTTTGATATTTAGATTTTGAAACTTACAATTTACACAATATAACCAGTATTGTGTAGAAGTGCCATTAGACCATACATACAAACATAGCACATATGGTCTAAATATTTATAGGCTTCATATACTTATATATATATATATATATATATATATATATATATATATAAATATATATATATATATATATATAAAATACAAATCATATGGCGAATAACAACCCTCTCAAGCGTACTGGATCCACCAAGGGATCACGTTTGTCAGGGATTAATTAAAATAGATGCAATAAACTGACGACGAACAGTACGAAACTAGTAACTAACTAGCCTAAGCGCTTTCGACTCTTAATGAGTCTTTTTCAAAGGCAAATACAAAACATAGTTACGACAAACAAATAAACACAAAAACATGTTTGTAAACCTCTACATTTTCTATCTTAGAGGTTTAATGTAGAGGTTTACAAACGCAACGTTTTTGTGTTTATTTGTTTGTCGTAAACTATGTTTTGTATTTGCCTTTGAAAAAGACTCATTAAGAGTCGAAAGCGCTTAGGCTAGTTAGTTACTAGTTTCGTACTGTTAGTCGTCAGTTTATTGCATCTATATACATATATATATATATATATATATATATATATATATATATATATATATATATATATATATATATATATATATATATATTCATATACTTATATGCTGTCCTATACTTGTGTGTCCATGCCCTCAATGCTTTCTTTTCTTGATAGTTTTTTCAGTGGTGACACTTGGAACATACACATTGATATTCCTCAAACTTGTGTCATATGCCTCAGTGAATAAATGGTGCCGACAGCAGAGAGCAGAAAAAAAGAAAATTAAAAGGACAAAATCTGTCAGCATCAGTGAAAAAGGTAAGAATAAAAAAAAAATAGTGGATATTGAAAAAAAATTTGGGATTGTTGAAACTATTTTGACATCATGTCAGTGTAGTTTAAACAGTACTAAGATTTTTATATAATAACCATAAAAATTCAAAGTACAGTCAGACTTGTCATTTGTAGCCTGCAATGGAAAAATTTCTGAACCATGGAAAAACTCCAAACTGGCCACTGTACATAGGTTCACTTCTCAGACTTGTTCTTCAACAAGGTCATGCACTGAATACCATTATTATTATATTTTTCCCCATTATTATATTTATTATTAGTAGTAGTAGTAGTAGTATCATAGACAATTGGCATAATGTCATACTCAAATGATTCACCTTATAAATTTACTTTTAATAAATTCTGGTAGAAAAGATTATATTCCTAAATTGTGTTTGTCATAAAATACATTTTTGCTTACATAATGCATTAAGGAGGTAGCCAGCTCAGCTGCCTGTATGTTTCTGCAAAGTTGGCTGTCTCGGAAGTAACAGACCATGGCCAAATGTGGAAAGTGTTACCCCAATTACTGATGAGTAACATTTCTTTTAAGGTGAACACCATTTCTATCCTGTACATTGAATCACTTTACGTTAATGGGTATCAAATTTAGTGGTTTGGTTTCATGGCTGCTTAATTTCTTGTATTTTTCATTTTAAAAATGAATTTAAATAATTAGGTGACAGGATATAATTTATTCATCTCTTAAAAGTTTTCACCATCATCCACTTCACCACTGTGTTGACCCATTGGTTAGTCCATGGGTTTGAACCTCAGCTGAGTCATATCTTGGACTTATAAAAATGGTGCTAACAGCTATCTTGCTAGACGATCAGCATTAAGAGGCTATTGTTAGGACTGGTTGGCCTGGTGTCAGGCTAACGTGACTTGATGGAACATCATGCTTCATGTCTGTGGCATGATGCCCCAGTGCTGGACATCACTATACACTGCCACACTGCAAACATTGTAGCAGTATGACTGGAAAATTGTTAAAGCTACATTAAAAATCCAAATCTCATGCATGCACACACACACAAAAACACACACTTCCGACCAAATAGGCTTAACCCGTACTGCAGTGATTGTATTAAGTTATTCATTGCTAACAATTAGCATGAATGCTACAGTCTTTCAGAAGATGGTGACATTCTTTTGCATGTTTTCCAGATCAAACAAGCTTGATGCCACTGTCATAATTAGTGCAAACAAAAGGCATTATCATTCTTTAACTTTTTTAAAGAAGTACACTGCATGGAGAGGCTTCAGTCTCATTTTTAGGGAGAGTACTGCATACCTATGTGCCAGGTGGATTCATAGAACCACCTGATATATCTATCAATAAATTCTTAAATGAGGATTTTAAATTACCACATCAGGAGTGGTATTCATCCCAAGTTATTGCTCTATTAAATGAATGGGAGAACATTGGAGATGTTATTATCAAATTAGGTCCTGATCAACCTGAAAAAAATCTAGTTAATTAATGCATAGTGGATTATCTCCCCACATTGGATGAACATGATTATAATGGGTTTCCTTGAAAAACTGCATTCATATCCAAATTATTGTTTTTGTTATCTCTTTTACAGGTGCTAGCACTGTTGCCAATGGAAGAGAAGAAACAATATGGGTTAATTACCCAGACAACCTCATTTATTCAGGTATAGTTGCCTTATTGGTTTTGCCAACTCACCGACTTTTATGCTGATATAATACTAAACAAATACATTTTCTAGTCTTAAAGTTGTCTTCGTCATTTTGTTCAGTAACCCATTGTCACTTATTGATGTAATTTGAATCAGTCAGAATCAGATATTTGGGTTGGCAATATAGCTTGCAATATTTTGAGTATTCTCAGAAGGAAGGTAATGAACACATGAAAACATGCCAAGATATTTACCTCTTTTGTATTGTAATTTGTCACTCCATGGCATGCATAATTGTCATTGATTTTAGTGCAGAAAGAAAATGATCTAATGGATTCATGATGCAAATATCTTCTATTTTCACATCAGACATTTACAGTTTCTTCATGCATTGGTGTCTTCCTCCTGATCAGGTTCAGAAAGACTAATTTGTTTCGGGGGAAAATAAATCTCTGCACTGTTTCCAACCATCCTCGTGTCTAATGTAGTATTTTGACATGGCTCTCTATGCTCTAAGGCCAAATGATCTTATAATATGATCCTATATCAAGTGTGCTTCATCCATCACATGTCCATCAACATTGAATAGTTTCACTTTAATTCAAACCTGGCTTAGAGCATTCTGACATAAGGCTTTTAAAGTTTGTATAGATCACTTTAAAGTTTGTATAGATTGATTCATATATCATCATCAGTGAAAATTTAACAGCCTTTAAACATCTTGTGAAAACCTGCAGAACATAATTTTAAAAAATTTGATGGGAAAGATTGGCTTTAAAAAGTCTTCAAACTAAACTCCAGCAGAATGTTACCACAATTGACAGAAAGCATATTGGCATAAAAGCCATTCAGATTTTTACAAGTTAGGTCTTCTTATAGCCACCATTGTTCAGAGTAGAAGAAAACTTAAGTTAAATGATTTCATGAAAAAATTACTGTATAAAATTTTATTTATTTAACAAAGTAATGACTCGACCCATCAGATTCACAAAAATGAAGTCAATCCATCTGGAATAATGGCTGACATTACTCAAACATCAGAAACCTTTAAATAGCTTTATCTTGGCAGGCAGTTGCTAAACAGAATTTGACCATTGACAGAAAGCATTGTGCACTAAATTGTTTTTAGTTTCACACAAAATCTATCACATGATATTGCCACGGTTACTTAAAATAAATGAGCTCTTAAATTACTTTTTACAGTTCGCTGAGCAGAATTTAACCAGATTTGACAGAAGGAATTGTAGCATACAGTTCATTTTATTATACAGATAATCTCAATCCAGTGTCAAATTTGGCCAATGTTGAAAACAAAATGACCCTGAGATTTCACAGTGAGTGACCAACATAATTTAACAAAATTTAAGAGAAAATATTGGGGCATACAAAGCTTTTAAAACTTATATAAAAACTAATGCCAATATGCCATCAATTACATTATTGTTGTTAAATATGGAAATTTGTTTCAGCAGCTTTTCAAAAACTACTGTTCAGAATTTTACTTAACTTTACCTTTATATTGGTTTTTATAACAAAATCCATGAACAAAAAATTTGACAAAGCAGGTATGCATACAGGTCTTTCCAATTTAGTACCAATTAAGTCAATCCATCTTCAAATAAATGGTCAATGTAGCTAAAAGTAACTTCTACATAAATTGTCTTTAACTGCTGTTTTTGAAGCCACCATTTATATTCATGAACAATGAACTATTCAGATTAACCAGTGTGCCAGCTATATTTGATGTAAGATCAGCGCTGGTTTAATTTAGGACACCATTGGGGGACTTTTGGTGAATTTGACCTCCATTCAAGAATTAGTGACAAAATTTTCAATATGTTCATTGTGACAGCCCCAGTACTAGATATCACTATAAAAACACGATTTTCCAGATGGCTGCTGTATTGGCTGTATGAACTGCTGTTTCCATTTAGGACCATCTTGACCTTTGGGTGAATGTGTGCATAGTTTTATGGCAACCATGCATGTAGTTCAGGTGGAGTAGGGGTAACAAATTTGTGATAAAGGTTATTGGGCAATGAACACATCCCATAAGCTCTTCTGGTCTATGACCAAGCTTTCTCAGAAAAACCGAATTGGAAAAGTAAACCAAATTTGAAAGCATCATTCTTTATGATGTACATCTTCTATTCAGTATGGATTCAATTGCTAAAAAATAGAAGACCCTTTTAATGTCAAAAAAATGTCATACTAACCCAGATTTCTTGGCCTACTCTCTTGGTATTTGGTTTTCATTTAGATGATCAGACTCACTTTAGCCTCTTGGTTAAAATTTTCCTTATTTCATTTGCTGTGGAGTAATGTTTCAAAATGCCAGCTTTCATGGATGGTACAAGCCATGTATTGAAAGATCTGACTTAAGTAGATACTGACAATAATGTCATTTTTGTAGAAACACCCACCAAAAATATGAGAGGAATTTGTTCATTTACTAATTTTACCTTATGATTTTATTCTCAGGATTCATGTTTCTTTGTTTAGACTCTTTTATGTTGGCAAATTATTTCCTCATATTTAGTAATGTGGAACTTTCATTATTCCCTGTAAAAGCAAGAAGACTTATTCAGTAAATTGGTAATTATCATGACAGTGTAAGGTAACTCCAAGTTATGAACACCTTGAGTCTATAATAAAGTTAATATGTGTACACTGATTGTGAAGAAAACCATAATAGTCTATAATAAGGTAAATATTATCACCTTGCATGTAAATTTCGCTGTGAATCAAGAAAGAGCTTATAATAAGTAAATATTTGCACACTGATCGTAAATCTCAATGTAATATCAGAGCACCAAGAGTCCATGATATAAATATTATCACTCAGCTTAATAATATATTATATAATAAAGGCAACTATTTTTCTTCAGATTTATACTACTTCATGGGAGCACCAACTTTGTGCTATGAACTGAACTTTCCAAGGTCCCAGAGGATCAGAAAAAGATTCTTGTTGAAAAGGTTTTTAGAAATGGTGTGTGTTATGTCTGTATATGTATATGTTTGTAGGTTTTTGCATTTAATTGATGACAACATGGGTTGTTTGTTGTTTACATACTATTGTTTCTAGAATGATGAAATTTGGATTGTGGGATGCATTGTGATCAGTAATATTGATAGTTTATGCTTCATTGCACAGGATTAAATTTTGTGCTTTATGTTCATTTTCAGTCACAGTTCATGCTAGAAGCATGACATTGGTGATAATATGCATGTCTCTTACTACCACACCCGCATTATGACCTGAATTTTATTTCCTTTGGTTAATTATGATTTGCACATGATGTGAGAGATTTTGGCATACTGTACGAACAGTGCTACCCTAGAGTTGTTAAACTTGGTGAGTGAATGCATTTGGATAACTACTTCTAGTTGGAAAAAGGTCTTTGTGACCTATATTTCATGCTTTGGTGACCTTGTTTAAATTGTTTAAATGGTGTTGATTATATTCTAAACATAGAGCTTAATAATTTGGTTGCATGCTACCAAAGGTCACTGTGACATATTTTATGCATGAGTAACATGTTTTTTTTTTTGCTAATGACTGCATCAATTCTTCCATGCTACATACATCCTACCCTACTCTGAAGGTTTTCTCTGACCATTGCTGGCAGAAGTAGGAATAAAGATGTTTATTTTATTATAAACTTTCCTTATGAAGGTCCATGCATTGTAGATTGGGATAGGTTATGCATAACAGGTTAACTCTGTATATATAAATGAGTATGGGAACTTGATAGTGGACTGCAGGCAGCATGCTTTTCATTTGATGCCTTTTGTCTGTAGTGTCTAATCAAGGCAAACATGAAGTCATAAACTGTGTGTACATCTGCCATTTACTCCAAGGTTATTCAAACCCTGTAACTTTATGCTCATGCTCAAGTTAGGCTTCTAAGGGTGGACAATTATAACAGCTTCTGTAACAGATATAAAGAACTGATATTTACAAATATCATATCAATATGACTACTTCTGTGGCCTGTCACATTTGGCAGATAGATTGTTGTCTTGCTTGAATGGTATGACAGAACAATGCTTACATTATAGTGCCTATTAAAAATGTCTTTTTTAAATTTTAAAATGGTTAAAAGTTGTAATGTTTAGAAAAAATTGCAAAAGGAAATTTTATTCAGAACAGGTGTCATCATATCATTGTCAATATCATTCTTGTCTGAATATTTTCTGCATGATAATTAGTGTTTGCAATGACTACTGGAGACTTCTACAAGCATTTTAGGATTAAGCTACACTTTTGTTGATCTAGTCATGCATAGTAAAATAGGTGCTCTGCCATTTTCTGTTAATGGAACAAGTTCATGTCACATGTGAAATACTAAAACTACCATAAACTCCATTGTCTTCTTTCTTTTTCAGCTATTCTTATCTTCCTTAATAATGGGACTTATTCAACAGGTACATATTTTAGACATAAATATATAATTTACTTTCTAGTTAGTGATTCAAGGAGTTATAACAAAAAAAATATATGATAAACTTTTTCTTGCCACCTATTTGCGGAGGTGGTGGTTTGCAATATCAAGGATAGTTCTGTATCCAAATTTTGTTTTTAAAATCTGATCTTGGTAAAAAGTAGTTTCATAGTTACATGAGACAATTGTTTAAATTGCTAGCAACAAAAGAAGATGCTCTGGATTTTCTAATTGCTTTTTCTGACGAGTTCTTTGTTCTTTAATAGGCTGTTTAAACAACAGGAGTATGAAGTTTTAAATGTTTAAGCACTATTTTAATGTACTGTTTCTTTGTAATCTTTTCTTTGCAGTTAATTATAACTTAATTTATCTGTTCTCATTTTTCAAGTGGATCATTCCAACAGTTAGAAATTCCATGAAACCACTGGTTGAAATGGAATTTGGACGAGTTGTAGAGAGGCTTCTTAAACTTGCTGTAAGTATTAAATCTTACAATTCTGCATATTAAACATGCCAGATACTTTGGTATTTGAACAGTGGCTTTATGTGTCATTTGGTTGCACAAATTTGGTCAGTCATTGAAGAAGTCATTGCTGCTCAGAAAAGAAAACCAGCTGAATTAAACATTTATGATTTAAGTGTCTCAAGTGCACAACATCATTTTGGTCAGACATTACTTTTAGCAACAAAATTGTGAGCAAAACTTGCCTTGAATTAGATGCTGCCATTTTGAAAAAGTCATATCAAGGCAACTTTTGCTTCTAATTTTGCAACAAGTAATGTTTTATAAAAAAAAATTAGATCAAAAAGTGCTTAAGTTTAATTGTTTTTATCACAGCTGGTTTTCTTTTCCAAGTGACATATTTTTCAAGCACCTTGACCAGTTGTTTCAGTTGGCTGGCAGTTGAATCTAATACAGGAAACTCCAAAGTGATTCAGTGTTGATATGGTGTAATATAAAGAAATTGGTTTTAAATTAAATCTCCTGAGGTTACTAGACTGTGCAGGTAAAGAAGATGAAAGGATACAAAATCTGTATTAAGACAGACACTGATTGCAAGATTTTCAAGGTGGTTGCCATATTGGACATCATATGCCAAATTGTAGTATAAACATTACTAGTAGCAACATCACTATTTCCTGAATCGGTCTGAATTTAGATGTGAGACTCGTAGTAATCACTATACAGTGAGTTTAAAGTCACTGTGAAGTATCAAAAATTGAAATTATCATAAATATCTTCCAAAGTATTGGAAACATGATCTTCGAAGCAAATAATTTTAACCTTATGTGGCTTCTTGTGAGGTGTAAATTATATAATATTAACCTTACTGTTGTACTTTAGTCAACACTTCTTTCAAGAACGAAAACCTGACATCAGGAAACAAATCAAATTACTTAGCACACGCTATGAATAAAATTAGACCTGGATACATATTACAAAATATAATGCAGCTGCTTGTGAGGGGTACATTTTATATTTTTACATCTTATTACATACATTACATGTACTGATCACAATTCCCCTCCCCCTCTTTGGAAAGGCCACTTGCCTTATAAGGCTACTTTCCCAGTGCAGAAGGGGTGGCCATATAAGAGGGGGACTTGTATATAGATTACACTTTTTATGCTCAAATTATGCTTTTTTGCCACTTATAATAAAAAAATTATGCTTTTACCTCAGGGGGTAGGGAAGGGATTGGGGGTTGGCATGTATATGTTGGTTTCTTACTGATTAAATGATACTGGCAAATGAATAAAGATGTATAAACATGCCTTGTCTTATATTTGCAGTATTCAGATCAATTTGTCAGTTGGCTTATATATTCATTTTTTAGTGGATATTTTTAAATTTGTAATGTAACTTAACAATTTGAGTCATATCACTACAATGTCTGCAGTGTGGCAGTTTATAGTAATGTCTAACGTTGAGGTATCATGCTGCAGACATGTGGCATCATGTCCCACCCAGTCACATCTTCACACCAGGCTTACCAGTCCCAACAGTAACCTCTTAATGCTGAGCACCATTTTTATAAGTCTTTGGTATGACTTGGCCGGGCTTTGAACTTGTGACCTTCCACATCCAAGGTGGACACTCTAACCACTCAGACCACTGGAATAGTCTCATTGTAAGAATTTAAATAAAATCACAGTATTGCTTAGAAATTTTCTGCTGAGATAAATACCAAGGGGTTAATGGTACTGTTGACCATATCAAATGTATTCACCAAAAAAGATTAAAAGAGAACAAATCTTACCAAAGATTTGCTTTGGTTTATCAAATATGACCTGTTTAATAATTTTAGTTGGTATTTACTGCATAATGGTTTGAGAATAAAGACCATAAATATGCACAAAATGCATTGTGTTCAGAGGAAAGCATACACAATGTACATAAATATTGCGCTTCATAAATATTTGATCATTGGGTTACTTTTTTTAATTTAAGGATAGATAATAGATCACCACTTCAGTCCTTTTTTCCTTTGAGATACTTTTTTGTTTAGAATTTCAGGAAATGTTATGCCAAATTCTGCACAAACACAAAACCAATGACAAATATATATTTGATAGTAAAAACATGGTGGGAACATTATTTTCAATTTGAAAAGCATCACAAGTTTTTGAACAAAAGCTTGGCACATTCTATATCTGGCCTGGGTTATTTTGAGACAGCCAAACACAGATGTATTACACATTATAAAATGCTCAATTTTTTTTCCTCCGTTAACTTTACATTGTCAGAATTGTTTAGTCTTTACCGATATTGCACCCCTTCATATTGCACTCCTCACGCTCAATTCAAAGGAACTATTTTCCAACGTAAACAATTTTTTATGAATGAACTAAAGCAGATATTTCATGGACTGCCACATACCAGTAAATGTTTCATAGACTGACGCTTAAAAACTGCTTTGGCACATTATTTGATACAATGTTTCAGATTTAGTCTAGATATAGAAGCTATACAGGGTCCTGACAATGACACACAAGTTATACACAAACTGTCTTTAACTGGTAATCAAAATGGCAAAAAATATTCTTTCACTTTCAATTTTACATCCTGAATTTCCACAAAAATATACTTTTGTAGTTCTGTAAATCTTTAATTACATGGGCCATGTCATGGATTCTCGAGGTTGATTACACAATTTGGAATTGTACTGAAATTTCTAGTATATTCCAAGTGCAGTTTCATCCTTCTTACTGCACTCAAAATGAAATAAACATTAAATTTCACAGCATCGTTTCTGTAATTGCAATGGAAAGGCTTAATAATTTTACCACATTATGATCTGAATCATTTAATGACCGAAAAGAAACATGCATGCCGATATCAACACACATCAATTGGCAGACACTGCTGGAAAACAATGCAAATCACTTCATGTAGATAAATCCAGACCATAATCAAAAGATTGCGTTGAATTGACAAAAATACCAAAACATATTCATTCCAGATCAAATGGAAAATTTGTTGCAATGCGTATTCCTTAACAATATTACTCCAAATTTCAATTTTAAGTAGACCAAACATTTTCTTTCGAAACTTATGTCTAGCGCTCAACCAACTTCAAATTTATCTGGGCAGAGTTATGCACTCATTAATAATGTTTTGTAATGATCCATCAACGCTTGTGTATTTAGCTTGGAATACGGCATACATATAATTTGTTTCTTGTAGTGTATTTTTGTTTATTTATTTAAGCCTTGGGAAGAATAAGAAATGAGCATATAATAAAAAGGTTACTGTATTTGACTGTGAAAAATATGAACTCGTTTTGTCAGAAGGATATGCGGCACTCCCAAGGGCGTACAGTATATCCATCCGAATAACTTGTTCATATTTTCCCATAGAAATGCAGTAACCTATAAAGATGAACTAGCTCATATGTCCATTTTGTATGTGAAATCAAATTGTACTACATTAAAAATTGAGAGAATGCTTTTAAAAAAAAGCACATTTTCATCTAGAATTTATGAATGATAAATTTTTATATGGTGAATTATGTGAGTAAAAAATTTGGCTAATTGCCTGAAATAATAATAATAATAATAATGATAATAATAATTGGTGCATGGAATTTTTTTCAAGAACCAGGTTAGATGGATGAACTTTTATTCTAAGGTCACCTGTTTGCAAGGTCCATTTTTCCCCATGGGTGGTTGCAGAAGACCATTTTGGCCATACAGTACTTGGAAAGGACATAACATTTACTTACAAAATTACACACACATAACATTTACTTACAAAATTACACACATGTTTGTGTTTGAATTTGATCATGAATGTTATTTTAAATATAATTTCATTACTTCCAGATTCCAAATCATTTTATCTGGCTAATGTTTTTCTACTGGTTTTTCCATTCCACACTAAATGTGATAGCAGAGCTTCTTAGATTTGGAGATAGAGAGTTTTATAAGGACTGGTGGTAAGTGAAAATTTTGCAAGGACATATCCCGATAATTGTCCAAACATTTAAATGAGCTATTACATTTACAGTTTATAAAAGGAATTGAGGATGACTCCTTCATTCTTGATCCTCATAATGGCTATATGGCAGGTCAAAATAAGATGGCCTTATTAAATTTGTCAACTTATTTACTTCATTGATTTTCTTTACTTATACACCTCCAACATAAAATTCAGATTTGTCAGATTGTTGATTAATACAGACTAACAGGATGAAATTCTGTAACAAATTATATTCATATCATCTTTAAGGCTTTAAATTCTCAAAACACTTTAAAGAATATATGATAAAACATAATGATTTACAGTGGCATCATGGTGTCAGTTTTTTGTGTTGCTTATGTTTAGTTTATAAATTCTCAGATGAAATACTATATATACAAGATATGAAAATATCCTTTATTTAAATGATTGAACCACAGTGGGCATTCTTTGGCAGCAGAGCAGGAGTTATCATAGTAGTTGTAGAAAAAAACAAGTACAAATTCAATGTTTTTGTGTTATTCTGGGACATTTCTTTAATATTGACCTGATCCTTATACATTCTGTTGACAAAATAAGAACTTAATACATGATTAAATGGCATACAGAAAGTTCCTGTTGAAAAACCTTTCAGAGTAATGATACATGTACCTGTAACATGAATGGATTAATTGAGCATGATGAAATTGTTAAAGGCAATAAATATTTACAAAACTAGGTAGTTTATATGCTCTGAACAACAATAACCACTGTTAATCTTTTGTTTCTTTTTTTTGACATTTATTTCCATTTTAGGAACAGTGAAACAGTCAATCAATTTTGGCAGAATTGGAATGTTCCTGTTCACAGATGGGCCTCTAGGTAAAAAGAAAATCAAACTTTATTTTAATAGTAGTATATGACCATTTTTCATTGGCTGTTAAATATTCTATTGTCTGAATAAATTGATGTACACTTAAAATGCAGAATTGTGCAAATATGGGCCCTGAATATATATATATATATATATATATATATATATATATATATATATATATATATATATATATATATATATATATATATATATTATTTTTGAAACATTTAATAAGTAATGCTAACACAAGTTTGTTTACCATTTATATAGCGCTTAAAAATGGCAAAAAGGAAAGCATAATAGGATTTGCTATATCTTTATGCTGTATTATTTATTTGAATCTTGCATCAAGATGGAAGATGCTGAAAATAAATCCCCCTATTACTTTGTTCCCCTTTTGTTACCAGCTTAGATGGAAACTTCTTAACATCAATGATATTTGGCAGGTGAACTTGCTTTATTTGCGAACATACACCTTTGAATGGCTTTGTCTTGACAATAATTTCCTTAATTGTTGTTATAATTGCATGTACAGGAACTTTTAAGAAAAGCATTGTGCATATCCTGCAAGCAGTGTTAATTCATAGAATTATATCTTCTTTACTTCAGACATTTGTACAAACCATTGATAAGAAGAGGCTATAATAAATTACATGCTTCCGTAGCAGTATTCTTCTTGTCAGCATTTTTTCATGAGGTAAGTCTCTCCTTCTGTAGCAGTATTCTTCTTGTCAGCATTTTTTCATGAGGTAAGTCTCTCCTTCTGTAGCAGTATTCTTCTTGTCAGCATTTTTTCATGAGGTAAGTCTCTCCTTCTGTAGCAGTATTCTTCTTGTCAGCATTTTTTCATGAGTAGTTCTGGGTAAGTCTTCTCCTAGCTGTAGGCAGTATTCTTCTTGTCAGCATTTTTTCATGAGGTAAGTCTCTCCTTCTGTAGCAGTATTCTTCTTGTCAGCATTTTTTCATGAGGTAAGTCTCTCCTTCTGTAGCAGTATTCTTCTTGTCAGCATTTTTTCATGAGGTAAGTCTCTTCCTTCTGTAGCAGTATTCTTCTTGTCAGCATTTTTTCATGAGGTAAGTCTCTCCTTCTGTAGCAGTATTTGTCTTGTCAGCATTTTTTCATGAGGTAAGTCTCTCCTTCTGTAGCAGTATTCTTCTTGTCAGCATTTTTTCATGAGGTAAGTCTCTCCTGTAGCAGTATTCTTCTTGTCAGCATTTTTTCATGAGGTAAGTCTCAGACTCAAAAAATTGAAATTATAAAGAAGGAAACAACAGACTCAGATTATCAGTAAATGAAATAATACAACTTATTGTAATAAATAATGTTAACAGTTTACACATTGGAATTTAAGACCATTCCTAAGATTTTTAATTTTATTATTTGTCACAGTATATGATGAGAGAAAGACAAATTTTGTTATATTGATATAAGGAGACTTATTCTTTTTCAGTATCTAGTCAGCATTCCTCTTCAGATGTTTAGGGTTTGGGCTTTCACAGCAATGTTGGGACAGGTAATTTCAGAAATTTGTCTTGCTTTACACCAACACATAAACATCAAAGTAGATTTGACCAGTTTTTAAGTGATCATTGAAGCAGTGTATCCCCCAGGGATGTAACACTTAGGGTAAAAAAAAAACCTTGGTATCAGAACTGGGGGTCAAATAAAAAATGTGGGGATAAAAAAATGTGCTGACAAATTTTCATCTGATACATACTTTTTCAGCTGAAATAATATATTGCATCTTGCACAACAGTCTCTCTCTCTCTCTCTCTCTCTCTCTCTCTCTCTCTCTCTCTCTCTCTCTCTCTCTCTCTCTCTCTCTCTCTCTCTCTCTCTCTCTCTCTCTCTCTCTCTCTCTCTCTCTCTCTCTCTCTCTCTCTCTCTCTCTCTCTCTCTCTCTCTCTCTCTCTCTCTCTCTCTCTCTCTCTCTCTCTCTCTCTCTCTCTCTCTCTCTCTCTCTCTCTCTCTCTCTCTCTCTCTCTCTCTCTCTCTCTCTCTCTCTCTCTCTCTCTCTCTCTCTCTCTCTCTCTCTCTCTCTCTCTCTCTCTCTCTCTCTCTCTCTCTCTCTCTCTCTCAAATACAAATAAACCAACACACAAATGCTTTGTCCATTCAATTTTTAATTAGTTCATTTTCCTTTTAAAGTCGTACTTTTAAGTCTCTTTATAATCTTTTTGTAGCAATATTATAGATGAACATTTTACATATAAGCCAATACAAAAATCTATATAAATTTTTCCAACCAAATGGAAGTTAATTTACTGCCTCTCATAAAATGTGTACTATCATCAGTTTCATTGTACTTCGTCCTTAAACATGTATCCAAAAATCAAAGTGGCTAATGATTCATATTCTCTTTACCAAGTTACACTTAAACTTTTAGATCTTCCTTTCGTTGCAAAGTTAACAAAATCTGCAACGACCCTTTGAATTTGTAATCCAAATAATGGATTTGTCTCTGCAAGTTTACTTATTTACTTATTAATGAGTTCAAAAGATATCTTGTGGTGGTCATGGGTAGATTGTTAAAATTCTTAAACGCTGTCATGAAAGGATTATTCACTTTTGCGGTCTTCACAATCACAAGATCAGACGTCACACTAGTAATCGCAATAGATGTGCCATATTCCATTGAAAGCAATTATTTTCGCCATTGTTTCATTAAAGTTTGATCCACATTCACTCTTTCGTGTATTGCTTCATTCACCTTCTTTGATATGATTCTTAGTGCACGCCGTTTAAATCTGGAAATCACATTTTAGTGCAACAAGCATTGCGGAGGCATGGTATTAATTCAGTTTCCTTAGTAAACCTATGCAAACATCATGATATTAAAAATTAAATAACTTTAAATTTCTGAGTGCCCATATTCAATCCTATATTAATCAATATATATGAAACCTGGATGACAGCTTCTATGTATAGGAAAAGATGTGCGCCGCGGCATTTTCTGGACCTGCGTGTGTTTGAAATGTGTGCTTTCAATTTTGCACTAAAGAGTCCGGTGCTAATTTTACTAATGAGTGTTCCAAACTTGGCACTGTTAAATGACTGAATTCCATTAATAGAATGTCTGCATTTTGTTTTACTTACAGTTAGGATAAGCTCTCAAAAGATTCTTTTTCCTAAAACAAGTCTGGTTCTCTGCTTTGTATGCTCAGTATAGCAAAGTGCAATGCAGGATGCATACAAAACAGGAAATCAGAATATGCCTATGATTAAAGTATACATGATGCCATACCTAACTGGATATTAAATAAATCCTGATTGCATTTTGCAAATCCTTTGCATAAAAAAAAAAATGCACAGAAAAAAATTGTGAACGTCAATTTTCTCTAATGTGCATGCTGACACACAACTGTGCATTAAGGGAAACACTGATTGAAGTGGTAAAAGTGTTGCTTTTAAGGTGAATAAAAACAAAAGCAAATGTTCAATCCACGAAATGAGACATTAAACTTTCCACTCCATTCAAATACTTCAAGAATACAAATAAAGGCTTTTTATTTTTTCCAGTTAATGCTTTTCAGTGATAAATTGTTATTTATTTGGTTTTTAGTACCACACTTGCTACAATAAAGTGTACGACAACTGAAAGTGAAATATCCATGCATTTTATTTACTATATATACTTGCTGACAAGACCTATTGCAAGTATCATCCATGTCTATGTTGGGTTTTTTTCAACCAATTAGTCATAACAGACTGCATAGATCCAAATATGATCATTACTTCAACAAAGCAAAAAGTCATATCAGCATGGACTTTGCACCAGAAGACTTGTAGGTCCTAAATAATGTTTTGTTAGTCATCAGTGAAAATGTTTGTTGACATCCACTATTTCCATTGCAGCAGCTAATTTGAAACTTTTATTACTGCTGAAGAATATTAGAGATTGTTTCAACACTCAACAGTTAAATGGAAGAAAGCCTTGTCTTGAATTCATGGAAATTCATAAGGACCAGTAGAGCATCAGTCTCATCAAAGGACTGTTGTTATTGTTTAGTTAAAATATTAATAATTTTTAAACAAATATGTCATAAATGACCCTTCCATATCACCTTGAGTAAAATCTGTTTTTTAATATATAAACAAATTGATTAAAACAATGAAATGTATGTTTTGTATATGAAAGATAATTGGATGGAATAAATAAATGCTAAATTTTATGTTAAGTATACTAAAAGCCTGGAGGAAATATTTTTATCATTAGGACCACTCTGGTGGCCTAGTAGTTAGAGCATCTGCTTGAATGCGGAGGTCACAAGTTCGAATACAAGCCAAGTCATATTAAAGACTTATAAAAATGATACTAATAGCTCCCTTGCTATGCACTTAGCATTAAATAATTAGTGTTTTGACTGGTCATCCTGTTGTCAGGATAATGTAACTGTGTGAGACATCATGCTACATGTCTGCATCATGATGCCCCAATGCTAGACATCACTATAAACTGCCACACTGCAGACATCATAGCAATATGAGCGAAAAGTTTTAAAACTACATAATAAAATGCAAATCTTACACACACACACACACACACACATTTCTATCATTAGAAAACTATTAGAAACATGTCAAAAGGTGAAGAAAAAAAAAGCTGATCCATATCTTGATATGAGGTTGAGTAACTACAGTCCAAACAGCTTTGTCCCCATTTAGGAACTGTGTTTGCTAAATGTTTGTCACTTTTCAGTAAAAGTGAAAAGAGAAACATCCAGTGCCAATAAATATACCATAGTTCTGTGCCATTGTACCAATGAATGGCAACAACACTGTTGATTTCTGAGGAGGTAATCTTTAAATTTAAATACATTTGAAGACATTGATTATTTTTTAAATGGAGAATGTTATCTATTTACTGTATATTTTTTATTTTCTACAGGTCCCTCTTGCTCTAATTCAGACCAAGTACATTCCATGGAAATACGGAAACATTGTGGTCTGGTTGTCATTAATTGTCGGACAGCCTATAGCTATTTTTGCCTATTTTCATGACTACTATGTGATGCATGCTTTCACATCCAATGCCACTGCTGTATGAAGTTGGCCTTCATCTACCACATTTGTTCATGTGCAGCACATGCCCTGCTGCAGACAGTATTGACTGACCAAGATCCACAATTATATAATTTGTTGACTGATTAGGTTTACTCTTTTACTTTGTATGTGAACAGCTGCCTGCCTACTCTATGAACCTTCACTATAATGCCCTAAAAGTGTACCATTTTATTAGTGAGACTCGTATACAGTGGTACATTATACACAGTATTACTATTACATAATTACAGTTGGATCAGTTGATAAATATAAGGGAGATTTCCATATGTCATAATATAACCATGTGATCAGACCCTGTCGTGTTTATTTCTTTATAAACTGTAAGGGGAACTACTGTATACTTGCTTAAATAAAGTCATGTGCAAAGTCACTGATGTAATCAGTGAATCTGAAATTATACACACTACATGCGTTTAAAACGAAGTAAAAATGGTGGGTTTATATTTTTAGAAAATTGAATAAATTGGTTAGACATCACATAAGAAATCTTTGTAGTTTTTCAGAAGATAAATAATTCTTTGACTATATATGGAGGGAAAAAGCTTATCGTTTATAAACTGTTATTTGCTGACTCGTACAGCTTCAGCTATTATGCTGTGCAAGTCAGCAGTTGACACTTTATGGTATGATAAACTAAAATAAACATTAAACACTTAAATAATGCAGTGGAATCCATGGTTGTATCCTCTTTCTTATAAAAGGTATAGTGTTATACTGAAATACATGATACTAGTGTACATTATTTACTATTAATGTAAGGGATCCATGGGCATACATGCCTTATAAATAGGACTGTTAGGTACACTATTCTGGTGTTCATTATAAACATTAATACTGAGGCACCCTGTAGTGAGGGGCCACTGTATAGGATGTCAAATCTGGATATCCTGTGTTCATCGTTGGATGTGCATTGTGTTTGGGTTAATATAGTGTATTGAACTTCTGGATGAATGCTGATTAGAGATGCAGTGTTATCTTGACATCAGAAGAAAATACTTAGATTTAAACTACCTAGATTTAAACTCATTTTTGCACATTACCATTATAAACATTATAAAAAGAGGAAAAAAGAAAACAATGTTTGACTCTGTTAATGATTACAGCAAGATAGTAGTTGCAGCTGACTTATGTAGCTAACTCAGGTACCTTTTTGTTATAATTATTAATTATACCATGATTTTTTTTTGGCGATTTGTTTAATTTGTTTATTCTGTATTACAAGAAATAAGCAATTTCAAATAATTCACACATTGAATGTTGGCTAGCAATTTATAATATGCAGAAAAAGTTTAGCAACACTTCAGTAAATTGTTAAATAAAAGAAACTGAACTGAGAGAAAGAGTGGTTGAAAATTTCATTTTTAATTTAAATGAATCACTTGTTATAGAAACAAAATGTAAACTTGGAATTTTGAACAAGTTTTAAAGGACAGATTTTCTTTGTATATCTGCAAGTTCATTTTGAAAAAGTGTTTTCATTTACTCGTATCAATTATGTGACAGTATTTTATTGTTTACTTAAGTGATGACAAATTTAGTTTGAATGTGTATCATTTATAGCAGTATTTTTTACTATATATTTGAATCTTGAACAGCTTATACTAGCTATATTTATACTTTGCAAATACAGCAAGTATATTGTCTCACCATGGATAGATAAATATAGGTATAACTTTTCCTGCTGTGAATGTGAAAGAAGGCAGAAACGTGTATTAGCAAATTGATTAAAAGTGATGTTATGGGCTTATGATACCTTTGCATTTAGCTCTAGATAAACAAGTCTTTGGATAATATTCATCTAAAATCTTTAAAGTTGACAAACCCTCACTCAAGTATTTGATAATTTTGGCCTGCATTTTAGGCTTCAGCATTAAATTTTCATTTCTCAAGCAGTGTTCAAAGCTAGAATCCCAAAATTAATGATGATATGCGTCTCATATGATACTATGTCATTGCAACAGTAGAAGATATGGCCTGTATTTTATCTTTATCAGCTTTGATATAGTTTTCTGGATAAAGTTCAGTTATTACAATAATCTAACAACCATAGAAGGTCACTGTGTCCTGTATTTCATGCTTTACAAACATAGGGTAAGTACTTAACTTTTTGATTTTTTGATTTTTCCATGCTATATACATCCTTTTCCATGAAATATATATACATATTTTTTCCATACAATATACATGCTAACATAAAAGGCCTTTTCTGTAATTGTTGTTGGAAGAAGGAATAATTATGCTGATTCATTAATAAACATTCTATGTAAATAAATATATATTGTATATATGGATGCTGAATTATGCTTGTAATACTGGATGTCACTCCAAAAGTTATTAAAGCCTGTGATTTTTCACCTAGTCAAGTCTGGCTTGTAGGATGGTGAACATTGATAATAGAAGAGTCTACAATGTCCCCTGCATCTTGTCATTATTCCTCATTAACAAATTGTCATAGAAACATGGGGTGTTCAGTAAAAGACATAATAATGTCTAATTAGTCCTAAATGAGCATGTTAATCTAACATCCAGTATTATGACTAGTAGTTTTGTTGAAAATATTGTTATTGCTTCACCTGAACAGAAAGCTATATTGACATGAGTTTTTACTAAATGACTTATAGCAAAAAGTTGGTCTTAAATGAAAATGGTGCCAGTCACATATTCAGTATGGTTATGATGGCACACATCTGAGACATCTTGTTTGCTACCCTACTAGAGTGGAAAGTCATTGGCATGGAAGACTTATCGTGATGCCAAGTTGCTCTTGAAATGAAAATGGTTCTGTGTGGACAATCAGTTTTTAGTGATTTTCAGAAAAGGCCTTCACAGTGATGCATCATTTAGTTTACTTTTTTATATTGATCTGTTATGCAAGTTTTCTTCCCTTTTAAATATCAACAATTTCAGGTAACAAAGATATCTTATTTTTTGGATATAATATAGATTATATTTACCCTAACATAGACATATGCAAATCAAGACTCACTCTGATTTAGAAACCCCATACTATAATGTATCAAACCAGTTTTTCTTGCGTTAAAATTTGAATTATTATGCTTGATTGCATAATGACAGTAATGAATATTGAATATAAATCATTGACTGTGATCCACCAAGGTAAGATTTCCATATTTAATGCCATTATATACAGAAAATTATTTTTGTCAAATATTCTCGAGTACAGAAACGCAGCTCATAGTCACAGCCTTATTTTAAAACATGGTGTTCAGAGTCAGTCTGCATCATTATAAGACAAGTCCAACCTTACACTACACACACCCAGATCTGCTATCACATAATGTGCTGGCAGATATGGATCTATGCATTTTCTTACATGTAATCGGTAGAACAAAAAACATAGACCCTGATCTGCATGTGTATTATGCTATGGTGGATCTGGATTTTTGATGTTTGCAGTTTTGACTTCAATTGTAAGATATATAGAACAGGAACATAATTTGACTTGAATGTGGCTTGCAGTTCTTATTAAGTTTTTATCATTCTAACTTTATTCTCATTAAAGTTATATGGCTCTGACTTTATTCTAATTAAGGTGTTCTTAAGTTTATTCTGACTGATGTTCCAAAAGTTTTAAATTTTCCACCAGAGTTTATTTGCTCAAAAAGTTTGATAATTAAGGTGACTGGATTACTCATCTTCATTCATGTTCTATTCGTTTAACATTATTTACAACATGTACAAAAATTTTGTCTTTGTAATGATCTTTGTCACAGAATGTATTAATCGAAGGTATTTTCCTAGTCAGTTCAGTGGACAATATATACCTTTCTAAAAGTTCCATACAAAATAGGAAACTTTTTTCAATATTTCATTTTTCTCTTTCTGTGATATTGCTGTATTTTTTTAACTAAGGAGCTTTATTTCAGTGACATGAATTTTTGTCCATTTTGATGTAACATTCAAAGCATTTCACAGTATGTCATAAAATTATTGCATTCTTTATTTATATACCTTGTAATTCAGTTTTCTCATGTAATTAAATTTCTATGTTTATAATATACAATTCAAAACTTGTTCATAGAAGTACATTTACAAAATGTAGTCAGATATTGAAATTTCAAATAAATACACTTGAAAACTGAGCTTGTTGTTAGCTAGTACTTTTCATTTAATATATATGTTGTTACCTAAACATGGGCATCACTTGTTCTGAATTTATTAAACTGTCTTGGCAAGTGTGGATAAATCAAACTGTTGGAAACCAACATAGTTTCATATATTTGGTAAAATAAGTCCATCTAACTACTTTATTTACAAAATTGGTAATCAAGAATCAGAAACTCCTTAGGAGTGTGATTATAAAACATTTATCTTTAAATTTTGGCCATTCTAAACCTTTGGATATAGCAACAATGAATTTAGAAAATTATTTTTAAAAAATATGAATGCCAGCCCATAGTTTCTATCTGAAATCAGGAAGAGTCCTCCATTTACCCACTAGATCAAAGGATCTTTTTTCTTTGCAGTATGCTGAAAGATGAGTATCACTTGTTACAGAATAACAAGTTTATTTTCCCTGATGTTCCAGTAGTCTCCCCTTGGTTTTGTGTAATGGACATCTTTCTCATGAAAAGAGCTTTTACAGTTGCAATGCATTACAAGAAAACAGATCTGGGTCTGTGCTGTGCATGGTTGGGTACATGTTACAGACAAAAATAAACCAATCTAAAAAAAATAGAAAATGTGAATTTCTTGTAAAGAATTTTTGCTAGTATAACTATAACATCACCCTATGCCTATCATAAATTCTTGTAAATGGCTCACTCACCTCGAGGAACGAAAATCATCCAACGTTTATTATAAATATTTCTCTCAAAAGAGACAATCATCAAATATCTTGTCATAAATAGGTTACCTCCAAGGAGTGGCATTCATCCAGTGTTCATAAATAACCTACCTCCAAAGAGTAAAAATCATCCAATGTCTATCATAAATACTAACCTCAAAAGTGGGAAAATCATCCAATGTCTATCATAAATACTAACCTCGAAAGTGAAAATCATCCAATGTCTGTCATAAGTACTAACCTCAAAAGAAGAGACAATCATCCAATGGCTATCAAAAATACTAACCTCAAAAGAGTGAAAATTATCCAATGTCTATCATAAAAACTAAACTCAAAATATGGAAAATCATCCAATGTCTGTCATAATTAATCTATAAAGAGGGACAGACATCCAATGTCTACAATAAATGCTTTCCTCAAGGAGTGAAAATCATTTACTAGTCTCATAAGAGTGATAATCATCCCATGTCTGTCATCAATAAGGGGGCCGAGTGGCCTAAAGCGCTTAACATTACGGATCACTGCTTATCACGTCTGCGTGGGTTCGAGTCTCGGATTCGGCCAATGTGGGTATGTGAGAAAGCTTGCCAGTAGATTCTTGTAGGTCTGTGGTTCTTTCCCGGGTTCTTCCTCCACCATTAATACTGACCGCCATGTATAGTCTATCGTGTGCTGAAAAATGGCGTTAAACCCTTTCTGGTTTGAAACGAACGGAACCTGTTTTAACAGTACTGAGCCAGTTTCCACTGCTTAAAACCGGTTGATACCTGTCCAATCGAAACTTAAACCATAAAATCGCCTTGTTATTAACACTTGCATTGGTTGCATAGATGGATCAACTGGTTTGAACCTGATGGAGCCGGTTTGAACAGGATTAAAACTGTTGAGGCCTGTCTAATCGAGTATAACGCCATATCATCGGCTTGGAATAAACAGATTTGAACTGGTCTTGACCCAGGATATAATGGTTTGAAGTGGCTTAAAACTAATGGAACCGCTTTGAAACAGATGTAACCAATCTGAACCTCTTAGAACTGGTTGAAACCTGTCCAATCGAGCCTTAAGCCATAATATAGACTTTTAATTAACCGGTTTGAACGGATTTTGAATCGGTATAATCTTGTTTGAAACGGTATAAACTGATGGAACATATTTGAACCGGTTTGAACTGCCTTATTGAAACATGTCCAATCGAATCTTAAGCCATAAACTCGGCTTTTTAACAAACCTGTTTGAACTTATTTTAAGCAAGGATTAACCGATTTGAACGGGTTTGAAGCGGACTGAACCAGTTTGACCCGGATTGAACCAGTTTCAAGCGGTTCAAACCTATTCAGTCGAGTCACAAAACGTAAAAGCGGTTTTGAATAAACCGGTTTGAACTGGTTTCGAACCAAGATCAACGGGTTGGAACTGGTTTTGAAATTGATGAAACCGGTTTGAACCGGATTGAAACAATTTGATCCGCTCAAGAGCGTTTGAAACATCTAAAACTCAAGTGTTAAACCATATAATTGGCGTGGAATCGATCGGTTTGAAATTGATGGAACCAGCTAGAACTGGACTGAACCGGTTTCGACAGCTTAAAATTATATCAAACCTGTCCATTTGATTCTCCAAACATAAAATCGGCTTGGAAAAATCGGTTTGATCTGGCTTTTAACCAGTTTCATCTACTTTCAAACAGATGGGACCGGATTGAACACTTTCGAACCCCTTAAAACTGGCTTAAATTTGTCCAATCGAGACTTCAGTCGTAAAACCTACTTGGAATAAACCGGTTTGAACTGGTTTTGAAGCGGGATAAACTACGATTCCGCTCATAGCATGATATACATAGTGGTGCCTGAATCGGGATAATGGACAAAACAACAAATTCATCACACGTACCACTGAGGTTATTGGGGTGTACAGTTTATCCCTGTTTACTGAGACAAACCAGCATCTGAACTAGGTTAAATCTGATGCAGAAATATTTCAAAAATATTTATAGAATCAGTCATTATCGTAGGTGAGATTGTGACGAGTATAGAAGGAGCCGTAATATACAAAAAAATGCATTTCTTTATTTTAAGTTCATATAAGACAAATTACCCACTTTCAAATTACTTGGGTTTGATATCGAAAAAAGAAGCCAACTATCAATGGTAGCGCTGACGAATAGCTTCCGAGGTTTATTGCATTATGGAAGAAAATAAAACCCTTCAGATATTCTCCGACATGGCAACGATACTACAGGAGTGGTTGTCATGTGTCGACGGTTTCTGAAAATCTCGTTTGTGAGGCAGCCTATGGTAGCTAATCCGCGTTTGAGCAAGCATTACAAGGAAAAGATGAGCATAGATATATTCTTTAAAGCTTTTTTCCGGATGACCCAAGAGGTCGCTTGATTGTGCCAATAATCCTGTTTATTTACGTTGTCATAATCTATCACTATCACGAATGTTTTCATCTAACCGACCAAGACGGTAATTTATTGAATTTACTTGGTAAAGAATTAATCGTTAATTTGTATGTGCGTGATAGACCATGATGAATAATGTTGTTATCTTTAATATTTTACACTAAATTTTTTATTACCTATAATGTCTCTATTATGTGGATTCTTAGCGGCAAATTGCAAGCAATCTAACACAAGTCCTTTTAGTTGATCGCACATGCACTTACAGCAGATCGAGTTTCATATTGTCGAGACAAATCTGATCGTATTTCCTCTATGGCCCTTGCCAATGGAACAAATTTAGTTATATCATGTTGTTCGTGTAAATCCACTGACAGTTCCATTTCGCATTGGAATAATTTGATAAATCTGTACTCAGACGCGAATGTATATCTGCCCTCTACACATCACTGCTATATCGTCTCAAAATCATCGTTGATTTTGTTTCGTAATGAACCGTTGTTCAATCGTAGAGATAATCTCGTTTTTGTTATCTTGGTTCATTATACAGCAAATGCATTTCTTTAATAGAACATTTTATCGAAACCAATACGATATGTGCTGCTGAAACATGTAAATTTATCGTGATGAATCCATGCTGGTATTTATGAGCATGTTCGAAGAAATTTTTAAAATTACCTATATCATTGTTGCCTGGTCTCCATGTCTGATAAATATTTCTCAGCGTATGTGCATCAACCCCATAAAAATATAGAAAGAATTACAGTTGTCTCTGATAACCTTGGGAATCTCAGCATACCACTAAGTAAAGTAAATGACATCTGTGTTTTATGTCTGCCCTGGATTTGCTTGTCATGGTAAACCAGTAAATTGTTGATATCCACGTTAAGATCCTCAACAGACGGCGCTTCATCAATGGCTGTGATAAATACAAAACATTGTCTTCATTCGTTGCAGATTCATTAAATTCTTTAAGAACATTATAGCATCGTTGGTCATCCACGGATGGCGCTACTAAATAAAGTTTGTCCCATTTGAGCTACCTCATTATTAGGTTTAGCAACAACTGGGTATTATCCGACCCGGATGGACCAATTATAATAGCTCGAATGGAATTTGGTAACACCGGATGATGCTTGATCGGTGCATGTTGACGTGTTGCTGAAATGTCAATCAAGTTGATATTGCCAGAAATGAAAACAATTATCACTCACATAGATTTGATTATGAGTGCTTCATTGGTGCGATAGATGAGTATATTGATATTGATCACTTCAACTTAAATAGAGCAGATAATAGACTGGAAAATTTACATGCAATCACACCAAGCAAGAAAAGCAAACTTAAAACTTCTGGCAAACAATAATATATGCCGAGGCCAATGGAATCAATTAATCTAGATACAGATTAGATAATGGAATTTAAATCAATAACAGCTGCTCGAAAATATTTTCATACTCATCCAAATTCAGTACAACTTGTTGCAGTTGTGTAACTAATTCAGTGCAGTTGTGTAACTAATTCAGCTACAAAAAAATTGTTTAATAACAAAAATAAAATTTCAGTATATCCAGAGACGTATTTTTCAGCTACAATGAATTGCCTGATCTCAATTTTAATCAAAATTTAGACATTGCCTTGGTCATGTTGCACTAAAAATACCTATGCGCTATTAATAACGCACAGGCCAAGGATTTCCTACCTGAAATCACGTGGTTGAATGTGTCAAATATCTATGTGCTATAACTCGCTGAGATTTACAGACAAAAATCTATTATTGTGCACTCATTTGAGAAATATCCCTGTTACATTAAATATAAATACTTGTTAAAAAAATTATACAGCATGATCTAAATGTATGTGTACGTTTAATGTCTGTCTGTCTCTTCAATAAGTGCATATACTGATAAAAATTAGTGTATCGTATGTTCTTAACTGAGACTGTGACCGAAGTCGTTGAAGCTTACAAACTTTCGATCGACCAGTGAAAACTACTGCATGATTAAACAACGGGATAGTCATATATATTGCCAGCGTCTGCAGCATATGCTATTATAGTTGGGTGAGTACCGCGATGCAATGAAGAAAGACTAAATATCGTTAAATGGGTAATTGTAAACTTATAAAAATAAAACTAACCAAGGTGCGACTTACCTGCGCCCTTCCTAATCCAAAAAGGTGTTAATTCTAAAACACATGGGGTTCACTTAGGGGATGTATGTCTGATTCCAAATTAACAAACCAAAACCATCTTTTGTACTTAGCTATCCAACAAATGCAATGGAAAAAGAAAAATGGATAAAGAAAAATCCTTTTATTCTCTAAAATTTTGCACTTAGTGATCCAACAATTGCAAAATAAAAAGAAAAATATAACAATTACTCTAGATTTAACAGATATTCAACATTATTCAACCTTGTCACGGGCACTTTCTTTTGCTATTTTTTTTAGGTCAGATAAATTTGTCAGACATTTCTTAGGGGTCGCCCACCCCACCCCACATTCATGCTCTCATTGGCCTCTGAATAGTTTAATGAGTCAACACCAATTTGCTTAAACACCATATTTGTTCAACCCCCAATTTTCAAAATTGGGGCCTTGATGATGAGCTATAAAAAAAAAATCGGTCGCCATTTTTGTTATTCTGTTAGCCCCCTCTCTCCCCTCCTTGTTGCTACATCACGTCCTATTGTATACAATGTAGTTTTATTCCTAGGTTTGACGAGCCCATAAACAAGGTGTTGGAGCACGAATGACTGTTAATCATTTTTCTTCAGATTTTGGTCTTATAGTGTAAATTATTACCTTTCTGTACTGTTAGCATTAGTCTCTCAGAGTTTTATACAGACAAGGCCTGCCTATAGCGTAAAGAAATTCAAGCAGCGACAGATTTTAAGTATGACAATCTGCATTTGTTTAAAAGTGTATTTATGCTGCGTATAAAAACATTAGTTACAGTTTTTATATTATTTACGAGATTAAAGGTCTTTAAAGGGTTTGGTTTTACGGCTTTATGTTTGGATTGGTGTAAGGGTGGTGCAGCAAGACTAAAATCCTTGGGGCTGCAAAAGCATAAATCTCTCTCTCTCTCTCTCTCTCTCTCTCTCTCTCTCTCTCTCTCTCTCTCTCTCTCTCTCTCTCTCTCTCTCTCTCTCTCTCTCTCTCTCACACACACACACACACACACACACAACCTGTCTTTTTTAATCATTTAATATGACCAAGAAGTCAAGGCATCTTTTGTCTGATTTTTTTCGTGAGGGGTCAATATATTGCTATTGTTGTTCTTGTTTTCATCGCCATCTTTTGTAAGTATCTTGCATATGCCCTATTATAATTTATATTTTTATTATCTACATCCCATGTAAAAGGGTAGCTTGCGCATAAGTATTTCTTAGATATACGAAATGTTCTGACGGATGTCTTTGTGAAACTTACTTAAGATATAACGCAAGATTTTCGTACGCTTAAAACTTATGAAAATTCGTCATGAGGTTTAATTTCGAATTTGTATACAAAGACATTTATTACATATGTATATACATATTTATGTATATACATCTCTCTCTCTCTCTCTCTCTCTCTCTCTCTCTCTATATATATATATATATATATATATATATATATATATATATATATATATATATATATATATATATATATATATGTATTATACATCTCGATGTCTGTCTGTCTGTGTGTCTGTTTATAGCATGTAGCTATACTTCATCACAGTGATAACTATATCTAGCTACTACAACGTTTAATATGTTAAAACTAAATGAAACTTTATAACAATGCTCATTAAAACCGCTTCAAAATTTAAGTTTAAATAATCCAGATACTTCTACTAGAACGAAAGTTATTGTAACTCTATGACGACAAAAATTTAGTCATTTTCAGATTTTGAAGTCTTGCATAATGTATGGTATGTTTTGTTAAAAGACCCCAAGACCAGCAATATCATTTTAAAATGGTGCAACTTTTATTTTCAACATATTGCTATGGCATTTGGTATTCCTGTTACCATATATGAACTTTTAAAACAATCAGGACACTGTGTATCAATATCTGTGTCAAGATTATAGAACCGAAAAAGGTGTATATGTCCTGGATAAAACAGACGTGTGGCAATCCTAAACTAAATTTTCATGCTGATTGCATCTGCACTTTCAAATATCAGGTATGTGAAGGTGGTAATAAGTTAACTAAGAAAAATTAAGTAAAACTTCTACACTGTAATTACATGTTGTTACATGTAGTGCTTTACACACACACACACACACACACACACACACACACATATATATATATATATATATATATATATATATATATATATATATATATATATATATATATATATATATATATATATATATATATATATATATATATATATATATATACCTATGGAGACGTATTTGGCATGAACATCTGCTGATTTATCTCATTCGACATTATAATGAAACTTGACCGAGAGGTTGAATAATCAACAGATTTTTTTTCAGTCTGGAATTTGAAGTGGCCCATTTTATGAAATCCTTTGTTACTCATCGAACGTCCAGTCTATTAGTGTATGGAATTACCTGATTAAAAAAAATGAACCTAGTTTAAACTTTTTCAGGTTTGGTGTTTGTACATGCAATTATCTGATACGTGTAACATAATTTCGGATTGGGAGGCTTGGCTTGAGCAAAATGGTTTGGGGCAACATAACATTGAAAAAATTCATTTTAAATATGAGTACAGTGGAAATAATGTAAGTATGTTTTATTAGTACTTTTGGAATCTACCTTTCAGTATACTGTAGTTTAAATACATGGTGTTACTCACAAATTCAAAGAACCACATGAAATAAAATAAAGACAAAAATTATACTGAATTACAGACTTTGTGATATTTTAAATGATGACATTATTCATTTTTAATAATTACAACATATTGGTTGATATTGTAATAAGATTGTAGACATTAATACCATTTCCATCATCACCAATAATGTTAGATATTTCAGCTCAGAAATTTGGGAGCAAATTATTGTTTTGGCTTTTGAAAGAATAGAAGGGAATATGTTTGGCATCTTAGTAGTATATTTTTTAAAGACTTCTAATAGCCTAAGTGGAAATATAAAAATTAAACTTTAAACTTTATAACTTTAAACGGTGTACGGAACAATAATATTAGAAAGTAATCACAATGTCAGATATTTCTGTAAAAAAAAAAAAGAAAAATTAAATGTTTATAATGTAATGAAAATATTCCTGTCAACCATATGAAATCCCGAAGCGCACTAAACCAAAGATGCAAATAAAACTGGTCTAGTAATGTAGAATATAATTTTAAAAAGTTAGAAACGTATTAATTGCTATTGTAGACAACTGTATAAAGTCGACTCGTGTACATACACAAGAGAAATTTTCTTTTTATTTATTTTAATGTGACAAACGGTAGTGTAATAAATATATTCAATAATCTATCTTGCGATAATTAAGGATTTCTATTCGTTTTTAAACACGTTACACCATACTTAAAATAAAAATAAGCTAAAATCTCAGTCAGTTTGGACCTGCAAAGGTTCAGAAAGATTTCAGTTAGATTTTCGATTTGACTTGCAATAATAAAAGAAACCAAACTAGAATGCATGAACTGGCTTCACATAACAGCCTTTAATCTTAATGGAAATACATGAAATGAAACGAGAAAGTGACAAGAAATTACTGATAACAAATTTGGGCAATAAATAGCAATAGGACAAAAATTGGTGGGTTTTTTTGTGGTGTAATGACTGATTTAAGGTTTCTTAAAGATAGATAACAGCAAAAGAAAGATAAATGTTTCATTGATCGACCAGCCTAGGTAAAAACATAGTAATGTTTTATTCATGTTAAATAGGTCCTTCAACATGACCTTTAATATCATTTTACAACATAATATAACAGAATATAATGATGAACTGTCCCTTGCTTCCAAATAATACGATTGTGATTCTTTTATACTGTCTTCTTATTCCTCATCAGTCATCTTCACCTTTAATGAGTACGCAAAAGATTACTGCCTATCAGTAATCTAATATGAAATTCAACACCACAAAAAGTTTGATTGTTGAAGAGTATGAAAACGTAATATAGAACGGATATTTCAAAATGTAATGTTATATTGGTGAAAGGTATTAAAATTGACCCTAAAACACGATGGAGCATAATTAAAGCCATAAGTAGTAGTTAATGTACATGCCACAATTTTAGCATCTAATATATAGAGCAGACCATTCTGATCTTTATCATTATCTTCTGCAGACAATTAGATAATTTATCATTATCTTCTACAGACAAAATGATAAATACTTTATCTTTTTATTCATGTTCTTATTATATAGTAGATTTCGAAAATCATAAGCACAAAAATCAAGGTATTGGCTTTTCATCCAATTTATTTAACCAGTTTTATTTCAATACCATTCCTATTGTTAAAATCAATTTTAAATGTATACTTAAATTTTTTATTTAAAAGTATCAATTATTTAAATTTAGGCGAAAGTCGTCCACCTACCTTAATCTCTGATGCGCCTGTTACTGCTGTAAACATTTCCTTATCATTAAAATCCTTTCTTATTTGCTTCACTCTTTTCTCTGCTTCATCAATACTTCTTGTAACACTATGATATTTCTAAGTAGTTCTGTTTATTTTTTCTGTATTTTTAAATCAGTAAACTAATGTTCCAGTGTTGAAAATGTCTGATCACAAATCGTTTTGGTGTTGTCGACTATTTCAGTAATAGATAAATCTTAAGTCGTTCTTACTGATATATTTCAACTTAATTTTCCTGTCAAGAAATACATGACGACTAGAGGAAACTGCAGAAGAGGAAGAACCCATATCTGTAAAGATTTTTTAAAAGATACAGACAGTCATAAAAGGAAAGTAAGGAGAAAATAAACTTATATGATGTGGTGTGAAATGCTCATTGTGATTCTAATAAAGAAAACGTGCGTGTATCTTTGTCTTGATTTTTATACGCTATGGACAAGTTTCTTAAACACAAACTCACACATGTACACCATTCAATAAGTGATAAAAGGGATTGATGATTCACTTCATTTGCCAATCATTTATCAATATTTTTTGTAAAAGATGTGGGTGGCATTGAAAAGGACCGTTGCGTGATTGCTTTTAACAAACCCATGGACCCGACATCATTATCGTTAACTGTTTCAAGCCCTTTCCAGGACCTTCTTCGACTCTGCTGTCCATGCTTTGGTAGCGGTAGCATCAGCCTTTGCTGGTGCTACCATCTCGGGGGCGATGAGCATGGATATATTGCTGGATGGCTTGGAATGTTCGGCACGTGATGGCCTTTTTCTCTTGGGTTGAGTTAAATAAGTTTGATACATTTGTCTCAGATCCAGACTAAATATCTTGCTTATTCGTGATGGAAGCAACAGTTTTGGATATTTCAAACGGATAGTCATATATCTTGCTTATTCGTTACGGAAGCGACAGTTTTTGGATATTTCAAACGCATACAGTCATTTCTATGCCTCGTAGGTCAATTATAAGTACAATGAACCTAGTATCATCAAGTAGTGTAAAATTCTGATTCCCAGACAAGGAATGGACATTTGCAAAGGTAGGACATATGCCACGTCTTTATTAAAATCAACTGTGCACACACAATTCAAATGATTTGTTTGAACATTTTGAATGCATTTTTAGGAGTGTCGGTTAACAATTATTCAGCTGAATAGATCATTGAAATGTGATATTGGCTGATGCTACAATACCAAATGCTGTCAAAGTACTAAATTAAAATATATTACCATACATAAGCATATTCATGATGGACATTTCCTTTTGGAATATTTAAAGTGCATGCAACCAGGTGCGTACCTTACAAATTAACCATAAGTATATTAATAAATTATATGTACTGGATGATGATATTAAATCTATCGTAACTATAATTGATTGCAAACATTCTAAACTATGTGGACATTTGCTCATGTGGGTTATGTATCCATGTCAAAAAGAGTTGTACAAAGTTAAATTCAAATAATATGTTTGAATATTTCTGGTGTTAGTGTTTAGAGTGTCGGTTTGTAGTTATTATTAGTAATTAATAACGCATAAAATAAAATGGCTCATTAGAGAGAGATATCAGCTTATGCCACACGGCCGCACTTTGTCAATTAATGTAAAAACCAAACTGAACAATAAAAAAGGAATACATTTTGCGCTAAAGTTACTTTTTGCTGTTCTCTTACATGGGTAAATCATATATTAATCCAAATTACCTTCAAAGATGAACTCATGGTGAAATGAGAGAGGGATAAATGATCTTAAATTGGAATGGGGCTACATTCGTGGATACTGATTGCGAAGTAATAATTGTTATCCAGGTCCTCCTGTCCTAGTATACATCATCATTGGAGGTCAGAATACCAAGCAGGTGAAATGTGTACCCGCTGTGATTGGAAAGATAACTGTGGGTTACATCTCTTTGAAAGGGCACTTTAAATACATACTAATCACGGTGTCAAGAAAATCAATACTACCAGTTTTATATGTGATAAGCCTTTTCATATAACTTTTTGGAACATATCCTATTGTCTTAGTTGTACTGATTTACTATTTATTGCACGAAAACCACGATGATCCATTTTTCATTCAGAGACTGCAGCAAAGCACCTGAAAGTTGTATGGGTCCTAAGTATCTATTCTGTAACTTTAATTATAATTATCTTTTAAGACTCTGTAACAAATATCGTGCTTAGCAAGCATTCGTAATTCATGTACAAATTAGTTTAAATAGGTCTTTAATATTAGATAATTAGTGAGGATTAAGTAAGTATGGTAAGATTAAAGTGCTTTTATAGACCATATGGTCTCCGCAAGAGATAACACTAATTTTTAAGAGTATTGTTGCTTTAGTTTTATGTAACTGATGAGGATTTAACATTAGGTAATTAATAAGGATTTAATATTAGATCATTAATGAGGATTTAACATTAGGTAATTAATAAGGATTTAATATTAGATGCTTAAGGAGGATTTGGTAAGTATCGTAAGATTAAAATGCTTTTGTAGACCATGTTGTCTTCGCAAGTGATAACACGATTTTTAGAGTAGGATTAATATGGCATTAATCCGTTTTCAAGTGAAGTTTACTTTTATGGGAAGCAAAACGTTATTTTATGTTCGAAATACCTCTAAGTCAATGTATAACAATATGGACAAGAACAGTCATATCCCATTAATTATTATTACTGTAGTTTATCATTTCGTTACACTTTTCTGGAGAACAATAATGGTAATTGTAGATAATAGCATCTGAAATAGACTTGTTTCTTTGGATTATTATATACTAGAAAAATGTATAATGCTGAAACATTTTATCAAAGATTAAATTTACAGGGAAGGGCACAAAGTCTAGATCACTAGGCAAAATGGTTAGCATTTTCAGAGAACTAAAAAACAATATTATTATTTTATAAAAAAAATGGCAGAAGGTATGGAATAAATATAAGAAAACTAACATTTATTTGTGTTGCTATTGCATCAACAAGATCTGACGAAAACAAAAATTTTTGCCTGATACAATTTATGAAAGTCAAAATATTTCAGAATGTTTCTTAAAGCTAAAAGAACAAACTGAATTAGTAGAGGTTGGCAATTAATCTAACGAAAAATTATTTTGTTGAAACTATACTTGCTTCTGGTGTGGATATGTTGGAAACATTTGCCAAATAGGACAAAAATATATTGTCTTTCCTTGTTTATAAGTCGATTTTAACTGCAAGCAATATAGATCATGATCTGCCGTCACTTAATATGCCAGCAAATCAGGGTCTATGTTGTTTGTTCTAATGATTATTCTTTGCAAACTGCATATACTAGATCAACTAGCGCATTTTGTGTCGGCAGATCTAGGTTTGTACGGTCTTCAGTTGGACTAACGAGTTTACTATATTGACCACCAGTATATGGATGGATGGAGAAATAACAGTGAATAAAATAGTGTTTTATAGGAAATGGAAAAATAGGAATGTGAACTATACTTGAATAATTTTTTTTTTACTTCAAATAGGCACAGGTAACCATAATGTGATATAACTGTACTAATTATACATGCCGTATATACTTCCTTGAAGTCCAATTTCAGACAATAATCACCCTGATCTGCCATAGATCAAAGTCTACATTATGTACTGATCAATCATTACAAACTGTACAGATTGAACTCTACCGACGCATTATTCGCCAGCATGTCTGGGTCATTGCTTTGTTTTGCAGCTGGCGTCAGCCCACAAGCTGAAGGGAAAAAAGCGTCTGCCTTGATGAGAAGATTTTGTTAAGGTCGATATGTCTGTAATAGAGAACAGTTTTGCTCATATGCAATGTTTGTGGCGACTTCCTAGCTTCGTGGTCAGGATGCGAAGAAAAATCATTCTCGTGGGGTTATTTTTAATATCCGGAACGAAATGCCCGTTTACTCCATTGTCTCTGTTAATGTGTCATCCTTTCCCTCTTTGAGAGCATCTTCGAAGAGGCGTGATCTCACTCAATGTGACAGTTCGGTCTTTCTTAAGTATCACTTCATAGCTCGCACTGGGCCCTGTATATAACCTTGAGATGAAGTGCCCAGAATGGAGCATAACTGTTACACAATACCCAAGTTTGTTTATCCATGAATGATGGCTTGCTATTTGCTCTGAAAGTATGAACATGAGTGATGCTGACCCATCTTGTAAAAACTGCAGAGATGAATCCACCTATAATACATGTGTCCTCAATTCTGCTTGCCGTTCGCCAGTGCAGCGAGGAGGCAGGACTTGTATGAGAGGTGCACCAATGAAACTCTTGAGAACAGTTCAGTGTCTTGTCCAGCCAGGCTAGCGTCCATAATGGATTCTACTTAAACAAGTATCCAACATCATTTTACATGTGTAATACAAAATGAACAGAAGATCGGACTAGTGATTGGTTTGTCCGATATAATCATATTCATGATTACGCGGTGTACCAGTGATTGTTGTGGAAGAATAGATTTTAACTGTGATATGTAATATATATATATATATATATATATATATATATATATATATATATATATATATATATATATATATATATATATATATATATATATATATATATATGGCTGAGGTATAAAGTGCTTTTATACGCACCACTGTGAGAATGTGAGAATATATTCCATTACCTTCGTACGCTTTTAAGGTTGAGGGGTCATCTCACTTGAGGGATTCTCTACCACTGGTTGCTAGAACTATTTGTAATGGCGTATTATAATAAGGTCCCGATATGCTGGTTCAAGAACTATTTTGTTGGAAGGAAACACCTGTCATCGTGGTTGTTTAAAGCAGATGATGTTATTTTTCGATTCCTTTTGATTTTTTTTTTGTGAAACTGATGAGGTTGATCCAGGATTTCCCATTTGAGTATAGTGGAATAATAAAGAGGAGTAGACATTTCTATTATTTTGCCTTCTGTTGGTCATTCAGAACCTAATGTGTTGGAGGAGACGTGTATATGTTTAGCCGTTTGAATCTATAGAAGGAGTATCAATTAAATAGGTCTTTGGATCCTGGACTGGTGAGACCAGTGTTGGGATTTTGGAATTCCACCTCTTCGTCAATAGGTCTATCATAGGCCGATCCCACTGAGCAACTATTGAGAAGAAAAAAAAAACGAGGGATAAAGGGACCATTCCGTTTGTATTTGTACGTTCTTGTGGGACAATTAGTCCGTCAATACCTTATCCAGCGTAGGATATGTCGAACTTGGACGTGAATTTGTCGTTAATGCCACCACTTAAAAAAAAATGCCACACAAGAAAACAAACGTCTGGGGACTTGGTTTGGCCTTGCTGTTTGAGATAAGTCACCAGAGTGGAAAGGTTCGACATATTGAGAACTCCATTACCATGTAAATTCTCCGGTCACAAATGAAAAGCTTCTGGAACGTTTTAAATCTCGATAATAAATAAGGCTCTAAATCTGATACAAACTATTTTTTTTAAAACATTAATAATAAATTAAACTATTTGTAGAATGATAGAGAATTGCAGTTATAAAAGCTTAGAATTGCTTCTTCGTGATTCGGTAGCTGACAGTTTCAACGACTATAACAGAAAAAAGTAACATTAAAACACTTAAATAATAACTTCATAATGCCCCAATTAATAGATGACGCGTCATCACAGCATTGTATAAAAAGTTGCCGACAATTAAAACTGAATTATTACTTCACTTTTAAATTCCAAAGTTGCAGGAAATTTAAATGGTCATATAATTTTATTGCTGGTTGAAACGTCATGGTATTTTCAAAATTCCATCATGTTATAAGACTGTTCTTTGCACAACTTGCTGGATGTTCGTCTGCTAAAATCGTTCCAATTTGCGAGTGATTATTAAAACTGTATTGGACTCTATCTCATGCGACTTAGAGTACACTGTGCCTTAGAATACCCTCTCAATTTCGGTATTCTATGCCATGTGGCCTAGGGTCCAAAATGTTTTGATAATTAATACCTATTCGTGTGATATTAGTGATTTCGTACAGTTCGAGACTCAAAGGGTACTGACACAGACTAAATCATCCTCGATGGCACTACCAATACCGTTTTCGTGGCTCCACTCTGCACTATATCGGGTATCGCACTCGAGCATATAGTCTACTGTCTGTGAAGGTATATACGCTATCAGAATACTTGTTTCGTGACACTTGTTATCGTAATCGGCTGTATAAATATACCCTAGTCATCTATATAGACATCTCCAATGAATGAGCTATATTTTGCTCGAATTAAACAAACTACATAACATGATCACATACACATGCTGTGATAGAAACAATTAAGTTCCAAACCTTATTGTACAAGTGTACCTATTCTCTCTGGCCAGATGGAATAGACGAGTGAGATAGTGACGTAAGATGCTATTCGGCAAGAAGAGCGGAGAAAGAAAAAAAAAGAAATATGATATTGATAATTGATAAGCCACCAGAACTACTTTCACATGCTGTCTCGGAGGATCAAACCTGAAACCTCATTCTTATAAAGCAAACACATTAACAGCTGTATTAAATCAGATCATTGTAAGTTGGGAACTTTATCAGACTCTGTTCTAATCTACGTAACTGTCGCAAACGGCGAAAACATTTTCGTTTGTCAATCTATTCAGTGGTCTCACCCTGTGGACGTAGAATGAACCTGACTGCACCAAAGGCTTAGTGTTAGAGCGGCCAAGTGTTACCAAAGACATGAAAATGGTGCTAACAACTGCCTCGCTAGGCAGTCAGCATTATGAGATTAGTTTGAGGACTGGTCGGCCTGATGTCAGGATTAAAGGGACTGGGTGAGACTTGATGCTACATGTCTGCAGCACGATGCCTTAGTGCAAGACATCACACTGCAGACATCGTAGCGCGATGACTGAAAATTTTAAAACTATAAATCACACACACACACACACACACACACACACACACACACACACACACACACACACACACACACTGGCCCTGCTAGCATCGCTTTATAGTGTGAAATATACCGCCTGCACTATATCTAAATATGCACGCGGTTCAAATGAGCGGGTATATACTAATGGTACAACTGTAATCAGTTCACTTCGCTTGATACGGGACGGCTCGGTACATGTTTGTAAACGGTTGAAGGGGGAGTGGAGGACCGGAGATCTCGATACATACACAAGGTAAGTTGTTCTACCAGGGTATGGTCGATTCGTGCGTATAGCCCTAAGTGTTTTTCATGCAGAATTATGTCACATACATCTAAATCATTGCTATTATTTAATTAACATAGCTACGGACAATACAGTTGTTACCATCTTCCTTTTATAACTTCTCCTTTCCTTTGCTTCTTGTGACTATGTTTTGCCATCATTCATATGGCCAGAGACATCGTCGGATGACACAGACGCAAATCCGTCACGCTCGTTTTCTCAGTTTCTTTCTGGCATCTTTCTACGAAGAGAGATTGGGGTGTGTGGAAACTGTTAAAACATGCTGACAGATCGAACGAGAGAGAGAGAGAGAGAGAGAGAGAGAGAGAGAGAGAGAGAGAGAGAGAGAGAGAGAGAGAGAGAGAGAGAGAGAGAGAGAGAGAGAGAGAGATGGCAGGTTTTGTAGATACTTACTATGAAAGCATTTATTGCCTATCCCTATGTTTTCATTTTGGTCGATTAGTCATATTAGCCAGCAAAGTGAGAGATAAAGGTTATGTATATAGGGGTAGAGCGGCCTTTGGATATTTTAATATTAAGTAATCTATTTTCAAACCCTTATTAGCAGGTTTTATATAATATGATAAACACAAAAAAGAACAAAGCATGAAATAGATTGCATTATGTGTCGTCATTTTAACCTATAAATGTACCGTACAATATCGAAAAGCTTTTGGAATTTTGTATCATTGGCATTGTGAACACTATAAAAAAATCTCATGGAACATGCACACGTAAACGTTATAACTTCCAGGGTCTTCTTAGTTACTTTGCTTAAGTTAAGTTTTCTTTTTCTCTTTTACTCCACATACCTCTACCTTATGCATGAGAAAGAGAGTGCGGTGGGTGGGTGTATTTCGATGAAATTGTATAGCAATGTTTAATTTATTTAGAAGATGGACATCATTATTTTTTCATTATTACATCGCTAATAATCTAAAAGTGCTAATTCTTCATAGGTTTAGAATATAGAAGCGATAGCCGACTGTTGAAACGTAACTTGAATTTGCATCCATATTTATACCACAATTTGATACGCCAAAAGTATTGTCTTATCAAATCGCTTTCTTCCAACCATTTAAAAAATCGTGTTATTATATTTTTGTAAATCATATTGTGATCAGCCCATGGCGCAGTAATACGCACATATAAATATTACAGCCACCATCTGCAGTTGATTCTAGATCAATGGTAATTTTTCACACATTATTCATTAGCGACGTATGAAAAAAAACGATAAAAAGTATTAATAATCCTCGTTTTCTAAATGAATTTAATATTATACACATTTTCATCACAATCCTTTCTGATTTCTGTTCCATTCTTCCCTCTCATGCATAACGGACAAACTACGCAGAAATATGGAGTGAGAGGAAAGGAATTTGGGCTGGATTAAAACCTTGAAATATAAATTACACCAAGTAACCTTCAAGAATATGGTTCGTTGTAACGATACGTGTGCACTTTCCTTGGGATTTATATACAGTGATGATCAATGATACAAAGGTGCAGACCTGTCGACATTATACAGCAAATTACTCGGTTACTTGTTACACATACTGTGATGTACATAACGTTTGTTTTTGTTGTTGTCTCTTAAACACATTATAATGTTCTAAATATCGATTATTATAATTAAATATGAAAATGTCCAAAGCCCCTCCTCTCTCTCTCTCTCTCTCTCTCTCTCTCTCTCTCTCTCTCTCTCTCTCTCTGGACAATCTTAGCGAGAGACAGAGAGAGAGAGAGTATGTATGTATGTATGTATGTATGTATGTATGTATGTATGTATGTATGTATGTATGTATAATTTGTTGGTCGGTTTGACTTAACTTTCACCATCATTCGCATGTCCAGAAACAACCTGGGATGACCCAAGCGAAAATCCTCTACGCTGTTCTTTTCATTGATTTTCACCCGTAACTTGGTATATCAATTTTATATATATATATATATATATATATATATATATATATATATATATATATATATATATATATATATATATATATATATATATATCTTATTTAAACGAGTTGCAAATATAAACTAAGTGAAATAAAGAATCGGCAAGAGGTAAGCTTAACTCAAACATTAAAATGTATTTTCAATTCACCTAAGTCAATATTATAATTTAATTCACATTGCTACCAACCATACAATTGCTTATGTTAACTGTCCCTTAGCGTGACTACTTTTTTTATATCATTCATACATCCAGATACATCGTCAAACGACGCAGACGAAAATCCACAAGTTTTTAACTGATTTTGTCTGGTGTGTTTCGACGAGATTACTGTGTGTCGTGTTCTTTCTAGCTAGGTAACCGGATATATAAACGGGGGGTGTTTCAACGCGTTTGATGTGTGAGCAATCGCCACCGGCCAGGGTCAAGCGATTAGGTAAATCTCCAGAAAACTCAGCATTCGGGTCCAACTTTGTAACTCGCACCCATGTGTTATACATTGGTCGGAGATAAAAAATAAAAAAAAATATAGACCGCAGGGTAAACAGGGCGTGTTCTAGAAAGATAAACAAGAACCCTAACAGTTCAGTTGATTGGGTCAGTCCCACAATATCCATTCGGAATTCAGCCAAGGGGTGGGCCTAAATCCTAGATTTGAAAATATTAGCTGACCTCTGTCCAAGAATTAAAATACATGAGACACCCTCTTGTGAAGAGACATCGCTGTAACAAATTATACTCCATGAGACGCCACTCGAGAATTGGCTGGAGACGCAGGACAAATAACTGTGAAAAAAGAAAGAGGCTTCGAAAGGAAGCTTTATAGGGGACAACTTCATTTCGAGGTAGAAGTCCTGAGTTTCTACGAGAGAGTTTAAGACAAAGTATAGAAATGTGATGTAATACATTGATCACAAAAATGTGGATTCGTTACTTATAAAGTCTTCTGAAGTACTTGTAATAACAAACTAATACATATATTAATATAGTTACTAAACTAGATAGATTACACTATGTTTCTGCTTTTAAAAATATAACTACAGAGAAAATATATGCTTCAACATTTGAAAGTAGAACTACACAACAAAATAATAAAAATAGTATCCCAATCCAGTACAAATATTTCAGTCCTTATATTCTGTATAAGTTTCCAATTGAACCCACACGTTGACAGACAACGACTGAGGGAGGAATGAGCGGTCTTCGGACATCTTAATATTAAATAATATTTTTAGACCCATATTAATGGGTTTTGTAAGACATAAAGAATAAAATAAGAATAAAACGAAGCATTAAATAGATTATACTTTTGAATACTGCTCGTTAGATATAAATGTACCGCACAAGTCATGACAGTATTTCGTAACTTTGTATCACTGGCACTGTACATTGCTGTATTTAAATTTCAAGGAACGTTTACACCTAACCGTTTCAAAGTCCCACGTTCTTTTAGGTTAGTTGGAAGTTTAGTTTTCTCTCATTCCACATCCCCGTGTTATTTCTTGTAGGGATTTCGATGAAATTCTGCACCATGTTAGTTCATTTAGAAGGCGAGAAATAATATTTTTATCGTTATTTTATTACAACTTTAAAGATTAAAAAGTGGAAAATCATCACACATTTAGAGATTATAGAAGCAATATCCTACTATTGAAATATAACCTAATGCTGAAACAATACTTATATATGCTTATTAATTCGCCATGGGCGGATCACAAATTGGTACAAAGTCTTCCCAACTCCCAGCCCCCCTCTCTCTCTCTCTCTCTCTCTCTATCTCGATCGATCGATCGATCGATCGATCTTGATTGATTGACTATCGTAAAACGATACCAGCAAAAATTCGTGAAAGCAACGAGCGTAGCATATTTCCGCCTGTGTCATGCGATGATGTCTCTGGACCTATTACATGATGATAAAACGTGGTCCACGAACCAACAAAAAGAGGAAAGTTAGAAATGGAAAACAATTGTATGGTCAGTAGCTATGTTGATTAAGTTATAGCAAATGCTTAGATCAACTGTAATTGCCTTTTGCTGATTCCTCCTTTAATTTTATTTATATTCCAACTCGTTTGAATATGCTAGCCGGTATGTGAATAGCTACTCATTCATTGTTAGAATAGTTAAACATGCTGTGTTTGTAATGCTCTACATTCGTCATTTAAACCATCTATCGTGTTTAAATCATAAGTGTATCTTATATTTATTTAATAAAAAAAAGCTCGAAAACTAAAAGAAACAACTTATCAATTTGAAATTAGATTACATTGCTCTCGAAAGGTGAGGGAAATACATTTTGTACCAGACACACTGGAAAGGACTGTGCAGAATTCATTCATTCCGTCAATACATAGATGCTTGTAGTCAATCTAGTATGCATTGGTAATGCAAGTATGTGTATTTGTATATGGTATAAATAAAATATATCTATAGTATGTACGCTGGATAATTTTTCATTCAAAGAAAACTTGTCAAGCATCGTTTACTTATCTCTTGGTTTATCATAGTCCGGGAAATCAACCACTCCCACCTCCCACCACAAGTCTGTGTTGACACAGATGGGCGATATGTGGGTCTAATGTCACATGTTTATTAAAATGTGCAAATCTGCTGCATGCATTGCTGAAACACACCTGCGTACACTTTAGATATTTACCGGTATTTGGTAACAGCCATATCTAGCGCGAAATTTAAAATGGCCACAGGACAGAGGGTTGATCTATTCTACGGGGATGTAAAAGACGCCAAACTTAGGATTTACTCGGAAATATAATGCTCGTGTCTCCAAAAGATCCCTTCAGCCGATGGTTGCTCCAGGGTCATGAGAAATACTGGTAAATATATAAAACATACACAGATGTGTGCAGACAGGATTTTCTACAAATTTTTGTAGGTTTTAATGATTAGACGATATTATCCCCTATAGAGCAAGTCAATGTCATCAGAATCGTAGGATTGATTTATTGGCCTAGGTATATCAATGACGCAGCGTACATTATATATATATATATATATATATATATATATATATATATATATATATATATATATAACGCAAGTCGACCTTAATAACAAAAACATTGCAGGGATAAAGAATAAAGGTATGCAAAAAAGTTACAAAAATAAGGATCTCTTCGCTGTAGCTTCATCTGCAAAATATATACGCTTTCCGTACGAGTAACTACGTAAGAACAATGTTTCACAAAAAAAAACTGAGGGATCACATAAAAATGAGTGTACCATGAAAGCAGGACAACCTTTGCAGCTGGCACCTGAAGAAGAAGCTATGAATCAATATATCAAGTATGTGTCAAAGCAGGGTTTCCACTTGACACGTGAAATAGCTCATTTCATGTACTCGATAGTCAGAAAATTCTGATCAATATATCCTATTTAGTTTAGACAGTGCCACACCGAGATAAGAAATACATCGACACAAAACAGCAACTCAGCATGTTATGGACCTGTAGCTGCAGTCAGACACTATCCATCGTTGGAGTATTTTTTCTAAACCTTAACACATTTAAATTTTGACGAGACAGGCCGGAGCGGAAAGAAGGGCAATCGCCAAAATGTTTATGGTGCTAAAGGATACCATTTCTACCAGCAAGCAGTCATGAGCAATAATCACGTTGCTGCATATTTGTTTATGACAGGTGATGGAGGATGGATTCCGTCATTTTTTACGTTTGCATTTTCTCTTCCCCATAGAGATTACAAAAATAGTGTCTCTTTAACTTGGCTGTACGGCATATCTCAAAGTGGGTACCTAGACTCAGATTTATTTAAACTTTGTTTTGAAAAGATTTTCATTTCCAACTGTGGCATGTCTCGTCCAGTCCTTTTAATGTCTGACAATCATAGCAGCTTTGTCAGCTTGGATCTTATTGAACTTGCAAGAGCCAGTGAAATCGAGTTCTTTGAACTGCCACCCCGTACTAAACATATCTTGCAACCATTATATAATTTTATTTTTGGACCGTTAAAGGCCAAGTTTTCACATCTTGCACTTAATCCTGTGTATGCCAATAAATTTCATATTGGTGCTAAATGCAAATTCCCGTAGTTTTATCCTATGCCAGAGACCAGTTATGTTCTTCAGCATATGTGAAAGATGCATTCAGAAAGACGTCTTTCCCTTCAATCCTGACCCTATTGACAAATCCTTCAGCTGAAAGAATTAAAATAAGTCTCGCAGCATAAAAGCAGTACGCTCATCCTCAATCTGCTGCTGTTACGCAAACATGTTATATATATATATATATATATATATATATATATATATATATATATATATATATATATATATATATATATATATATATATATATATATATATATATATATATACACGCATTCGTGATTGTAATACCACAGCAATTAGCACGTAACTTCATTTGTGTTGTTGGAAAAAGAAAAATAGTTACTGAACCTATGGTTGTAACAGAAGATGAACTTTTGACAAAATGGAACTTCAGGGGAAGAAGAAAGAAGATGCGGAGATGAGTACAGATACAACTTATAAGGACGGGGAAAGGGGAAGAAAACAGACTAGGAGGAGATTAAGAAAAAAGAGAGATCTAATGGATGAAAGGAATAAATATAAATCGGAGAAGCTATAAAGGCAAAGGATAGCAATGTGAAACAAACAACAGACAGGTCACATGCATTATACCTTGGTTGATGATGGTTTTAGAATGTGTTTGCGATACCAAATAATCTTTCTGAATATAATAAATAAAAAGAAACATGTAAGTATTGATAAATATTGATGAAAAGAGTGTATTTGTTCTCACTGATGTGATGTTGAAAAATACCATTCTACATTAGTTTGAAACACCGTTGGGACTGTGTGAAGGCAAGGCGAGATTTTATGAACGCAAAGATCTAAGTTTCCGTAACAATGATGCATTTATGTTCACAATTCAATATTGTTTTGTTTTCTTTTTTTTTTCTTTTCCCCATTATTCACAATGCTACAATGAAGACAAAAGGTTTTGAATGTCCACCTTTCATGTTGCTTTCTGAATGATTCTATTTCGAAAATTCTCTCCCACGCTGTCTTCCTTTCGCTCTCCTCTCACATATCTTTTGACAAGATACAGGAGACGGCGATTGAGTCGGTAATCAAGATTTCACTTTGTAATGTCCGTTAGTGGAACGCAGGGTATTTGTAAACTACTGCCTAGTCGTAGGTCACTGGAAATTAGAACACATGAAAATTATGACAACAAAGTTCCTCTCGTACAATATTAAAACTATTAGGCCTTTCTGTTTAACGCCAAAATCAAAAACTGCTTTTTTACAGTTGCTTCATGTTACCTCGTTTTAGTTATGGCTCCAATATACGATATTGTTTATCTTAAAACACATCGAACGCGTGCAAAATAATGTGCCTAGAACTCTTTCAATGGGATAATGTTCAACACCCGGCCAAGTTTCGTGTGAAAAACTATACTTTTACCTTTTATCTTTTAAAAATAAAATAGAGTATAATGAATCGGTCTTCATGTACAAAGTTGAAAACAGCCTAGCGACAGATAATATGAATGCATTTACCACATCTCCGAAGTACATAGCCATATCACGTGCTCTTCTGCTGAAATTATAGTGAGATGTTTTTTAAAGAAACCTTGCATGTAGTGGGGTGGTGAGTGTTTTGTTTTGTTTTGTTCTGTTCTGTTTAGCTTGTAGTATTTTTCTTCCTCGTATCTGTTTTATATCATGTTTAGCTTCATGTTTCTCACTGTTCTCTCTTATTATTTCATATTATCATGTCATTCATTACCCAAGATGACAGTCACCATTTCCAGCTTTCATGTGTATCTTTTCTTCATGCTTATGTTTTATTCGGCTGTAGTTTCTTTCTTCCATCTCGTCGACATAGTCGACACTTTTTAATGCCGTCATTTTCTGTTACAACGTTATTTTGTTTTTGTTTTGTTATGATTTGTTTTGTTTTTTGTTTTTAGTCTCGTTCTTGTTTTCTAAACATCTCTCACAATGTATGTTCACTATACAAATCCCAAACGTTTGTTGTAGGTCTGATAGATAGATGATAAATGGGAAGGTAGGTAGGTAGGTGGGTAAGTATTTGCCAGAGCGAGATAGATAATTAGATGGATGGATGGATGGATGGATGGATGGATGGATGGATGGATGGATGGATGGATGGATGGATGGATGGATGGATGGATGGATGGATGGATGGATGGATGGATGGATGGATGGATGGATGGATGGATGGATGGATGGATGGATGGATGGATGGATAGATAGATAGATAGATAGATAGATAGATAGATAGATAGATAGATAGATAGATAGATAGATAGATAGATAGATAGTATAGTTTTATTAAGAAATCTTTACCTAACTTGACCTGAGTCCTTTCCAACAAATAAAATATTCACATCTTTCTGCATAAGTAATAAAAAACACATCAGTCTTACATTTTTTTTTACGTTTCAGATGAAGGCAGAGGAACCAGGTCAGGCTATCGGCAATGCAGTCACAAACAGTGACACTGATATGAAGCAGCTATACAAATGTATTTATGTAGACGTGTCGTTCGTCAAAAGCATCACAGGAATAATCACGGCAGCTGAGATCGTACGTATGCAAAACTGTCATTGAAGAAACAAAACACCATCGTTCAAGATTAATTATGTTATCCGTACAATAACATACCAAAATCTGTAACATTCTTATCTTGTGGTAACGCCCAAAATCAGATATTAGAGCCATCCACCGTGTTGCAAAATATGTCCTTGTGTTAAGTGATGACAAAAAATATATTACATGATGCATCAAGCCTGTTGAATATGTATGTATGTATGTATGTATGTATGTATGTATGTATGTATGTATGTATGTATGTATGTATGTATGTATGTATGTATGTATGTATGTATGTATGTATGTATGTATGTATGTATCCATGTATGCATGTATGTAAAACCCGTTATAGCGCGAAAGAATAACATTGCGATATAAATGTGATCGCGTTAACAATTTTTTGAAAAACTTCCCGTAAAAAATGTGCATTGAAATTTCAATGCCATCAATTTTACTAACATCTTGAACATATATCGTTTGCTTGTTTTGTTCGCCGAGTTTCATTTGACATCAAATATACTTCAGTTTTGAATTGTATACATGCCAATAAGGCAGAAACAGTACACGGTGAAATTAAGGCAATATTATACGCAGCGGAGGTATTAAAAGTCGGCTAGAGATACGAATAATCAGCTTTTCAGAATGTTTTTTGGATGTTAAAAAAGAGGTCACATTAAATGAAAATATGTGAAAACATACTGCCATAGTGTTACATGATTTAATATGTGGAATCGCGTTATAACGGGTTTTACACACACGCACACACACGGATATATATATATATATATATATATATATATATATATATATATATATATATATATATATATATATATATATATATATTACAAGTCAAGATAAACCTAAGATACAATCAATTTTCCAAAAGATAAATTTATTTCCCTAAAATGTAAAGCAAACAAAGTGAAAAAATTGAAAAAATCTTATAGTATATTAATTCTTAGAATATTGTCCTAAACTGCAATGTCAAGTTTACTCTAGTCTCGAAACTGTCCAGAGATATTCCTAACGAAGGCTATAATGTCCTCCATTCTATCACCACTGAAAAATCAGTTCTAAATCGAAATGTTTTACCGCCAGGTGATCCCGTGGATGTAGAATATCACTGACGTCCTTGCAAGATTTGCATAATCCAATAGGAACCTACTTTCTACAGTAAAGATTTTCCACTGTGCTAAATCCAGCCAACAAATATTATAAATAAATTACTGTTTCTTCTCAACGAATCTGACAGAGCTGGCATAGATGGAAGAATATAATATATGGTGCATGTATTCTCATTATATAGACTCCATATACACACCCAATAAATATAATCTGATTCACTAAAAGATTCTCTAACAATTATATGGTATTATTTTGAATTAACGCAGCTAATTATGTCCCTCTCAAACTATTGAACCAATCAACCATTCGGATGATAACTCTACAAGACAAATGCGTTCATATTTTCACTTGAATTTTACGTTACCAACATTCAAATTAATGCGTGGTGTATTTGACCTGAATAGTTGTTGACATGACCTTCACAATTGACATTGGTTTATGAACGAGATTCGTACAAAGTAGTGTACCTGTACTTTATTAAAGTACTAGCCAGTTGTAAATTAGATAGAGATATATGTTAATGTGACTTAAGACATTTTCGTTCACTTCTTATGTTTGGAAATCCTTCACTCGGGTATAATGTATCCACTTTTTCAATTCGATTCAGATTCTGTCCTTGTTGGGTCTTATAATCGTGGCTGCCTCCTATATAAAGGAATGTGACTTTCTCTACGGAAAAACATACAGCTACTTCGACTTTGTGTCTGGTTCCTGTTTTTTCACTTCTGGGATCTGGTATCTATTGAATGCCCTTGGTGTGCTCAAAAAGTTCGGCGTTATCAGATGGGACATTGGGGTATGTACCGCATCGCTATTTATGAAAACTGTAAACTGGCTACCATCTCTCTCTCTCTCTCTCTCTCTCTCTCTCTCTCTCTCTCTCTCTCTCTCTCTCTCTCTCTCTCTCTCTCTCTCTCTCTCTCTCTCTCTCTCTCTCTCTCTCTCTCTCTCTCTCTCTCTCTCTCTCTCTCTCTCTCTCTCTCTCTCTCTCTCTCTCTCTCTTGGTAGGGCGAAAGTGTAGTAATGCGGTCATAAAACTTTCTGATCAAATATACTAACAGTAAGCCAAATTATGCAACAACAACCAAACAGTAAATATCATCAAATAAAGAAGCAACTATTCCAGCTGTATTAAACAATCAGCTTATTATAGTATCAATGTTTCGTTGCAATGCTGCTGCTGTTGACTTTAGGTTACTCAAACAAAATATTGTTAACATATGTCAAGACCTTTTTAAATAACACAAAAATGGTTTGATTTTAGTATGAGGAACAGGATTAGGAGAAAGTACATGAACAGATGAAGGATTACGTGCAGCAGGAGGTTGTTGTCCTAATAGCTTTGTTATTTTTTTTTTATTTTTTTTTTGTATTCTCCATTTGGGGTTTATTATCGATGTAACTCCATTAAAATAAAATACCTTCCAATCTGCAGATTTTAACAGGGAAAACCACGAATTTAAGGACCCACGAAAATGTTTTTTTTTTTTTTTACTTCAACAGAAGGAAAATCGAGACCCACGAAAAAGTGAGACTACTGTATTAAGATTCCTTAGTCACATAAGGAATCAAATGCAACTGGTGGGTTTTTGAAACATAACAGTTATAATCTTTTCCACAAACAGATGAACAATACCAATAGTTACTCTAACTGCCAATATTCATGCTTGCTATATATAGCATTTGGCAATTAAAAATGTTTTTCATGGTAAATTTGTTTCCTTTATTATTAATTGTCAATACAAACGAGAGGGGATATCATACAGATTAAATATGAGCATTGAAGAGGAAGATATAAACGTGCTAGGATTGTTTGTAATGAAACTTTTTAGCAATAATAATTAGCGCAAAGCTACCATATAAACATAAATGTCATTTAGAGGTCCTTGTGAAAGAGGCTTAAATGGGTGGGAAAGAAAATATTGTAAACGATTAAGGGATTTCTCAGGTGAATCCAGGAAAGCTGTTTCCTTCAATAAATAAAATGTCTCGCAATAGACAACAGGTCACATTCCCAAGTATATCTATATTTTTACATTAATTCGGCTCAGAAACAAAAGGCATAAATTCTGCCGCAGTAACTCATTGCTCCCTAACTGTTATGTTTACATAAACGGTCAATGCTTGTCCTGATCTTAATTCGGGTCACGCTAGGGGTGGTCAATTAAATTCAACTCAGCCGTATGAACCCGTATGTAACCCCCCTCGACTTCTTACTCTACCAATCTAGCAGTGTTAAGTTACATATGGCTTAGACCCTCAGATCTAACTATTCTAGAATAGTTTACTCGACCAATTAAATATTACAAACTAGCATATAGATATAAACTTAAGTGATCAATTAAATGTTATAAACTAGTATATGAATATACATTTAATATTGGGGTCATACTCATTCTAGACAGAGTTAATCCATGAAACTATGAAACATTACCCATCATTCCTTAAGCTTAATTCATGAAAATTCCTAATCACTCATATGTATTAAAGATTCAATTACATGCAATGCAATTTTAATTACGTTCACTTTTGCCAATTCTCCAAATGAATTGATAATTAGAAAATCAAAGAATAAAATGTCGTGACTAGCATTTCACTAAAATCCTGCAAAATGAAATCATACATACATACATTATATCAAGAATACATTTGCAAATAAATCAACAAATGAAATAACATATTAAAATCGGGAAACTAAGATTGCGTACCATTTGCCGTTTTCTTTTTTCGTTTCCAGAGATCCTCACGTATAGTCCGTCTCCTAACTGAGACAACTATCTGGCCCCTTACTCAATAACGAAAACGTACTTTTTACGAATTCGAAGGTAGAGTTCGTCTACTCGCTAAGACAACTCTCACGCTTTACTGCCAAATCACGAGATAACGTCTTTCACGCTTTTCCCGGAGTCGACCCTTCTTCTTTCAAGAACGATTGAAGACTGAATAATTTTTCTAAGTAAAACCTTTAATTTATTACAGAGTTACGCCCATAAATCCATATTTACTAATCGGAATAGACTGTATCCTAAATCTGTTCCGTAGAATTTTTGGATTGACAAAACAACTAAACAACTAATCATGCCGTAATTAACGTTCCTTTGAACAATCACTTATGACAAGCTTCCTCCTTTACCCGGCCGATTTTGGGAAAGGGTCTTATATCATTCTCTTGTACCATAGCATATGACTCGGTCAAGTTACGTCTGTTGGAACGAATTCCCCTTTGACGTTCAGAGATGAAATGAAAATAATAATCTATCTCTAGCCCTTTCTACTTGAATTAAGTTGACTTTGATACAATTCCTTTAACCAATGCTTCTAAGAGTTTTCAAAATTCGACACATCACATTAAGTCACATAAACGTAGTGATATTAAGTCACATAAACGTATTGATATTAAGTCACATAAACAGGTCAATTCTGGGGACATATCTTAACAGTTGTAATACATATTAGTATTTGAAGATATCAAATAACACTAAATGGCAGAATATTTTAAATACTAAGTGTGTTTGCAGCAGAAACAAAAACACTACAAATTATCAAAAACTTCTCTACCGTGTTGTATCAGTCAAACTTTCCGAAATATTAAACCTAAACAAACACTACAAGTGGTAATACCATGACTTTGTTGTAGTTTGTCCTGGTAGTTATTCATATAATTTGAAGAAAAAACTGAAAGGCGGTGCTAATAAAACAGCGGTTAATAATTTATGTAGAATATTTGCTAAAGACGACTTTTTCTTATGGTAGTGATGCTGTTTTAAATTAAATGATGAAGCTATACTATTTACAGATTACAAACTGTTATAGCACGTGACGTTCAGATACTGGAAAAACATTTTCTACTGTACAATTTTCTTCTTGCTCAGGATTTTAGATCTACCACGCGAAGTAATATATTCGGATCGAGTGCATCAATTTGACTATATATCTGATGTACATTAGTGTCCATGAGGCCTGCCTTTATAGATACCATATACCTATGATTCTACTGTTGACTCTAATGCCTTATATTGTCCTAGATATAAAAACTAACCCATGCACAGTTTTACGTGTTTTTTTTTTTATCCCTTTGTATGGTTTGGGTTGTAATAAATTGGGGTGGGGTGCTTTCAATATTTATTTAAATTGTGGCACCCACCCAGGTTCTATTGTGGTTCAGAAGTTGGGTTAATGAATGTTGGTGTATAGCTATGAGCCCCCAGTCAGCAATGCTGCCTATGGTTAAATAGTAGGAGGTACAAAGGGTGAAATTTAATTAACAAATAATTGTCAATCACTCGAATTTCTCAAATGAGTCCCTTTCGCTCAACCCTTTGAGCCTATCTCATCATATGATTTCTAGTGTGAGAGTTTTGGCCTTGTCCTTGGTTTTACTCATCTCCTGATTCTTCTTCGCCTCTCTAATTCTCTCTAAGTTCCTTCTTCTACGCCATCTCTTTCGCTACACCCACACTACTTCTCCTCCTCTACTTCACTCGTCTGTGCATCGACTCAAATTTGCCGACCCTGTCTCTGTCTCTCTCTGTCTCTGTCTCTCTTTCTCTCTCGTAGAGACTCAGGACTTCTACCTCGAAATGGAAATTGTCCCCCATAAAGCTTCCTTTCGAAGCCTCTTTCTTTTTTCACAGTTATTTGTCCTGCGTCTCCAGCCAATTCACGAGTGGCTTCTCATGGAGTATAATTTGTTACAGCGATGTCTCTTCACAAAAGGGTGTCTCATGTATTTTAATTCTTGGACAGAGGTCAGCTAATATTTTCAAATCTAGGATTTAGGCCCACCCCTTGGCTGAATTCCGAATGGATATTGTGGGACTGACCCAATCAACTGAACTGTTAGAGTTTTTGTTTGTCTTTCTAGAACACACCCTGTTTACCCTGCGGTCTATATTTTTTTTTATATCTCCGACCAATGTATGGGTGCGAGTTACAAGGTTGGACCCGAACGCTAAGTTTTCTGGAGATTTACATAATCGCTGAACACATGCCGGCGGCGACTGCTCACACATCAAACGCGTTGAAACACCCCACGTTTATACCTAGCTTGAAAAAACACGACACAGTAATATTATATGATTCCCACTATGAAAATGAAGTCATAATGACAAAGTTATTTTTGCATACCAGGCTCCAGCAACGTGGAACGAACTGCCCACTAAACTTAGATACAAAGAAACGGTAATCTCATTCAATTGTGCTCTTAAAACTCACCTATTTCGACTGCAAGAACAGACTTAAATACCTAATAAAAACCTACAATATTTTCAGCATGTTTTCTGTTTTCTAATTTCAAGGTCTTTGTTTTTCGTAATCATGTCATTATACATGTTTTAGGTGTTATCTAATGTTGTAAAGCGCTTAGAACTTCTAAAAGTTAGGCGCTATACAAAGTCATCATCATCATCATCATCATCATCATCATCATTATTATTATTATTATTATTATTATCATCATCATCATCATTATTATTTTATCATCATCATTATTGTTATTATTAATCATGCTTGTATGATATAAAATATTATTTTCCAGTATATTTAGGCTCTGAATAAACAAGTTATGTACATTAAAAATGGAGTGTTGACACGTGTCTTGCATGTCTATCAGTTCCGTAGAAATAGGTTTACTTCTGAAACTACTAAAACAGGCATGTGCGACTTCCTGCAGATGAGCGAATTGTAGTCACACTGTGATATAGATAAGCGGATAAAACCAGGGCGCGGATCATATACGACCCGCAAGCCGTACGTTACACATGCCAGCACTAAATTCTTGAATAGGCTAATATTTGAAAAAAAATTAAACAACTTTCTTGTTTGCTACCACAATATTGTTGCTTTCCTTGCATTGCCATCCTCTTTAACATGAATGCATAACGAATATGTGCCTGTCATTAATAATTAAATGTTAGCATCATGTTATTAGATTGTTGAAGTAACATGTATACATCAGATATTTTGACAATTCTAACACCCTGATTCCGTTGTACAGAAGTTTTGTAATTTGATTTTTTTAAATATGAGTACCTACTAACAAAATTATTTATGTTAGTTTCCGTTTTGCAAATTATATGTTTTTCTGACTCACCGGAACATTGTGTCTGTTAGGTAAATTTTCCAAGTACATAGTTTTTGATTAGTTTCTAAAAGGTTTGTTGTTGTTGTTGTTGTTGTTGTTGTTGTTGTTTATAACGTTGTTTGCTTTCTTAATTTGTTTTTAATTTTAATGTATGGCTCTAACTATTATTCTTAATGAAATTATATTGCTAAAAGCATATATTTTAGTTTTAATCCATTTTGAACCTAAAGTTTCAAATCTCCATAAAGAATCATATTGTTTTTCTGTTTTTCAATGTACATAATAACTTAGATCATGTTGTTTTTTTTCTTTCTCTCATCTGTCGACCTCTTTTGCATTGGTTGGCAAATCTGTCATAATTGACTTTTTTTCTCCTCCTAATGGATAATCATTACTTCCTCATCATAAGTTTCTGACAGGCATAAATTGACACGTGGAACATTCATGTAGATTATTACCGCTTACATACATGATGAAAAACTTTGTCCTTGATCTGTACCATTATGGCATTTTATGCATAATTGGCACAATAGATATGATTCATTTCAGCATATCTGTTCGATATCACACATGTTCCTTCTTTTATACCAGACTCAATTAAAGACAAAACATATTCAACTGTATATGACAGTAATTTCGTCGCAAGTAAACATTAAGAAATAGTTATGAAAAAGATTGTCTGATACTTGGTCAGGCTTTCCTAATGTCCAGATGCATTGCGAAATTACACGTGTCCACCGTTTCTTTTATATGCATAACTTTTTGTAAGACAGTCACAGTCAGAGTAAAAGAGTCGAAGCTGATTTTATCACCTTAGAGTAACACCCCTTCTATTACCTTAAAAAAGGTATTTTTTGTGCTAGAAGTTGTCTGTTCGTTTTTTTACGTTTTTCTATGTGTTTTGTTAGTGGCGCTAATTGTACTTCGTCTTTCTAAATAATTATTTCCCTGGAGAACAACACTACTGGTTTGGACAAAGACATTTTCTGAAAAATCTTCTAAATTGAAAAGGAACAATACCAACTGTGCTTCACTGTGTAAATTCTGGAATTTTGTGTTAGCCTTCGTCTGACGTCATCATCCGACATCTTGGACCGGAAATGAACTTCAGACTGTGTCAATTTAGAACTATTCACAGGACTTATGATTTATATCTTTAAAACAAACAATTTGGATCTTTTTTCGTGAATTGTAAGTCTTGTTTTGCAAATTTACATTTTTTCCATGTTTTCTAGAGAAATAAATTATTTTTGTTAAAATTTACAGAGCTTGTTGTCTTCACTCGTTCTTTGTGTTACTTTGAACGAGCCGATGCGTAACAATACCAATATTCATTTACCCTTACAAATAAAAGAATAGGAGCTAATTGAGTTCTCCATTATGATAAACAGCCCTCGTCTGTACCGACAAAAGACTTAAACCTCACGCATTCAAACACCAACAGCAAAGGACAACAGAACGTGAAGATAATAGGATGATGATATTGTTGTTTTTTTCTAATCCAAATGGAAAGATCCTGAAAAGAGATTTTGAATTGACAGCGTATTTTAACAAATCTTGTTTACTGGAATGAAACAACTTGATCCTGCGCGGCCGCGAGCTTCTTTCCAGGAGTATGTACCCAAATACTCGTGTAAGAAAACCTTGTCGCTCAATGTAAGGCAAATATGGCCGTCTATGTTATTTCTGTGATAACCCAGTAACCTTGCAAGCCTTGATATTTGATATCATATTTACACTTCACCGGTTGCCTAAGTGTTCCCCAAAGACGACAAACAGGCGTACATTGCATTTTTTAAAAACTATTTAGATCTAGTGCACCTGCGTAGAGTCTGCACCTATACTTTTATTCGTGTTCTAAAACAGTTCAAAATCTTGAGGTTACATTTTCAGGAGTTGATCTGGTGCGGGTTTTATACTTTCAACTTCCTGATCTCATCATCTGTATTAGCAGCTCACTCATGTTACCAGGAATCATACAAAGCTGGAGCGGTAAGGAAGAATATTTGGCAAGTAGATCATAAAACGTTTGACCTCATTTTTGAGCTTAATATTTCTTTCAACCAATCAAAAATAACGTTACAAAAGTAAAGTCCTAAATGAGAAATAGAGGACAAAATCTCAAGCTCAAATATCTAATACTTTATATATATATATATATATATATATATATATATATATATATATATATATATATATATATATATATATATATATATATATATATATATATATATATATATATATATATATATATATATATATATATATATATATATATATATACACATACATACATACATACACATACACACACGCATATATATATATATATATATATATATATATATATATATATATATATATATATATATATATATATATATATATATATATATATATATATATATATATATATATATATATATATATATATATATATATATATATATATATATATATATATATATATATATATATATTGGAATGTTTTGTTATTTATAATCATTGAAAAACTTTTCCAGGCATTTGGTTTTCTCTGCCTTGTCGTCATAGCGGGACATGGCGGTTGGCAGTTGAAGAGATTTTTTGATAAACGACGTCAATCTTTATCTTCGCAGTCTCGGGGCCAAGATTATGAGGAGCCACCAGCACCTAATGCTGCTGTCGAGGATGATAGCAAATACTGAGGCAAATTCAAACGTATACATGTGTTTTGCAGTAAATACCATACACATTACAAAACATGCAGTACTTATTTGAAACAATGAAGGTGTACCCCAGAAGAAGCGTGATTTGTTGTTCGGTATTGCTGAGATTAACGTCTAGAGATGTAATAAACAAGACAGAACCAACAATGTAATAAACACCACAGAACCAAAAATGTAATAAAGCAAAATTTAAAGTCATTTTAAGCTTGCCTCATAATTCAGTTTTTGCAATTTATGTTTACTCCCTTGTATCCAGTCATGATTACTCAATAAATTATTAAAGTAAATATAATCAACAAGCAAGATAGAATTTCTTAACATTCACTCTGATATTAAATAATAATATTCAAATCGTATTTTGCAACCTTGATACGAATGCGAATTTTCATAGTTTTCTTCAGAAGAAAATAAAAAATAGCATATAATGTTGTTAAACGAGTCATTTGTTTTAGATGATATTGTTGAAAATCTGCAAATTATTGAAAGTAACTTTTCGGAAAGCACAAATGATCTTCAAACGACCTTATACGCGCTTATATGTCAAATCCAACTGCAAACTGCACAGACCCAGATCTGCCATCGCATAATAATACCTGTAGGTCTGGGTCTGTGCAGTTTGATAGGAGTAATCAGTAGAAAAAACAACAAAGACCCTGATATGCATGCTCAGTATGCTAAGGCAGATAAGGAATTTACAGTTTTACTCAGTATATAAGAGAGTGCATACGGTATTGTATTTGGTTTACTCTAAGCCTGGTGGATAACGATTCATTATATTTAGACATCTGAATTATTGAATACTGATTGAAGTTCTTCAAACTTTCGGCAAATGATCATCTAACTTAAAAGGGTCGTTACATTCATATTGAAACATTCATATTATAAACTATTTTGCATTCTATATTTATTCATTTACCATTTTATAAAACATTTAAATATTTTATTTTTTAAAATTTATTTGTTTAAATTTTGACAATATTAAAACTTTTGTCTAAAAATTGTACAAGAGGAATATTCTCATAATTATCATAGAATGGAACGTATTTACAATGTTGATAATATTTAATACATAATAAATTATACATTTTTAAAGAGAAATAAAACTATTTCTTCATATATGTTATAATATTATAGTTTTCAATAGAGATATATGTTTCTTAGTGATCCAGGTTTATATATCTTTTAATAATGTGGTCCCCAAACCCCAGGCCGCGGACCGGTACCGGTCCGTGGATCAAATGGGACCGGGCCGCCAATGGAACATTAAATTATTTCCAATTTATTTACTGTGGTGTATTTATCTCGGATTTTTGCGACTTTTCATAGACGAGAGGTTAACCGGGGATTGAAATATGTCACCTAAAGCCGCACAAATACCGTGCATGCGCAAAATATCACGATATACGGGCGGATTTAGGTCACGTCTGGAGCTGAGCGGCTGCAGGAGGCAGTGGCGTTTTAGCTTTGGTGGAGAGAAGGTGTGTATCGCTCTTCTCTCTTTTCACCGGTACTTGTTTAACAGAGATTGGTGTACGTTAGTACTAATATTAGTATCCTTAGTCCTACGTTGTGAAAAGGGTACTAACATGAGTCTATGTGTGTCACTGGAGCAACCGGGTGTGATTCATATCCGGCTCTTTTTTTAGCTTAATATAAAAATGTTTAAAATGTTTTTTAATATATAATGAAATAAATTGAGTAGTCCCCTTATTTAATACTGGAATTATCGCAAATCATTATAGAAATAGTGGTAAAATCTCGTTTGCCTTCTTATCCGAGATTTTCGTTTTGATCGTCCGCAATATTAGTTCAAATAATGCCTACTTCCGTTCACAGCCTCGTTTGTTTGTGTGCCATATAAGGACGTTAAGGACTTATTTGGAAACGTAAACAGATCGTAGTAAAAAAAAAAATATGGCGCGGTTTGAGTAGGAAATTCTGCTCATTCATAGTAAATAACTTTGAAATTCCACCAAGAAGCAATTATTTTATCAACAAAAACTGTATTCCGCAATAATTTATGCAAGTATACAATCTCCATCTTCTCGCTTTATGTCATTCAACAACTAATACCATAGCGTAGAATATCCATATATAGTCTGGCAAGCCTTATGCAGAAAAGGGGTCACGGCGAGAGTCCCGCGTTATCTGTCATGGTGGACACGGTGAGGTTAGTACGACTATGCCAATTTATTTTACCTTGTAAGGGCTTAATAAATTCAAAATAAGCCAAACTTCTTTGACAAAATTATTATACTTATTTAGTACATTTCTAAACTATTCGTGTTTCTGACTTAGGGGAGGATTTTTTGTGCTCCATTATATGATATGGGATCAGTTCGTAGCCTCAACCATAACAAAACAAGTTGAGGCTGCGACATCGTAGCTAGTTGTACGTGTATATCGTGTTTGACAAATTTAGCCCATAAATTAACAAAAAAAGTACAAAACAGACGTTGTTAGAAAGTTTCCTTGGGAAAAAGAAAAGGCCCAGTGAAGAGACAGAAGAATAGCCTTCAACATCAAAGAAACAAAACATTTAACAGACAATTCAATGAGTTCTACTTGAAATATGGATTTATCGGAACACGTGATTCCCACACACTAACCCCGCTCGGCATAGTTTGTGGCGACCAGCTCTCTAATGAAGCAATGCAACCTTCAAAACTGCTTCGCCACTTGAACCCCAACTCTCTGGATTAAAAGACAAGCCCCTGGAGTAATTTGAAAGAAAAAACGGGGAAAGTAAATGATAGAAGTATTTTATGAAGGCCACCACATCAATAAATAGAGATTGCACTGAGAGCATCATATTTAGTGGCTAACCATATTGTTAAGGCTAAAAAGACATTCAATATCGGTGAAGAATTGATCTTGCACTCCACTAAAGACATTTACCGTGAACTTCTAGGAGAGGCTGCTGTGGATAAGATAGCACATTTGCCTTTGTCGGCTAGCACTGTGACTGGGCGCATTAAGGAAATAGCCGAATATATTTAGACAAAATTGTTGGAGAGGATTAATACATCACCGTGGTACGCACTCCAAGTTGACGAATCTACAGATATCGACAACAAGGCAATACTACTTGTTTATGTGCGATATCTATATCAGGAGGACGTGCAAGAGGATTTGTTATGTGCGCTAGCTTTGCGAACCAACACCACAGAAGCAGAACTGTTCAAGTCACTGGATGGTCATATATCAGGACAATTAAAATTGTCCTTTTGTGTCAGCATATGCACAGACGGAGCTGCTGCCATGACCGAACGACTGTCTGGTTTAACTGCTCAGATTAAGGAAATTGTACCTGAGAGTGAATCTATGCATTGTATCATTCACAGAGAAATGCTGGTAAGCCGAAAAATGTCACCGGAATTTAACAGCGTATTGATTGATGTCGTTAAATTTATTAACTACATCAAAGCACACGCCCTGTTTCAGCAGCTTTGTAAGGAGATGGACGCAGAGCACTGATGCCTTTTCTTATACACATAAATAAGATGGTTATCCAGACGAAATTCGCTAACCAGAGTATTTGAATTATGAGCCATTACAAAGATTTCTTTCAGAAAAAAAGTCACCGTTGGCAGCACATTTCAGTGACAAGGTATGGGTCACAAAACTAGCTTACCTGTGTTAATATATTCATCCTGCTCAATGAACTCAATCTGTTCCTTCAGGGGAAAATGACAACTGTTTTCCAGTTGACAAACAAAGAAGCTGCATTTAAAGCCAAACTTGAGTTGTGGGGATGGCGCGTGAACAGAGGCATTTTGGACATGTTTCAGACATTAGCGGTGATTTTAGGCGAGACTGAGCGTGAGCATTCATTCTCTCAGTTGGTGCACGATCACCTGTCTTTGCTTTTCAAAGAGTTCGAGCCCTACTTTCCAACCACAAAAGACCCACGAACTGGTGGGCAATGGATCCACGATCAATTTGTGAATTAACCAGGCGAATCTAGCATGCCTGTGCAAGAAGAAAATTAACTGGTAGAGAATACAAATGACGGTGGTTTTAAAACTACTTTCGAGACAACAACTCTGCCGGTGTTCTGGATGAAAGTCATGGCGGAATACCCTGAGATTGCCACCACAGGTCTTTAATCCCTATTACCATTTCCGATATCCTATCTGTGTAAATCGGGGTTTTCTGCAGCGACAGCAACCAAAACAAAACAACGGAATATACTGGACATAAGCAGAACACTTCGAGTGTCATTGTCTCCTATAGACCATTTCATGGAGACTTCGGCGAACTTCGTAATTTGCTCGGAATTTTGATCTCGTGGCGGGTGGTCAACTGACCGCAATATCCAATCGATAGCTGGTAGGCAAATAGTCTGGTCCCCTGTTTAGTATGCTCCCTAGTATAGTATAGCGGAGTGCATCGCAGGGAGCATTCTAACCAGGGGACCAGACTAGTGGTCAAAACAAGGCGGACGCATCAGCATAGAATGGAGACTTCGGCAAACTTCGTAATTTGCTCGGAATTTTGATCACATGGCGGGCGGTCAGATGACTGCAATATCCAATCGATAGCTGGTAGTCAAAACATGGCGTACACCTCAGCATCAGCTTCAATTGTTTCAACTACTTCAGCTTCGTTTATCGAGTTGAAAAAATGCATATTCAACGGCTATGATGCCACAGATATTGACTAAATTTAATATTGGAACCATCCTGTCTTATTTTCTGGATACCAGGGCGGATTTTAAAGCCATACGAGAGAGTAGCTATGAGCTTTTTACATCTGGACATGTGCATGTGAGTATGGAACCGTGTCGATGTTAAAAAATTAATCCTGACAACCAAAGAGCAAGTTGTTCAAACTATTTATATGTATCCGAAACTTCACTAAAATGCGATGTGTTAATATGAGTTTATCACATTTGTTTGTGAAAGTCTGGATTATTTACATTTAAACATAAATCATTAAATTAGATCCACTTGCTCACAGGGGCTCGTATCGTTTTAATGTAGCGTCATACATGTACTATATAAGAACTACAAAGGAGGGCACTTCTCTCCTTGCTCGCTTACAAGATAACTAAACATTTCTTATGTGATGGAAATAACCTGAAACATGAAAATTATGGTTTTATCCTTCATAATGAACCTGACTGTATTACTTTTGCAACCTCTGACGATACAAGTAGTGGGCATTTCTTAATTTGTTTTAAAATGATACTTCTAAACAAGAATGTACGCCATTTTGTGGTGTACATATGCCTACCAGCGTTTGATTGGCTGGAGTATAAAGGGACTCGGATGTTTTCGGATAATTACGGAGCAACTCGGTTAAATCCGGTATGAAATGGGCTGTTACCTTTAGATGGAAACGTCTCGTTGCAAAGAAACAAGTTCAGGGTTCTCATTAATTTAGCGTTCTAATGAGTTAAAATGTTAAATCACTTTATATTCATTTTTTGGTGTAACTTTATTTTATTTTGAAGGCATGTTTAAATACAATTAGATTAAAATGATTAAATCAAAACAATCAAATGATTAAATCAAAACAATCTAAAATATAAACATTCAACGCCCCTTTCCCCTCCCTCACCTATCGGCGGTAAAAATTATGAAACGTTGACCGGTCCGCGGTGATAATAAGGTTTGGGACCACTAATTTAATAGGTCATATTGTTACGTATGTGTGATTAAATTGCTTGTATGTAAGGTCTTTTTATTTCATTTTTCTTTCATTGTATATAATTGCAATGAATATTTTTCTCAGATTCGGGATTATATTTTTAGTAGTGAGATAAATTTTATCACAAAGTTTGTTTTTTCAAGACTAAGATGTATCACGTGAAAATTATCATTGAGTCTGTCTTACCCTGGTAATTTGTCAACAGAGAGTTAAAATGATTGGTCAGTATCACGGACATCCTTTCTTTGTGTGATCAATGTTTGTAAACAACCTTTATTATGATTGGTTTTTAAGTGGAGTGATATTGGCATACGTGTGAAAATTTACGTAGTTAGAGACTACATGACAATCTCGCGAGATTTTAAATAATGAGACATTGTGATTCTAAATACGCAGTCCTAATAATTTTCGGACAGAGCCGTCTCAACACCTTAAAGGAGCAATGTGTATGTATTTTTTAATTTGTTGCCAATATTGTTTGTTATTCGACTGATTTTTGGATTTAATAATTTATTCTCCCAGGAAACTCAACAAGTTGACTTTTCTAATAAAAAATTATGAAAGATATTCATGGAAATTTATCCTGGAATTATTCGGAAACAAAGTCTGTGATTCAAGTGAGGAATTATTGTTCATACATTGGACCACATCTGTCGTCATTGCCATAAAATATTTGTACGTCGTCGGGACTCGAACCTGGATTCTTATAAGACTATTTACTTAGGATCACATTTTGGATTATATTCACAGATTGTAAGTCCTATTTACCAATTTTTACATTGTTGTCTAGGTAAATAAATTGTTCTGTTAAAATATACAGCCCTTGTCACGTAACTATATGCATTCGTGGCTAATTAGAACGTCACAAATTGATTCATGCTATGACGTCACATTGTTTATGTCATTTTGTTTACAGCCTTGATTTCTTAAAAAGCGAGTGTATGGTAAGACCTGAACTAATTTTCATTCAGTCTGATATGTATATATATATATATATATATATATATATATATATATATATATATATATATATATATATATATATATATATATATATATAATGTATACAAACTGTGCAGAAACAGGTCTGCCGTCCCATAAAGTGATGGTAGGTTTGGGTCTATGTTGTTTGTTGTATTGATTAGTCGTGCCAAACTGTGTGTTGTGTATTGTTTTAAGAACTTGTAAATCCATTGATTTTGATATATACTTGGAGTGTAATTTTTAATATAAAATAAACAGCTCTGGACTAACTTGCAGCTAACAAAAAATTGCTAACTCCACTTTGTCATTTTCATTTCCTTGACTCAATATAGTGAATTGTAAAATAAAATATAAAAAAACCCAATCCCATAACTTTTTTATACTTTTTATTTATTCATTGCACTTGCAGAGGTTTTTGCCTAATTTGGCAAAATTCGTGTTTATATTTTATGAACTGTTTAAATTGTGTTTCGTTCTGATGTTTTGAGCACATGGTAGCATCGATTCTTATCAGTTATGTGCTTAGATCATGCACGATTTCCACAACTACAACATGTAAAAAAAATATCAGCAATGGTACATGAAAGTAGCATAGAAAATGTATACTGAAATTCTTCATTGTACGTGCTGAAAATGCAAACAACTTCACGCTAAACCGGTCGCTCTGAAAGTACATCATGTCTGTTTCGTGGCGCAATCGATACCTCTCAGTTCTGCATTTAGTAAGTATATACCGACTTTAATCATATTGCCCAATTTAGTTACCTTAGAGTATCTTTAGGCAAGCAATTTACTCTACTTGATACAACCTTCACAGCTAGTGATGATTTGCTGTGAAAAAAATACATACATACATACATACATACATACATACATACATACATACATACATACATACATACATACATACATACATACATACATACATACATACATACATACATACATACATACATACATACATACATACATACATACATACATACATACATACATACATACATACATACATACATACATACGCCTATTAAGTGTATCCGTTTTTCAGGTCCAATTTTGATGGAGTTGTCTGTTCTATCAATTTTAAATCTCCACTATATCAGGTCCCTGTAACCTGCATCTCTTAGAAGCCTCTTAACATATTATGATGCAATTTGGTGTGTGTGCATTATCCAATAGTCTTAGATGTGCATTTTTATAGGATTTGTTTAATCTTCAGCGTTATGCCCCTTTGCGATCAACTTCGTATCTTCACATGGGATTTTACTTGTAACCGGCTTAGCCCATTCCTTCAGTTTTGAAGCACCTCTTCTTGTAATCAATATAACTCAGGAACCATTAAGCACATTCTGATTTAGTTTGGCATGAACATAATCTCATCAAACTAGATGTGCCGTTTATGGATTTTGTCTAGTCTATTCCATGTTATGATAGAGTGAGTTATTGTCCTTTATATAATTAACTTCGTATTAAGTTCGGAATGTTGCTTGTAACCGGTATAGCATGGTAGCCATTCCACATATTCTGCAGTTGGTATGAACATCGTAATATAGATTTACACGTATATTTTATGAATTGTATTTCTTCTACTCCGTATTGGACAGAGTTATGACCTTTTTTAAAAAATGCCTTGTGTTCATATGGAGACTTGGAATTTTGTTTGCATTCAGCATTCCTTAAAGACCAATCATTATATTATAATGTAAGTAATGTTATCTCTGACACCTAAATGTGTCGTTTATGGTTTTTGCTTCATAACGCATTTTTTGTCACACTTATGGCTCTTGTTGATCAGTTGTATATCTTCATATGCGATGTTGCTTTCCATCTACATAACTCAATAATTAAGCACGCCTTGCAAAATTCCTTAAGATGAAAGGGGTTGAATTCAAACTCCTACATGAAACTTCCTGTCATGTCCAAATTGTCTCCCCATCTCAGATACCTCCATTAATGACAATAGAAGTGAATATTATGGAGGATAATTGAAGAGCCTTAAAAAGCATATACATTTGCATATTTTTATCTTAAATAAATATGCCTATAAGCGAATATTTTTACTTGATTCGAGCATAAAAGCATTTATCAATTTTAAATTTGTAACAATCTGAAATGTTTTGGCTAGTTATAAAAGAAAGAATTGCTGACAATTTGAATGTTTCAATGAAGGTAAAGTAGTTTAAAATTATCGACCAGTATTATTTGTGTTTGCTACAATACTCCCTGTAGTTTCCTGCAAAAACACGTGTTTACCTCCATACATAATACTTTAAATAAAATTGAAATATGGTTTAATTGATAAGAAACTTCTTCCTGACACTAAATTTTTATGGAATGTAGGGGAGTTTGCATTTTCTAAGTTTGGCACAAGATGAACGTTTCACGAATAGCTCCTGTCCCGGCCAGGTGAAAAACAAATTAAAGGGTTTGTTCCTTTCGAGCGTAAAATTTCACCTAAACTTACAAATTACAATATAATAGGGGATGTTCATCACCAGCACCCCTTACACAAACAGACCCGTGCACACTTCCATGTCTCCAAGAAAAAAAATGAAATACAGGTGGTTGTCGTTCTTGGCTTGCCCTAAAATCTCTGCCATCAAACGAAATCAGTGTAGTCGGGGGAGGGTTAATCATACCCATCCTGAAGCCACCGCTTGCAGAACACAGCAGTATTTAGGCGGGGAATGTTCTCCTTATCGTCCAATAAACACGTAGAGTAGTAGCTAGCCTAGAGTGCTTGTTCAATTATTTTCGTTATTTGGAAGAGAGACATGGCAGTAATCATTCCGGCAAAGACCTCAGGCTGCAATATTTGTTTAAAGTTCTTTATGTGCCAATATTTCATCAACCTCTTGATATGTAACACGAATCGGTATGATGTTAAGACAACTCATTATTCGGCATGTTCGTTCACTCATTTTTCCTTGTATTTACGTTGTAAATTGTAGAACATTTGCGTCAATGGTATAGTCTTTTCATTTACTCCTAAACAATTTAGTTTCTTTATACCGAACACTAGTCGGCATAAAGACATTTATTTCGTGACATGCTCGTTCAATATTTTGCATTTCATCATGGTCACACGTTTTACGGTATTTCTTTGAAAGATGGCTTTAAACTCCACAAGTACTGTTTTTCTTTTGAAAACCGATCACTTATATTTGGACATTATGGGATTGCGAACTACAAGTTAGAGTTAGATATGATTACATCCGCAGTTAAAGAGTTTATAACGTGCAAAAAAAAAAACGTGCAAAAAAAACAAAAAACAAAAAAAAAACAAAACACAGACCTCATAAAATGAAGATATGAGAACGGAAGTACTCAAATAAAGGTGCAAAGGACAGTTTATGTACACATCGACTGTTGCAAAACCTACCAAATAAAAACATTGATTAACAAATATAAAAGACACGAATGAGGTCAAAAAGGTCCATATTTTAGACAGTTGTAATAAACAAGACATAAGAATATCATTCATTTGACCTGACAAGTCAATGGAAGTTCATAGAATAAAAAATGTATGCACTCCAACCCCAAATCTTATACATGCAGTTTTCACTTCCGACTGTCATTTTTTTACAGCATGTAATGTTCACAGTGCACACATATGCTCTTTCCCAGGGTTATAATTTAGAAAAGAAAAAAAAACATTGTGTACTTAATACTTTGATGCAATTCAAAATAGTTGTCATCCAAGCAATTGTTAAGATATTCTACTTGCCTTAAACCCACGCGTTTCCTACCATGGGTGGCTAGCTCTGCTTAATATCCGACTATTGGTATTTCACTGGCTACACCCTCTGAACTGACTATGGGATCTGTGCATGGCATCAGTACACAATTAATAAAATCCGGTTCAGTACCCACCAATGTAGTCCCAGTCTATGTCCCAGTCTATTTTTAGATCACTTTTTCCTGTCTCCGTTTGGTGGTGATACAAGAGTTAGATTTTGGTATTCTTGGTAAGGATTTAAAGGCAATTGTTTATTCTTTAGAATGTGAGCTAATGGTGTGTGTGTGTGTGTGTGTGTGTGTGTGTGTGTGTGTGTGTGTGTGTGTGTGTGTATTTCTGCGAGAGTGCACATTGAGTAATAAGGTCATGGTGATGATTCGAAAGTGAAATCTGTGTTCCATTGCATGGTGGCATGGTGTTTTGTTTACAATTCAGCCTCTCAAAAAAATGCAGGTCAACCTTTTACAAGAACTTCACCGTAAAGTCATCTTTGAAGGTATTTTAGATTAACATATGATTTGTGTTGATTGTCACACAGTGGAAAGTTCAGTACTGAGAAACAAATGTAGAGATTATATAGTAAAATTAATTGTGTTCTATGGCCAAATGCCTCACACCAGTTTCAAGAACAACACAAGTCTGAAACATCTAATTCACAAATACGTCCATATCTTTAATTATTAAACAATAATAGCTCTCTAAAAGTCACACCATGCCCTTAAGTTAAGACATTTGCGCAGAGACCAATTTCCAAAACTGTCCCCTGCTACTTAAGAGTTGGCAATTTTAGACTTTACAACAAGACATTAACACGCTTTATTTTTTTAAAATTGTGCATAATGTAAAATTACTTCCCAGAGATATATTAAATTGATTTCAATAAATCAAGAAATTTAACAAAGTAATGGGACACGTGTACGGAGTTAATTTGTTGCTCTTAACATACAGATGTGAACTCATGATTGGTCGGCAAAAGGACAATATTCAAAATTGGATATTAAATCGCTAGATATCAGAATCGCTTATTTAGCTACTATGGCGAATATTGAGTTGGCTTCAGATGAAGGTTATGGTCGCATTTTATTTCAGCATGAAATATCAAATGCTATTTTAAAATTATTTTGATGTTAAAAAAATCCAGCATAAAAAATAATTCTAGTGCGCATTTGCTTAGTTTGGTTTGGTGCTTTACAGCACATCAACATAATTATGTTATTTAGTGTCGAGGCCATTGGAGGAGCGCATTTGTCATAACAACTGAAGTTATTAACTGTCATGATTTGCGCTAGACTGGATCAGCCATGGGATTAAAGACTAGGCCATTCATTTCTGCATTTTAGCCCTCTCCTTCACATTTATTGGACAACAAAAATGACATGCCAGCACATTAGGAAAGAGGTGTGTATATGTGTACGTGTGTGTGAAATAATGTCCCCTTTCTGATGTTAAAAATCTAATGTCACCTGTTTGTGGGCTTTACTAGACCGAGTGTGTGTGTGTGTGTGTGTGTGTGTGTGTGTGTGTGTGTGTGTGTGTGTGTGTGTGAAAGGAACTATGTGTATGAGCTGAGATTACTGCAGTCATTTTATTTTATTTTTTTCAAACAAAATACATACTTATGGAAATGTCCCCTCTTGGATTGCATCATTTCTGACACAGTGTGTATCTGTGTGTCCACGTTCTGATGGTAAAAAAAATCTGATACATTGTTTCTTGGAAATCAACCACAAATAAATTGGAAACGACATATAAACAACGACATGTACACATAAGATGCATAAGTGCAGTTTCTATATTAGCATCAGCATAATACAGCGACGCCGAGTGAACTAAAACGACGACAGGTGCTTTCAGACAATGAGAATGGCATCTTTGACTTTGTACCAGATGACATTAGATAGCGATATTTATTGTTGATTAAACAAAATGTGTACTTAAGTTTCATTGTGTATGGAATTAACATACTACGGAGTATTGTTAATCTGATTATTCTGAACTATTTTTATAACCCTTTTTGACATATAATTAAATTTTTGGATGATCATATAAGTGATTTTAAATGTCAAGTCAAGCATTGTGGTTTTAATGGATGTAATCAAAACAATTGTGCGTTGTCAATTTATTTTATATACATTCACCTAAATAATATGATTATGGTTTACGCTGGTTGTCATTATTTTTCTCATTCATCTATACAGTTTGGATTGTTTAGTTTTAAAGAGTGAAACTGTGACTCACTGAGGATAAATCACCCTTTTTATGTATCTGACTTGCAAAATACATCTCGATTTAAAGGAGGGTCACAGAGAAATTGCCTTTTTGTAGCCCTGCAAAATTGTGAGGGGGTGTCGATTTATTGTCGAGTGAACTTATAAGCGAGTTTGATCCATATTATTTTTTTTTATCTTAGAGACAGAAAGAAAGACAGGTCATGGAAAAATACGTCTCTTGAAAATGTTGCTGAGGTGCATGCGAGATTTCTACGCTATTAATTATTCACAAGCTCACGGTTTTACGATCCAGTCTGATTCATTTTCACGATTCCAGCACTTGGTAGAATGAGATGCTGTTCTCTCTGCTTTCGCCCCCTTAAATTTCCGCTGTTCTCTCTGCTTTTGCCCCCTTAAATTTCCGCGATTATGGACTCGCTCGAGAAAGTTGTTAAATAAAACACTGACATAACTTTCCTTTTATATCAGATCTTGGTCATAGTATTTTAGGGCCAGACCGAATAGGAAGAAAACAATACTAAAAAGTACAACTAATGAATGGCTGTACAGTAAACAAAATATTAATGCAAGAAAGAAGGAAAGACAGACCAGTGTACATTTGTAGCATAATCGTTTTCCATGACTGACAATAACTTCGTCTCAGAACATAGTAGAGTTATATCACTTAATTCGTTAATTAATTTCTCAGGTTTTCATGATTGTAGATTGTAAAGATCATTTTGTAAATGACATATTAATTACTGATTTTCTTTATAGTTATGGACATGTTCTTCAAGATGAGATCATTTTAGTAAACAAGTTACGTTGTTTCAGGATAGAAGTAAACAAGTTAATGAGATGAGTTCAGGTTTTGAAAAACTAGAGTGACCTAATTCCTGATTGGCTAGCTGCTAAAGTAAATCATCAGAAATACGTCATAGTCTGTTGAATGTTCAGGTTTCTACACTTGATGTCCTGAAATCTGTAATGTTCCAAAAAGCTCTGTAATATTATGTAGAGTTTAGTCTATAATACTTCACACACGTATTTCTAGTCCTGAAACCGTGTTTTTCATGTAAGGACTGTTTACCTGAGAATATTTATTCTTTCCTTGAACACTAGTCTAGCAAAATCAGCCCTCGTGTTCAGTGGAGAATTTTTTTTTTCAGTTCTTCATTGATGTCCGTAAACGTCAGTATTGAGTAGCTGTATTGGAATTACTGTGCATTCATTCAAGGACATTTTGGATTTAATTATTGAGATACATCAAGAACGTTAGCACATCAAACTATTCCAGACTATTTTCACATCAGCTTAATAAAACAGACATCATTTGCAATACCACTGTAACTTATTTGGAATACTCAATACTTGTCGAATTGTGATGCAACTTTTAGAATTGTGTAGAATTTCATTCGCCACATTGTAAGTTAATTTTAATTTTTGTGTTGTGTTTTAGTGAAAATAAATTGTTTGTTGAATTTTACAAAACTTGTTGGTTTTCACTTTTTTTGCTTTGTAGTCTAAGACCATAGAGTAATTATATATATATATATATATATATATATATATATATATATATATATATATATATATATAGAGAGAGAGAGAGAGAGAGAGAGAGAGAGAGAGAGAGAGAGAGAGAGAGAGAGAGAGAGAGAGAGAGAGAGAGAGAGAGAGAGAGAGAGAGAGTATGTGTGGATGTATTTAGTTGTGTGTGTGTTTGCGATGAGATAAATTACCATATAAATACATGAATCAATAGACGATTTCACATTACATGTATCTGTATATTTTTCTACTCGATATTGATGATGCACAGAAACAAAAAATCTTTCGTTCTTTTATGGATATCAGTTTTCTCCCTTTTTATGTATTTCGTTTATCCACTCAAACTGTGTAGCATAGCCAATCCAAAAATTTGACACAAAGATCAATTTTGTTTTCATTATAGTATTTCCATTATAAAGCCATGTATTAATTGTAGATATTATTGTCACCATCACCATCGAATTTATAATTGTTGTGTACATTTATATATTTGTCTGCTATTAAAATATATTGTATTACATTCACCATGATTCTCTCTCTCTCTCTCTCTCTCTCTCTCTCTCTCTCTCTCTCTCTCTCTCTCTCTCTCTCTCTCTCTCTCTCTCTCTCTCTCTCTCTCAAAGCCTTTTTTCTTTATTTTAATTAAAGTGATAGATAGAGGTTTGTTTCGTAATCCTTGAAAATATTTTGATATATACAAATAAAGTTTAGATTTAAGATAACCCTACATAAGCTAAATTTAAATCGTATGGAGTCAAATATAGTATGTGAAGTAGCACAACGCAGTGCAAGTTTGAGAGAAAATGAAATATAATGTAATCGGAGAAGATTTTTAAATAAAAGCTGCACATTCCGCCTTAAAGGATAACGTAACTGACATTAAGATAAAAATTTCATAGATATTTTCCGGAGTTTTATTTACGCCGTTAACTTTCTTTAGCATGTTTTTTCTTCATGTTGTGTCAAATGTGTTTTAAGAATATATTTGTTTTACCAAGAAAAAAAAAAAACGTTTCACGATGCTCTTCCAAGAAAACCAAATTGTAAAGAACCGTAAGAAACACTGCTTTTCACTAAGCCTTTTATAATTTCCCTAGGCCGTATATATTTCCCTAGGCCTTATATTTTTCCCTAGGCCTTTTATATTTCCCTAGGCCTTATATATTTCCCTAGACCTTATATATTTTCCTGAGCGCAAGAACAAAATCCTTTGACTAAGGGGTCAGCAACTCAATGGTCAAAATTACCGTTATTTGAAACAGATCTAGTGTTCACATTTCATTTCTGGACAATACCATAGGTTTATCACGTTTTGTTAATTTTAACAACTTTTGTATTTAAAAAAAAATTCCTTCTGACTATGGAGCCAATGCCTTTATGTTCAAAGATGTTGTCTGGATATCATATACCATTTGCGCTAATCTTTTTTAAAGTGACTATCAATTATATATATATATATATATATATATATATATATATATATATATATATATATATATATATATATATATATATATATATATATATATATATATATATATATATATATATATATATTGTTTACTTGACTGTCGATCATACTCATGTGTAGCACATATTTATGAGTTTCTACCTACTTGCTAAAGAGTAGGTGATGTTAATATAAATACATTTCTCATGTGATTATGCCCTTACGAAGAGAACTATAACGAAGAATGCAACAGAAGTGGACAAATTGCAATGCACCTAGACTACAGAATTGCAGAAAAGGAAATTATAACGAAGATATAATTTTGAAGTAAACATTGCAATCAACTGAGATCCACAACGAAGAATACAACAGAAGTGGATAAATTGCAATGCACCTAGACTTCAGGATTACAGGAAAGAAAATTATAACGAAGATATAATTTTGAAGAAATCCTTGCAATCAACAGAGAACTATAACGAAGACTACAACAGAAGTGGAAAAATTGCAATGCACCTAGACTCCTCCACACGACACTATAACGAAGATATCTACGAAATGATAAATTGCAATCAACAGAGAATTTTAATGCAGAACAACAACAGAAGTGGATCAATTGCAATCCAGATTTTAATAAGAAATGCAACAGCTCCAATCAGCTTCTGGATTGTTTACTTTATTATACTTTAACGGATTAATAATTCTTTGGACCGACTGACAGGTACATATATTTTATATAAAACCTTTTAATAAATACACGTAACTATTTCATCCTTGCGTTATATCATTATATCTAAAATCTATACTTAAATGTTTAAATATTAGTACAGTATTTTTATCATACTATTTTAATATATAATTTAAATTTTAACCATTATTCTCCAATAATCTATTAATAATTCTACTTAGTTGTCAATACCAGATGTCCGATTCTTCACTCCCGTTACTTAGCCCCCCCCCACTGGAGCTTAAATTACGCAACTTACACGCTTGTTTACCTCTAACTCTTCCCAACAGTTATAACATAGTAGCCGCTAATTGGCTTGAGTCCCAGTCCATTATTTAATTACACCCTTCTTTAACTATAAATAATTCTTAATACATAGACCCCTACTTTACTTAAATTGATACTATACTAATTATACTTATCACAATAACTTCATTTTAATACTTATAAATTTTACCTTCCTATTAAACGGATATCTACGGTTACTTAATATAAATTATAATTTAACTGATATAGATCACAGACTGACAATTTTCAAACTCTTACCAACAAGGGAAATAGGAAGCACTAACTATTTTCCAAAAAAAGCCTTCCCCCCGGACAATGTCAAACACACTCGATGAGTGTGTTTAACCCTTATATGTTGTATAGTCCTGTCTATGTTTTAATTGTTGCCATTCAAACAGGTGCTAGGAACACATACTAGCAAATACCTGGGTAGGATCCGAAAGTCTGTAAGCTCGTACAGATCAACGATTTCTTACCATGGCATGTTTTGTTCCTTGTTTACTGTTGTGATGTACTGTCTACAATATGTACTTATCTTTACAAAAGGACTCAAATTTTGACCCATTTGAGCCCTCTTTTGGTTTACGACTTTCCTTGGCTTTTAAACCTGATTGGTATTTATTAATTCACTCTATACCCCACAACCTTGACAACAAAACAATTAAGGGAAACATTGACCCATCACTTTGACGAACTTTTAAGCCACTTTTTACGCTTAGTATACAAAAATTCAACTTATAACAATAAATAAATGTATTCACAACCCAGGTTATTTGACCCGTATGAGATATAATCATGTTTGGCTATCCCCTTTTAAACAATAAGGTACACTAACCATCAACGACTTGGTGTTTGCTGCTTGTGTGTTTGGGCGGCCTTGGGGTGTGCTTGGATCACAGGACATAGATACCCCGGAGCCATTTCAACCCCAAATCCCTACTAACCCCCTACAGCGGCTCTGGATTTCTAATCTACTATCTACCGTATCAACAACATCCGTTCCTGACTATAAAGAAGATCACAACAAGGAAAATTGCAATCAACTGAGATAAATAACGAAGTATACAACAGAAGTGGATAAATTGCAATTCAGCACTCGACCCCTACATGACCGGCGCCATCTAACTATAACGAAGATATCAACTGCGGCAACATTGCAATCAACTGAGAACTATAATGAAGATTTCAACAGAAGTGGAAAAATTGCAATCTACACCAACAACATACAACCTTGAACATAGCTGACTATAAAGAAGACACCGGACTTAACTAAATAAATTGCAATCAACAGAGATAAATAACGAAGACTACAACAGAAGTGGATAAATTGCAATTGAATCGAGCCAGTGGGAGGGCGTGGAGTTGTGGGTGGCCCTCTTGGGGCCCTTGGCCTGCTGCTGGGTTGGGTGGCTTTCTTTCCTGTCGTGGTGTGGTAAGTCAAGGTCTTAAGGTCAAGTTCGAAGCGAAAAAGATCCAGCTCGGGATCAAGTCCCCTTACGCGGGTCCGGGCTGATGGCCCACCTCGTAGATGGTTATTGGAGGCACACCCTCCGGGTGGGTCCTCTGGTCTCTTACGAAAGTGGGAGACTCCAAAAGTCGTCAAGCAAACGTCCATGCACATACGACTATACTTGCTATTGCATTGCATTATGCCCTTGCTTCGTTGGGGACAAATGGGTTGATATGGTATTTCATGTAAACAATAATTATATACCTCTAGTCTGCGCACATGCTTTAACTTTACCTTATCATTATCTCTACTCAGTTCTAGCTATTTCCACCTGAAAATGTATATTAACAACTGGGGGAATCAAATGATAATGACTGACAACTATAGTATTATAGGTATGTCCCCTTAGGGTGAGGTGCTTTTACTGTGGTAGGTAGCCTTAGTACCGAGTTTCATGGAATTGATTTACAGCAGAACCTATTCCTATGTTTTTGTAATCAAATGTTTCTTCCTCTTTATCAGACGTGTTATGTATATTAATTTTCCTCATTTGTTAGGTTTTTTTTATTTCGTGATATGCTTTTGATAATAAGGCATTTTATGTTGGTCAAGTCCATTTTCTAGTTGACCTGAATCATTGATTCATTTTCCATTCTATAAACAACTATTACATAGCTAAAATATTCTCGATGTTTATCGGTTTAATATTAGGATCATTTTCAATATAAGTAAGAAAAATATTTAATTGGGTCTAGGTCTAAATTATTGGAATTCCCCTATAAATATACCAAACCTACCTGATATATTCCACATTCTATATTATAATTGTAGTAACAGACTTTACAATTATAACTAAAATTTTATTTTGTAAACATTAAAAAGCTTCAACAAGGTTATTTTTTATTAGCTAATAGGATTTGTTGTTAGAAAATACTAATTGTGACCTTGAGTCAAGTAATGGACTATATATCATCTTGTTGTTTTTTTCTTCCTATAAATTATTCTTTTGTGGTGTGAGCTCTTAATAGAATCATTTGTATTATTATTGTATCCAGCAATTAATTTGGGTTGAAATTTATTTTATTCAAATTATTGAATTGAAGGGATTTTTTTTCTAGAAATTCAAAGTGCTCTATAAAAATTACATTCTTGGAAATAGAGACTTGAATTTTTAGATAAATTTCAAATAAGGATATGCTCTTAGACTGTATTATTGTAATCCAACAAATGACAGTTGATACATCTCCACTAAACGGGCTACCATAGACACATCAATACTTTTAGTGTCGGATTTAATTTGAGCTTCCATTAGAGTTTATTCAGAACTTTAACCATCAGGACTTGTGTCTGTAATTCTATGATTATTTGGGATTTAATTCCCAATACCGTAAGTTCCTTTTTACATTTTCACTTTGCATTCTAGGGAAATAAATTATTTATTGAATTTTACAAAGCTTGATGCTTCTCACTCTTTTCATTACTTGTTTTAAGACCATAGAGTCGTGATAGAGGATATTCTAACCATCAAAATATGTTGTCTGTGCAAATAGTCCAAAGCACGGAATTTGATTTGTTTCATAAGTTGCAATTTTCACGCTGCTTTTGAAGAATTTATGTACACTGTCTCCGTAAGACTGAATTGTGATCATTTGATTCCTGTATTACAAGAAGCACAGCAAATATAATTATCTTCCCGATGATTTAGATTTTTTCTTCTTCTTCTTCAAAGTATAGCTAGATTAGAAGTATTACTAATAGTTTCATCGTGTAAATCAGCTTTGCAGCGCAACGTTAAGGTGTACACCTCAGAAAAATGTCAAACTTGAGTAAAACTCACACGCATTATCTAAATTGAACATTATAGTTCCCATCAGGTAATAGGCAGCAATTTAATAAGATTTTACAGGCATATACATGGTGCATGGTATATTTGCACTAGCTTATTCAGACTATTTCCGCCATCAAGCATCATTCTCTCTGGCAATGAAGTTTGCATTGTGTACAAATGATAATTACCAGTATTACTTATTTAGTTTACAGCTAAATGTTTACTGTTTAATTTTGATTGATGTGATATCCTGATTCCGTAATATTTGTTTATTCTGGACAGAGGTGGACTTTGATAGTGAGTACATGCTCTCCGATGATGAGCAATGTGCCTCATAAGATGCTTCCCAATGACGTCACTAGCAGACGATATTTTGCCCATGTTTTCTGGACGTTGGGCAACCTGGCAGTTTCTCGATCACCAAATTTTTCCATTTTTAACAAGGTACACTGAAGCAAAGTCAATTTATAAATCACAAATATAGATACTAACATAAAGCTTGAATTGCATTCTGGTTATGTATGCAATTTTCGTAAAAGTATCTTGAGATTCAATGAATTTGTTTCAACTTCCAAAACACTACATATATGCCAACCAACCACAAATATGGCGGCTGATGACGTCATTCGGATATTATCTACACGAGAGGAATATCCAAAGCCCAAGAATTCAAACAAAGCTAATACATCTTGATTAACACCTATGAATTACATCTTATCAAATTAAATGTTTTCATAAAAAGCAGATAATATCAATAATATGACTACATATCAAAATTAACTCCTAAAGTTGATGAAGGCAATTGGAAATACAATAGTTCAATTTACATGTGTTACAGCACTCAACGGGATGGAGCTACTGACATTCCCCAAAACGAAGAAAAGAAAAAAGAGAAACAGCTTCTTGATAAAGTCAGAAATATAGACAATCACATCCACAACTGTGTCGTGCTGAAGGAAGTGGTTGGGAGAGATGACTGGGAGTACGCTATCGATCTACAAAGCTGTTGACTCTAGACCATATCCGGGGCACCGAGTGGCCTAGTGGTCTAAAGCGCTGTCCGTTACGGATCACTGCCATCTCACCTCTGTCTGCATGTGTTCGAGTCTAGGCTTCGGCGAATGTGGATATTTGAGAAAGGGTCGGTAGTTCTTTCCAGTGATTTCCCGGTTTCTTCCTCCACCATTAATATTGGCCGCCATGAATAGCCTATCGTGTGCTGAAAAAAGGCGTTAAGCCCAACAACAACAACTAGACCATATCCATACTGTTATTTTATGCACAGACAGCTCTGGTGGCACAGTTGTCCTTTTATATCATCTATCGAAGAAGGAAGACGACAAAGCATGATGGCGCTGTCAAATTTATTGCTCCTTCCCTCACTAGGTCCCATATCCTCCCCACAGAATGAAGCAGCGAAACAATTTTAGGCTGAACTTTCAGAAATTGTATTAGGTAAGACAATTTTATTGAACTAATATCGAATACGAGGTACGCGCTGTTGCGTATGTTTTACAGTAAGGTGTAGCGAAAGAACCAAAGAAATTAAAATCCATGAAATTAAGAAAAACAAATGCAACCATGTCAAAACTAATAAACATGAAGACAACAAACTTAATGTTTTAGCCAATCGTCGCTGATAAACATGAATACAACGAACTTTATGTTCCAGCCAATCGTCTGGATAACGACCTACAGGTTCATATAAAGTGTAGTATACAATCCAGGTAGAAAACGTCAGCAAGCTCCTGCTGACAATAGACACGGGTAGAAAAAGCTTGAGGCCAAGGACCTCTTTAGATTATATAAATCGGGGAGAGAAGAATAAAAACGAAGTGGAATACGTCAAGAAACAATATTCTTGATGGATACATTTTAAGCAACGTTAAGAATGAAAGTTGTTTATTTGCTACAGTAAACAAAGTTAACAATCTTTATAAAACGATTTCACGTTAAATCTTGGCTGAATGAATCAATTGACAATATGAGATATACCTACGATTGAAGTGCTCTGTTAAGTCAGGATTAAATGACGTGCTTTTTCAACAGAACACAATATTTGACTCTATTATTTGCTCCTTACCTTTTCCAATAGGAACATTTTGTTCCTTGGTTTACGTAATGTTGAGACCAACACACTTCCAATATTTTCACATCAGCATGCTTGGAGTTTGTTACATGGGTATGAAAAAAGAGACCATAAGCTTCTATTGCAAGCCTTGTTTTTCTAAAGACGATAGGAAAGGCGAATTGATATTCACAGATATGTTTGTACCCCGGAAGATTAAGTGTGTTATCTAAAGTTTAATTTTGCTTTCGTTTTTCGTACCCAATATACAATTGTTGATTATTTGTATTGAAATAATTTGTTTTTCAATTTCTCACTCTCCAATGGATTAATATCTGATCGGCAGTAAAGGGAATATTTTGGAGAAATATTCCAAATTATCAATTTGTTGTGCTTTTAGGCCAATTACCCATGTGGGTGGTGTGGGTCTTATGCAACACAAGTAGTGTGTATATGGGATAGATGGATAAATGCTTGTTCCAAATTTTTATATCACGTCTAGACCATATAACTTTAAAACCATTATAAACCTGAGCTACCTGTTGTTGTCTTTTTAAATCAATGAAATTAGTAGATCACTCAGACGACTACGGAAATTCACAAACGACAAATAGCCTGTACAATGAGCGACTCCTTTTTTCCATTTTTTACGCAACATAAATAACGGCACAAACCAACAATATATTAAATTTTACAGTCTTCAGAGAGGTGATGGAAATATTTTATGACTTTAATATCACAATAACGATATCATTATCAAGAGATAACGTGTATTTGTTTACAAGTTTAAATTTAAATAAAGAGTGCTTAAAACTAATTGGGATACAAAAACAGCATACAGAACTATTAAAAGGTTGATTTTTTTTAATCTGCGGTAAATACTTTAGGAATGACCTTGATTTACGTTTTATATTTCATGACGACATCAAAAATAAAGTTTGATTTTGAAATCAGACTGAATTTATGGATAATAAAGTTATATTTCAAATCTAACTAAATTTATAGACAATAAAGTTAGCTTGCAAAGCAGGAAATTTGTATGGCCAAAGTTCGATTTCAATGTAGACTAAATTTACGCACAATACAGTTCTCTTTCAAATCAGACTGAATTTATGGACCATTAAGTTCTATTTCAAATCAGAGTTTGATTTAAAATTAAATTAAAGGACACCAAAGTTCGATTTTAAATCAGACTGAATTTCTGGAAAATAACGTTCGATTTAAAACAAACAAAATTTATGGACAATTAGGTTCGATTTCAAATCATTAAAAAAAATGGACAGTAAGGTTTGTTTTCGAATCATGCTGAATTTATGGACAACAAAAGACGGTATCAAATCATAATAAATGTATGGATGATAATAAAGACGATTTCAAACCATGCTGAATTTATGGACAATGAAGATGATTTCAAATTATACTAAATTATGGAAAATAAAGATATTTCAAATCAGACTGAACGTACGTGCGTGCAGACAGAAATAAATAGATAGATAGAAGATAGATGGATGGATGGATGGATGGATGGATGGATGGATGGATGGATGGATGGATGGATGGATGGATGGATGGATGGATGGATGGATGGATGGATGGATGGATGGATGGATGGATGGATGGATGGATAGATAGATAGATAAATATATAGACTGGTGTGTGTGTGTGTGTGTGTGTGAGAGAGAGAGAGAGATTATTAAAAGTCGGATGAATGACAGTATTTACACGTAAACGTAAACGATGTGATGTATCGCTTAAGAGTTGCTAAAGAATTTAAAATTTGCACAGTTAATTAAACGACTGAAGAAGAGTATATAACTCGCACTTTTTGAAGTTTCTACAGAGTGACAGAGGTGGGAAGAAACAGCGTTATATAAACTAAAGGAAGCAAACCATGCAGAATATTTACTTTTTTTTTATAAAGAATTCTTTATTCAACAATTTAGGTTATCAGTACATATTACAAAACAATACAATTAAAAAATACAGTGTAGTGTACAGACTGAATATTTAAAATACCAGAGAAAAATGTGTATACAAAATCATAACAGATATAATAACAAATTAGTAAATTTTAAAAAGTTTCTACAGTGTGGACAATGTCCTATCATGGCAATAAATGCCAATGAAAGAATATTTTTTTAAAAAAGAAATATGAAGTTTATTCCAAGTTAGATTATGAGATTCTAAAACAAAATAAAGTGTCATGAAAATCACAAAAATGTTATATAACTTAGGAACATTTAAACTTGTATCAAATTACATTGAAAGAATTTTTATATCAATCTTATCCTAAAGTAATAAATTCTGGTTTTCATTTGATCATGCCTTCAGCGATTGACTTAATAATAATAATAATAATAATAATAATAATAATAATAATAATAATAATAATAATAATAATAATAATAATAATAATAATAATAATAATAATATTTAAAAAAATTAATAATAATAATAATAAAATTAATAATAATAATAATGATGATGATAATAATAATAATAATAATAATAATAATAATAATAATAATAATAATAATAATAATAATAATAATAATAATAATAATAATAATAATAACATTGATGATGATGATGATGATGATGATGATGATGATGATGATGATGATGATGATGATGATGATGATGATGATGATGATGATGATGATGATGATTAAGATGACGACGATGATGTAAAACCTTAGCATTATACTGCGATTCAATTTAATAATATACATCGGTTTGCTAACACATCAAATCCACTGAAACTTACGTAAATTACTTTTAAAACGTTTGATGATTACAATTGTAAAGGTGCAATTGGTGACTGAAAGGCAAAAACAAAATCACATTGTGAGGTGAGATTTTGGCAGAATCCACTAGACCAGAAAATGTGGATTGCAATGCTGGTTGCGATATTTCCAGCTTGCTTTGAATGGGCAATTTTTTTTCTCCAAATTTAGTCAAATTAGTGCGCAAACTGTATGTTTATTTCTTGATACAACAACTCCTGTCTGAATTTAAAACACATTTATATCACGACGATCCGTTCAAATAAATTAACAATAGCATAAACGTTAAGCAATATTTTAAAAATTAATAATAGTATCAATTATAGAAAAGAACGGTATTCTAAAGTCCGATAAACGATCGGTAACAGAACGAAAAGAAATTGTAGAGAACATACGAGAAATGACTAAAAACATAGGTAAAGACGATCTGCTGTTTTTCAATACTCCAACTGTTCTAGTAATACGTAGCTTTTGATGATCATTATGCGTTTGTTTGTTTGTTTGTTTGTTTTACTAATGTCCGCTATTAGCTCTTCAATCTGTTTTTTTACACCATTCACATTAGAATGCTTCAATTATGTTTCGAAAGGACAACTAATACCGAACTTATTATTATTTAATTCTCGTGCAGCTTGTGTAGAGAATAGTTTTTCAATAGGGCTGGAAGCTCTCACCTTTCCGTTTCGTTGTAACATTCAACATATGTCTCCTTTATGTCTGTTTTACTTTTTGTCTTTTAAAAACAGTAAGTACTAATTAGGTTGTGTCATTTATACAATACAACTAAGTTAATAAATTATAGATGTCTTTTAGAAAAATCTATTAGCATGAATACTTAAGTACAGATCAAGATAATCTCTTAATATTTATATTTGCACCGCCTGAAAATCGCCGCATTGACCTACCCATTTATAGCAAATTTAGATCAATAATGTTGGGAATTATTTTGGGGCGCGTGCGTGCGCGCGCGCGTGTGAGAGAGAGAGAGAGAGAGAGAGAGAGAGAGAGAGAGAGAGAGAGAGAGAGAGAGAGAGAGAGAGAGAGAGAGAGAGAGAGAGAGAGAGAGAGTATAAAAAACAAATAAAATGGAACAAAATACGATTTATTGTTTGTAATATAAATACTCATTTTGATCCCATAACAATTCCGTCAATTTAAATACTAATTGCCATACTTGTAAAGGCATCAAAAACAGATTAACGGTCATGGAGATACAGAATAGATCTATTTCACAAAAGAAACATTGTGTATGTTTTTTTTTTCTTACAGCCAGTACTCACTTTTACCCTATTGTAAGTGAATTCAATTCACACTGTGTCCGGGAAACATCGATATTTATCACCCATAACGGGTAATCAGTCAGTATTGATTTATATGCAATTAACAACGTTATTTCTAATGGCAAAAGATAAACTCGAGAAAAACAAACCAAAGTAAATTCATGTCTGCAATTTTAATTTTGGAATTGGGCTTTTTTAGCATAAGTAAATATTTAAATATGGTAAAAAGTATACAAGGTTGGAAAACCTATACCAAATCTCTCTCTCTCACACACACACACACACACACACACACACACACACACACACACACACACACACACACACACACACACACACAAACACACACACATACAAAAACTGGCAAATGGTCTAAACCATTTTTGACCGGAGTATACCAGAGAATTTGTACTTTTTGCAACTTCCCTGAAGAATCTTACTTCTGAAACATGCATATCATTTCTCGTTCAAAAAATATGGTCTTTCCAATAAATACAAATTTATAAAATTATTAAATTCTAATATTGAAATTTGCTAAATTACTATGACATCTATAGGTGGCACTCATTTCTTTGCTGAATGTATGTTAAATTACTGAGATTTCATCACTATCATAATCGTCATCATCATCATCATTTATTTTATCATGTGATTTTATATTCTGTATGTAGTAGTAGTAGTAGTAGTAGTAGTAGTAGTAGTAGTAGTAGTAGTAGTAGTAGTAGTAGTAGTAGTAGTAGTAGTAGTAGTATAGAGGCTTTCAACTCAGAATGATAATTAGTCTTGGTAAGTAATAACCATTCTATTATCATGATCAGTATATACGTGTACATACATATATGTATGAATCTGAGAATCTAATTGGTTGTTTTACCGTTTTAAAGTCTTACAGATTTTTTTGCCATGTTACAATCATTGCACAATTTTATGTATATTTAATATTAGTATTCTATTCCATTTACATTATACTTGTTTATGCTACACACCTGAATTAATTTAACAATTCAGTTCTAGCTAAATAAATTTAATTAATAACTCTATTATGTAATGCCATCCAAAGAGCAAATCAATTTGTTTGTTTTTATTGTCTTATCCTTCAAGTATAATGCAACTACTTTCATTGGGGACCGCTCCGGGGGCCTAGTGGTTAGAGTGTCGGCCTTGATCCCCGGTCGCTTGGCGCTCAGCATTAAGATGTTAGTGTTATTGACTGGTTGGCCTCGTGTCAGGATAATGTGACTGAGTGGGACATCATGCTACTTGTCTGCGGCATAATGCCACAGTGCTAGACATCACTATAAACTGCCACACTGCAAACATCGTATCAATATGAATGAAAAATTGTAAAAGCTACGGTACAAATCCAAATCACACACATATTCATTTTAATGTAAGTATTTGATATAACTTGGCCAGGGTTCGAACTCTCGACATCCCGCATCCACGGCGGATACTATAACCACTTAGGTCTTTATAAATGAAACATTGTTGTTATCACAATTATTTCTAATTATTACTGAAATGCATATGATTAAAAAAGTTTGCTTCCTATTCAAATAATTTATCTTTCAAGACGGCAAAAGCTATGTAACTAGTACATAGTCATGTTAAATCATATTCGTTTCGAATAAATTAATTAATCTAAATATGCTCAGGCCAAATGTACCTAGAAAATGAACAACAACATTTTCAGACATAATTGCATCATATTTTCCCTCACCTAATGCTATCATCAATATCAACGACGCTAACTCTAGCATTTTGCAACCACTGTGGGCCATAACTAGAGCGATATGGATTTAATTATGCATGGGCTATCTAATCACCTTTAGTGAGATGGTCTGTTTACCACTTACCGAAATAAACTTCTAGGTGGTACTTAATGACGTGAAACGATATTACCGCTCCTCTAGCCTCTACCACCAATGTAGCTAACATCGTATTGGACGATACTAAATGACCCTAACAAGAACGTTATGAGGTAGTTAATATTCACACCTTGTTTAGTATTCGTTTAGATGTCTACTACATGCCACGTCGAGTCAGTGAAACTTTCGCTCACCCTGTCCTTTACGACCATAGAGTCTCTAACAGCTTATTATATGGGAGTAAATACCATCACCTTGCTTAATATTAGTTTAGATGTCTACTACATGCCACGCCAAGGCAGTGATTTTACCGGGAATATATAAGTATATAGGTGAGAGGGTGCTATCTCGTGAACTTAGGACATTGCGAGATATCACCGACTGACTCGGTGAGCCATCCAATAGTCAAACGGTGTGACGACTTGCTATTTATTCTTTGCATGTATGTGTGTATACATTCAGGTATATTAGTAAAATGTGACCCTTGCTTTGATCAAGGCACCAACAAATTATTTTTTTTTTATATTTTTTAAAATAGAAGTGTATGATATACATGGAAGGACACACATTTGAGTATAGCCAGGATTTGTAACCTCTCATTATATTCGGAGTTCTTTACAACGAGGACCAATAGATAAATTACTTTTTGAAAATACAATATGACGGACAGTGGTTTCAAGAAATGTGGACTTATAGACGTGAAACAACCGGCAAAAACGAGAGGCAGAAAATTGAAAGTAAGTATCTATGTATGTACATTTGTAAACATTAATGTATATATGATTTTGTGTTTCTTTGCAAAACAAAATTTTGTTCAGTAATTGGCGTTAAATACACTGGTAGTAAAAGGAACAGCAGTGTCACATTAATGAATATACAAGACACCAAACATGTAATACATTTACAAAAGTATGATTTTGTCTTTAAACTTCCGAATCAAGTTTAATTATTTTGTCTCAATTTCCTTAATAGCATAGCCAGTATAGAATCGGGTGATATACAACAATATATTATCGTTAAAAAACCCAAGCATTTTAAAGAATTGCCAAAAATTTAAACATAAGTGTGAGGTAACTCATACCATTATTATTAGGAGTATATCACATATTTTATTTTAAATAAAGCTGTTATAAACTAAGAAAGTATATTAAATAAAAGATTATTTCACTCATGAAATAGGTATAAAGCATACAAGGCGTTCAAGGTATGTATGTATGTATGTATGTATGTATGTATGTATGTATGTATGTATGTATGTATGTATGTATGTATGTATGTATGTATGTGTGTGTGTGTGTGTGTGTGTGTGTGTGTGTGTATGTATGTATGTATGTATGTATGTATGTATGTATGTATGTATGTATGTATGTATGTATGTATGTATGTACTTATAACTTATTAAGATAAAACTTGTGTAGATAATGTTCTATAGGGCTTGACATTTGAATTATCTCCTTTCTGGTATGTATCTGGAATCATTGTTGTCTTGCGTTTTCATGTTTTTGTACCTAATTTAGTGATTGTTTTGTTCGTTCTATAGAGATAATGGTCTTTTTGTTTTACTCTCTGCTACATTATGCTTAAGGCTGTGCGGGCCCGAAGCGAAATGAGGACAATGGGTTCCCAAAATCTAATTTCTAAAATTTTCTTAAATGATCTGTGAAAAATGTCTGTAGAAAAATACAGGATTGATTTCAAAATCAGTTTTATTTTAATATATTCCGCTTTATATTCTGTTTTAAACAAACTCTAACATTTTTCGAGCCCACCCACCTCCCTCAGTTATCGCATCGTTCGCACGGAGCTATGGCCGCTACTGCTTGAGGAAAATACTGTTTTATAAACTGGTGTTTGCTTGCATTTAACACTCATGAGATGGTGTTGATCTTGACGAATAACCTTAGATAAATCATTATAAATATCAGCAGTAACAATATCAACAGCATTTACAACAAGGAATATTGACCGGACATAAAATATTCATATGCAGTAAGTGAATAGAGGCATCGTACAAAAAGACCGTATCTTTAAAAATATGAGATAAACACAAAAAATCGTATTTAAAAAAAAAATAGCAATAAAGTATCTTTTAAAAAGAGCAATTGACACAAAATTGGACAGGCTCCGTAAAATGTTCATGTTGTAATGGCTTGTCGGACAGCGAATAGTCCCAGTCACAAATAATGGCAAGAGTAATAACAGCTACTACGACGATGACGATAATGACAAAGACAACGACGATAACAAAAAAGCAACAGGAACAATGAAAAAAAAAACAATAGTTGAATGCGGTGAGATACAACAGTAGATAAAATCACTTGTCACAATGTGTCCCCTATCTACTACATACATCATCAGGTTCCTGCACACAACCGGTACAAGGACAATCATGTCTCCACTTGGGTTATCATGTATAACAACAGTTTATGACCGATAAAACATTGTCCTGGTATAATTTCATTACCTTCATTTCATTTGTCACGGGAACTATTATAGTCAACCATCTATTCTCTAGAGCTATCAACTGCAGTCAGCATTGTATATTGCACCTGTGTATGCAGTTAACATCTATAATGATGGTGTAATACGCTGCAATGTTTCAACAAGTAGCAAGTTTAGCTAAAGTGTTAAAATTGCAAAACACAGATCATCTCAACCCCTACTTTGTTCCACCCCAACCCACCAAAAAAATCAGTGAACAGTCCCAAGCCCAAGGTGGATATTAATACAGTTAAAATTTAAAATTTGTATATGCATATCCAAATTAGACATTTTGTGAGAGTGAGAGAGAGAGAGAGACAACTTGCTGTCGTAGTGGTAAACAAGTTGGCTTGTGACGACATCTCAACGCTGCTCCCGCCGTACCCTTTCATAGTTAACTGATGTTATTTGTGTTGATGGAATGCGACTTCCTGTACTTGATGAGGAATAATAAATCACGAGGCGGAGTTATTCAACGCAACTAGTAAATTAGACTGTTTTCAATATTGTCAAAATAGCCTTCACTGATAATTCAAAGAGATACGAAAATGCCAGGGATACTTTATTATGGTTCACTGAGGGGTGCAAAAGCTGGCATAAATCGTTCATGGAATCACGCTTAGAATGATACTTTTTATATCACCAGACAGCAAGCATAATAAAAACAGAAGATGCCATCACAGTGTATCGTATTGCTGGACCAAGAAACAGGTCAGAGACTAGGCCATATTGACTATTATCAGATACTTAAAATGAGCACGAACTTTCAGTTTTCCCGAGTCCTGAGAAAGAAGTAAACATGTGTGTTGCATAACTAATGTGTAAATAACAATCATACCTTGTGTGTTAACTTAATTATAAAGTACTTCAGAAACACAATTACTAGACTAATTACTATATTCAGCTATTTCCAGTAAAAGGAAAACAATATGCAAATTACCCCAAATTTATACATGAACTCTTTTAAAAAACGATTATTATTATTATTATTATTATTATTATTATTATTATTATTATTATTATTATTATTATTATTATTACGGTTGTTTAGTACAAAGATTTTAATATTTATCAATTCTCTCATTTCCAGCAATTGTTAATTTCTATTTTAGAATTGTACGTATGTCATTTGAAAAATACTCAATATTTGTAGCATATGGTCATCGAACATATCTTAAATTTGTTATACTTTTAGGAAAGGTTCGTCAGTACATGTGCAGTTCTGACCGGTTCCTTTGGGGACGTCCATTAATGATGTCAAAAATTGGGGGAGAGGGTTTGAAGAAGTCTGACATTTGTTGACACGGGGAAGGGAGAGCTCAAGATAAATTGACGTCAACAACATTATTTTTACAATAAATTTAATAAATCATAAAATAGGAAATTAGTTGGTGCCTTGGTATGGCACACACTCGCCCGTCAATAGCCCAAAAGTTTAATCATAAACCGGTTGAGTTCTTACCAAGCAAGTCATAGTCTTGCATCATCATATTTTGTTTTTAGTGTAGATTGTAGACTGTTGACAGATTAACCACGTATGGTATTATTCTGAAGATTAATACCATTGTGGTTATTTATGTGACACATTTTTAAGGGAAGCTGTTACTAGGAGAGGAATCGATAATATTACATGCCTTCCACATAATATGGTATCAGCTAGACCAACAAGTAGGTCTCTGCTTTTTTTATATCTGACATCTGCTGCTGTCAGATATAAAAAAAAGCAGAGACCTACTTGTTGGTCTAGGTATCAGCGTTAAAATAATATAATATTCGTATACAATATTGTTAGTTTGCAGGGAAGGGTAAAAACTTTTTTTGACATAATTTTATTAGGGGGTCACTGAAAGTTTGACAGTAGTTGACAAAAAGGGTGTGTATGTGTGTGTGTGTGTGTGTGTGTGTGTGTGTGTGTGTGTGTGTGTGTGAAAATATCATAAAATTGTTGACAATGGACGTCTCTTTCTAGATTTCAGGCCAGAAAGTCTAAAAGTAGGACACGATCTCCGGTTCCGAAAAGTGGTAATTTTTAGCTAAAAAATTGGGTCTAAATATTACTTCTTTTCCGGCTGTATTTCGAAATGTGAGGAGAAAGTCTACCTTTTTTGGTATCATTGTAGAGATACAGCTGTCTAAATTTTTTAATTTCACCCACTTTGGTGTCTCTTAAACGATTTTGATGGTACAGAGCTCAGAAATATTGTACAGCCTCATGACGAGTGGTGTTTCCTTGCTACAGCGTCATGACGAGCTTAATTAGTTAATTTTGATAAAACTGATGGAAATTGTTAACACACACACACACACACACACACATACATATATATATATATATATATATATATATATATATATATATATATATATATATATATATATATATATATATATATATATATATATATATATATATAGATGCAATAAACTGACGACGTACAGTACGAAACTAGTAACTAACTAGCCTAAGCGCTTTCGACTCTTAATGAGTCTTTTTCAAAGGCAAATACAAAACATATATACGATAAAAAAAAATAAACACAAAAACATTGTGTTTGTAAACCTCTACATGGCTGTCTTCACATGTGCTAAAACTATAAATACAACCAGCTTGTATAGACTAGATGCGGAAACTGAAAACGTTGCATAATTCCCTAAAAGTCTACAAGCCAAAGCGACATCTATTTTTACTTGTTGTACATATGTAACGCAGATTATATCCCGGATATTTGATTCTATACCGGTTATTCTTATAGTAAAAATTGAAGGATAATAAGAAGATTTAGAAAATGTTAAATTTTACTAGTGCATAGTTTTCATTTTCTAGTCTTCTTGGTTTAGACCGCTTGGTTTCAATGTTCTAAGGCGGCGTATCCAATATGATTCCTTTTCCTTCCTGGTTTCGGAACTCCAGCTGTGGTTGTTAGCAATAGCGATAAGTATTATATCACTGAAAGTGTGGCCAGGGGAGAAGTGTTCTGCGACCGGGCTTCTGTACAGCTTTTTTGTCATCCAATCAGATCTATGAAGGTTTATCCTTTTGTGTAGCTTTTCAGTTTTTCCGACGTACTGAAGGCAACAGATCTTACATGTGATGAGATAAATCACATTCTCTGTTTTGCACGTTTTGTTTGGACCATGTATGTTTAGTTTTTCTTTAGTCACTGTGCTAGTGAATGTCTTGGTCTCTATCATATGTTGACAGGTTTTGCATCTTTTATCGCCACAGGGTCCAGATTGACTAGGTTGGTTTTGACTAGCGATTGGCGTTAGCTTTGCCCTGACTAGGATGTCCTTTAAATTTTTTGGTCTCCGGTAAGCTACTACAGGTTTGTTCGGAAGTATTAGGTTTAGTATGTCTGACGATTGCACGGTTGGCCAGTGGTTTGCGATGATTTTACCTACTTTGGGATTGTCTGGGTGATAGGTCAGAATAAATGGTATCCTATCAACCTTTTCTTTCTGTCCATATCTGAGTAGGTCATCACGGTTTGTTTGTTTGGCCCTTTGGATTGCCTCCGCAATCAGGTCTTTGTCGTAGCCTCGGTAAATTAAATGTTTAGCCAGCTCTTCAGACCTTTCTAGAAATCTTTCATCGACGGAGCAAATTCTGCGTATCTTCAGTGCCTGGCTATATGGAATGTTCTTAATGCAGTGTTTTGGATGACAGCTGGTTGGGAGGAGATACTGGTGTTTGTCGGTTGGTTTCGAGTAGATGTCTGTGTGTAATTTGTTTTCCAACAGTCTGGTTGTTGTGTCCAGGAAAACATGGTTTGAGTTGGAAATTTCTGCCGTGAATTTTATTGAAGGATGGAAGTTGTTTGCCTTTGATATGAAGTCATCCAGACTTTCTCTTCCATACTGCCACTTCATTTCTATATCATCGATAAAGCGTACCAACTGGTATGGTGTACGCTCAACCGATGCTAAGAGCTGACCCTCAAGTTTTCCCATGAAAATGTTAGCATACGAAGGGGCCATTTTAGTACCTATTGCAGTTCCATTGATTTGTAGTTATTTTTTTTCATTAAATTCAAAGTTGTTGAGTTTTAGGACAAGCTCCAGGAGTTGGACTAAGAAGTGTGTGGGTGGATTGTTTACAGTTCTTGTTCTTGTCTTGAAGAAACAGATGCCCTGCACTCACTGAAAAGTAGAACAGACATTATAATTAAGCCTGCAGATAAGGGTTCCGCTGTTGTCGTTAAGAATAGGGAAGACTACATTAGTGAAGCAAGTAGACAACTAAGTGACGCGAGGTTCTACCAAAAACTGGACCATGATCCAACGCTGGAATATGCAAAAATCATCACTAATGTTATTGACGAGGCGTACAAAAGCGGACACATAGACCAGCAAACGAAAAACTACTTAAGCCCAGAAAACCCAAGAGCAGGTAGATTTTATCTTCTACCCAAAATCCATAAACAAGGAAACCCTGGCAGACGTATAATCTCAGGTAACGGGCACCCCACAGAAAGGATATCAGAATATTTAGATCAGTTTATGAGACCACATGTCCACAAATTACCATCATATCTTCAAGACACGACAGATTATCTCATAAAAAGCAAAGCTAGTGAACCATTACTGCCAGATACATTACTTGCTTCCTTAGACGTCACATCTTTGTACACCAACATACCGCACAACGAAGGGTTACAGGCATGTAGCGAAGTATGGGAAACAAGAACTGTAAACAATCCACCCACACACTTATTAGTCCAACTCCTGTAGCTTGTCCTAAAACTCAACAACTTTGAATTTAATGAAGAAAACTAACTACAAATCAATGGAACTGCAATGGGTACTAAAATGGCCCCTTCGTATGCTAACATTTTCATGGGAAAACTTGAGGGTCAGCTCTTAGCATCGGTTGAGCGTACACCATACCAGTGGGTACGCTTTATCGATGATATAGAAATGAAGTGGCAGTATGGAAGAGAAAGTCTGGATGACTTCATATCAAAGGCAAACAACTTCCGTCCTTCAATAAAATTCACGGCAGAAATTTCCAACTCAAGCCATGTTTCCCTGGACACAACAACCAGACTGGTGGAAAACAAATTACACACAGACATCTACTCGAAACCAACCGACAAACACCAGTATCTCCTCCCAACCAGCTGTCATCCAAAACACTGCATTATGAACATTCCATATAGCCAGGCACTTAAAATACGCATAATTTGCTCCGTCGATGAAATATTCCTAGAAAGGTCTGAAGAGCTGTCGAAACATTTAATTTACCGATCTGATTGCTGAGGCAATCCAAATGTCTAAACAAACAAACCGCGATGACCTTCCCAAATATGGAAATATGGAAAAGGCTGATAGGATACCATTTATTCTGACCTATCACCCAGACAATCCCAAAGTAGGTAAAATCATCGCAAACCACTGGCCAACCGTGCAATCGTCAGACATACTAAACCTAATACTTCCGAACAAACCTGTAGTAGCTTACCGGAGACCAAAAAATTTAAAGGACATCCTAGTCAGGGCAAAGCTAACGCCAATCGCTAGTCAAAACCAACCTAGTCAATCTGGACCCTGTGGCGATAAAAGATGCAAAACCTGTCAACATATGATAGAGACCAAGACATTCACTAGCACAGTGACTAAAGAAAAACTAAACATACATGGTCCAAACAAAACGTGCAAAACAGAGAATGTGATTTATCTCATCACATATAAGATCTGTGGCCTTCAGTACGTCGGAGAAACTGAAAAGCTACACAAAAGGATAAACCTTCATAGATCTGATTGGATGACAAAAAAGCTGTACAGAAGCCCGGTCGCAGAACACTTCTCCTCCCCTGGCCACACTTTCAGTGATATAATACTTATCGCTATTGCTAACAACTACAGCTGGAGTTCCGAAACCAGGAAGGAAAAGGAATCATATTGGATACGCCGCCTTGTAATATTGAAACCAAGCGGTCTAAACCAAGAAGACTAGAAAATGAAAACTATGCACTAGTAAAATTTAACATTTTCTAAATCTTCTTATTATCCTTCAATTTTTACTATAAGAATAACCGGTATAGAATCAAATATCCGGGATATAATCTGCGTTACATATGTACAACAAGTAAAAATAGATGTCGCTTTGGCTTGTAGACTTTTAGGGAATTATGCAACGTTTTCAGTTTCCGCATCTAGTCTATACAAGCTGGTTGTATTTATAGTTTTAGCACATGTGAAGACAGCCATGTAGAGGTTTACAAACACAACGTTTTTGTGTTTATTTTTTTTATCGTATATATGTTTTGTATTTGCCTTTGAAAAAGACTCATTAAGAGTCGAAAGCGCTTAGGCTAGTTAGTTACTAGTTTCGTACTGTTCGTCGTCAGTTTATTGCATCTATTTAAATTAATCCCTGACAAGTGATCCCTTGGTGGATCCAGTACGCTTGAAAGGGTTGTTATTCGCCATATGATTTGTATTCTATATATATATATATATATATATATATATATATATATATATATATATATATATATATATATATATATATATATATATATATATATATATATATATATCACTTCCTTGAATTACTTTCAGTCCTGGAAAAAGCGTTGGTTAGTGGTTCATAAAATTCCTAACCCAGCTGCTGGAACATATGTCACCCAAATCGACATTTACCCCTCAGATGAGGCTGCCAAAAATAAAATAGACTGTAAGCAAAGGATTATCCTGGAGAACCTGACTGCAATTCAACCTGTCAAGTCCAAAACCCACAAGTTCGCCGTTGAAGTGGTGGAGAGGGAACCAGTATTGCTTTTAGCCGGCGAAACAGAGCTCGAGTCTCAGGAATGGGTAGAAGCGATCAGACAGATTTTTCGGGCTAGAAATAGTAATCATTTCATTGATGAGAAAGGTAAGATACTTGTTCGAAGAAAGAAGTAATGTATCTGTTGCTAAGTACAGACCTGGAGAAGAAGAATTAAGCGATCGAGTTGTTTAGAGCTGAAGTTATTAAAATGCTGGATTCCTTAGACTTATACAAAGATGAGGGAGACCGAAGGATGAATTTGTGTTGTAAGCAATTTGCTATTGGATAAATATCTAATGTAGGCCTAACAGTCATCATATACGTATAATACAGGCCTAACAGTTATCATACATGTGTAATACAGGCCTAACAGTCATCATGTACGTGTAATACAGGCCTGACAGTCATCATATACGTGTAACACAGGCCTAACAGTCATCATATACGTGTAATACACGCCTAACAGTCATCATGTACGTGTAATACAGGCCTAACAGTTCTCATATACGTGTAATACAGGCCTAACAGTCATCATATACGTGTAATACAGGCCTAACAGTCATCATATACGTGTAATACAGGCCTAACAGTCATCATGTACGTGTAATACAGGCCTAACAGTTATCATATACGTGTAATACAGGCCTAACAGTCATCATATACGTGTAATACAGGCCTAACAGTCATCATATACGTGTAATACAGGCCTAACAGTCATCATATACGTGTAATACAGGCCTAAAGTCATCATATACGTGTAATACAGGCCTAACAGTCATCATATACGTGTAATACAGGCCTAACAGTCATCATATACGTGTAATACAGGCCTAACAGTCATCATATACGTGTAATACAGGCCTAACAGTCATCATATACGTGTAATACAGGCCTAACAGTCATCATGTACGTGTAATACAGGCCTAACAGTCATCATATACGTGTAACACAGGCCTAACAGTTATCATATACGTGTAATACAGGCCTAACAGTCATCATGTACGTGTAATACAGGCCTAACAGTTCTCATATACGTGTAATACAGGCCTAACAGTCATCATATACGTGTAACACAAGCCTAACAGTCATCATGTACGTGTAATACAGGCCTAACAGTTATCATATACATGTAATACAGGCCTAACAGTCATCATATACGTGTAATACAGGCCTAACAGTCATCATATACGTGTAACACAGGCCTAACAGTCATCATATACGTGTAATACAGGCCTAACAGTCATCATGTACGTGTATTACAGGCCTAACAGTTATCATATACGTGTAATATAGGCCTAACAGTCATCATATACGTGTAATACAGGCCTAACAGTCATCATATACGTGTAATACAGGTCTAACAGTCATCATATACGTGTAATACAGGCCTAACTGTCATCTTGTACGTGTAATACAGGCCTAACAGTTATCATATACATGTAATACAGGCCTAACAATCATCATATACGTGTAATACAGGCCTAACAGTCATCATATACGTGTAACACAGGCCTAACAGTCATCATATACGTGTAATACAGGCCTAACAGTCATCATGTACGTGTATTACAGGCCTAACAGTTATCATATACGTGTAATATAGGCCTAACAGTCATCATATACGTGTAATACAGGCCTAACAGTCATCATATACGTGTAATACAGGTCTAACAGTCATCATATACGTGTAATACAGGCCTAACTGTCATCTTGTACGTGTAATACAGGCCTAACAGTCAACATACACGTGTAATACAGGCCTAACAGTCATCATATACGTGTAATACAGGTATAACAGTCATCATATACGTGTAATACAGGCCTAACAGTCATCATATACGTCTCATATAGGCCTCAGTCATCATTTACCTCTAATGTAGGCTTGACAGTCATCATATATTTATTTGCTGTAGAAATAGTTTGGACAGTCTCATAATCTATAACTTTCCTATTCACTTTTTTAACATTATGTAAATATAGATTGTCTTGCAATTAAAATAGAACTAAGTGACAAGGAAATTTGAATTAAATTGCAGTATAATATAATTGTAGACGCTTCATCTCAACAGTATATACGTTTTTTATATTATATTTTATTATATTTTATATTTTATTGTTTACATTGTTTTCATATCTTATTTATTATCTTTCCAGTTATATTTGAGACTAAACACTATTTTGCAATTCCGTTCATTCCAGATATACTACTTCGGAATGTATATATATATATATATATATATATATATAGTTCTCTTCTTTCCAGATATACATCGGGCTACAGTAATTAAAAACAAAGATACAAGTCGTCTGGGACTTGGGGGAGAGTACCAAGTTCACGTCTCTCCAGAGTATATCTCCATTCATAGCTTGGACTCATACAACTCGTATGAGTGGTCACTCAAGACACTTAAACGATTCCAGTTACTGGCCGAAAACAACAACATTCTTATGTTTGAGTGTGGGCCGTAAGTCTCCGTTGTTAAATTATTTTCAGCGTACGTTACTTACGTACGTACAGATTAAAGACTTATCTAAGTCGATTCTTCGTGTTAACTTGTCTACCATATTCTTTCGCAGTATGGACAGTCCGACTGTAAAAAATTAGGTTATTTTGTTGGAGACTTTTTATTGTCAAAGTCCTCTTATAAGTTCAAACATAAAATTATTCTAAAAATGCACATCAACTCGTGATTTTGTTCAAGTTCCCCGTTTTAAAATGCTCTCTCTCTCTCTCTCTCTCTCTCTCTCTATATATATATATATATATATATATATATATATATATATATATATATATATATATATATATATATATAGAGAGAGAGAGAGAGAGAGAGAGAGAACAAAGGCACAATATTTGGTGCATGGGATTTTCTCGTTAAATCAAATATTTCTATCGTATTCAAATTTGTGGAGATTTGATTGTTTTAGTTTAATTTTTTAAAGACATATTTTTATATCATTTTCGTTTCCAAATACGTTTAGGAGAATATTATATTTGGTTACTTTAATATCATCATTACATAGGTACTCAGCTTGAGGAGAACGCACACATCTTAAGTTTGAATTATAATGATTCATTTTTTTTAATGCGAGTCATTTGTTCGAAAGAAGTTGTGTAACAAAAGGATATATATCTGCATATCGGCAAGAAATGATTCTGAGAATAATGGGATATATTAATACCCTTTGTATATTTTCTTTTTCGAGATTAAGGGAAATTCGGATCGTTCTCTTGTTTACTCGGAAGAATACATACGTAATTATCTCATTGAATATCAATGTTTTGTCATTAACATTTCAAGATACAAAACACGTGGCTCATGATGACTTGAAAGGGAAGAAAAGGATACATAGAACAAATTTAAACTTTGGTCATTAGTTTATTGCTTGTAAACAAAATTCATATGAACAAAAAGAAATAGCATTAAGGAAAATTTACTGAAAAGATTAGAAATTTTTCATGTATTATCCAGGAAAAGCTGTGTATAGCCCTGATTATTTCACAAAATTTTCAATGACCATCAACCATTTTTTAAGGTCAGTATTCGGTAGTAATACAGTTATTTTTTGGAAGCAAATTTATAATTTGTTTTAACAACTGTCATAGTGATATTCAGATTATACACTGTAAGGTGTCAGAATTTTGTTAGTGTCATATTATAGTGATCTGTTAAAAATACAATTCATTTGAATGTATATATGACGCATATAAGGTTAATTTGGTATAATAACAAAATCCACGTATTGCGTAATGATAAAGGTAGAATTAGTGCATCACGAGAAAAGTATCGGATTTATCCTTGGATATTATGCAATAAAAAGACTAGACAATATACATGTCACTACCTTATTTTACAATTGGACATGTATATTTGCTAGTGAAGCAGTATTATTTTCAGAACGAGGCATAGACCATAATAATAATGCTTGTGCGGTATATTTTTATGATTAAAATAAAGATATTGTTTGAATGTTATCTTAATCGAATAACAACAAATGTGACTGACAATCTTATTCTGAGACATGGCAGGAATACATGCTTCTTGTGAGGCAATATTATTTTCAGAACGATACAAAATTAATGCTCTTTCTTCATATATTTGCGTTGTGACCAGAGATCTAAATATTTTTATTAAAACGCAACAATTTTAAAGCAATTGTTATTTATGAAGACGATGGTAAATGATCCATGGCTTAGTTTTCTCTTACTGTCTGTATAAATAAGTAACAAATACCTATTGAAATCGACCGATCTGGTGGTCTGGTGGTTAGAGTGTCCGCATAGGATAAGGAAGTTCGGGAGTTCGAACCCAGCTTGAGTCATACCATAGACTTGTAAAACTGGTAATAACAGCTGCCTCGTTATAAGCTCAGCATTAAGAGGTTAGTGTTAGGATTGGTCGACTTGGTGTCAGGATAATGTGACTGGGTGGGACATCATGCTACATGTCTGCTGCATGTTGCCCCAGTGCAGACATCGTAGCGATATTACTGGAAAATTGTTAAAGCTACGTTAAAAATCCAAATCACATACACTTACTAAAATCCAATCACAAATTAATCATATCAATTCCTTTTTTTCAGTGCGTCAGAGAGTGGTGAAGCGACCTTTCAGTTCATGTCTGCAGCTGCACTAAAAATTCTCGCAACCATCAAAAAAAACATCTTCGTCGCTATTTCCTTGAAACAAAACATGCAAAAACAGATATCTCCAGAGGAGATCGATTTTCAAGATAAATCACCATCAAATTCGGTAACAAACAGTGAAAAAATATTACGGGGTATGTTACAAAACTGTAATCAAAGTAGAAAGGAGCCTATCAAGCCTCTCACGCCGGAGAATGATGCAGTTTCTACTGATTCGACATTATCTGTAATTTCTAGTAGCAAAAGCACTACTAGCGATTTATTTATTAGTTTAGATGTTCCTTCAATAAGTACAAGACTCGGTAGTGTGGAGACCTTACAATCAACGGATTCTCGTGGCAATACAAATAGTCTTTTATCAGAAACACCGATGACTAATTTCTCTTTTGAACTACCACCCAGATCGGAAATGGCTGATGTGACGCCTGCATCGAGCGAATACAACACCCTAGATGAATTTGCTTCAAAGAGAGTGTCTATGTTAACAAATTTTTCTGTAGCACCAGTCGAAGTTGATAGCCAGAACTCAAAATTCTTTTTAGATGAGTACGGTTACAGTCATGTAAACATTCAAACAAACATCACGTCAACAACATATAACAAAGGCAGAACATTGTCAAATCATTCAACAGCTTCTTCAGTTTCTTTCCGCACTAACTCAACAAATTCTAGAGACTCTGGTGTAGTAGATTCTCCCATCTTTAATGCTACTACGGTAGAAAGGAAACAAAAGCTTAATCACAGACCAACTGACTCCTTTGATAGTGCCATTTCAACATCATCCATAAACGAAGATCCCGCTCAGACTTTCAAACTTTCTATTGAGGAAATCGAAATATGTCTTACAGATGAGGCACATGATAATGGCAAGGAATACGGTTATTCAGTACTTTATCAGCATAAGAACAACCACACCAGAATCACCGACAATACAAATACTGCTGCACAACACAGAAAACCCAGTTTACAAAAATCGAATTCGACTGGAAATGTTGTGCTTGAAGAAAACATATACGAAGACGTTGATAAATATAGAAAGAATCTAGAGAAATTTCTTGGACTTGATCCAAAAATAGATCCATCAGCTATCCCGCCATCTTTGCCCGAAAGACCGCCAACTTTAAAACCCAGGCGCAAGCTCATGAACATGTCGGCTAATTCTCGCTCATCGGAGAGAAAATTATTCACATTTCCCAGACTCTCAATGTCAAAGGGAAAGAAAAAAGATAATCCATCTTATGAATCGGATGAGGAGTCGTCTGAATTTAGAGAAGGACCTTCAAAGGTTGCATTTTGGCCTTTAGGCGCAATGTCAGTAACAGACGAAAATGAACTCTATCAGGGAGTGGCTAAAGTTCATGGCACTATCGAGTCCAGACCAATAGCGCGACAAAGGAGCAATTCTTTGAATGTGAGCGTATTTTCTACCAGAAAACAGAAGTCACAGGAACAGCGGAAAAAAGACAGTGTCGATCTATTGACAGGTGACAACTTACCAGAGTTTTTGTCAAGTCCTGTGGAAACAAAAATACTTTGTCCGGGGATGTTCGGTCCGAATTCAAATTCGACGCCATACGATCCTGAAAATGGGATTCATATTGACTGGGCTAGAAAGCAAACTTCATATACATACGGGCAGGATGTATCACTGTTTGATGACCTTCTATCATCATCGGAGGAAAATCTCCGGTATTCCTTACATTTTTCAGAGGAACCAATTTATGCTGAAGTAAAATCGCATGCATTAGCTGACATTCCATTTGAACCACCATTTCCAGATATAGCACATTGGTATCCACATCATGATTCAATGGATTATGATATTAAAGAACCGGAGTTGGATAATAAGTCGGATCTAGCTGTTCTGGACCTCTTCCACTTCGGTTTTAACTTCCCAATGGGTGAGGAAACGCGCAGTAGCAAAGATCACATTGAAAACAGTTTGTCATTAGGTAGTATTCTATCCGAATCTAGTGTATTCTCAGAGTTAACAGACAACATATATACTGATATGAGCTTCTGTGCAAATGATGATGTTTACGTTCTCCCGTCAAATGTTGTGCAAGTCAATAAGTGAGACTGAATACAGTCACTGTCCATAATTACACACACACACACACACACACACACAGACACACACACACACAGACACACACACATTGTGAACCCCTGGCGCAAATATTTTTTTCGTATGTTATTGGATAGTTATTAATTATTCTATAGTCACATATATGTTTGTGTGATAGACTCGTGATGATAGAACTACAATAGAAAAATATGGAAGGGATAAGAAACGGATTCATGCACAAAATATCAGGCTATCTATCTGAGTCTTATTTAGGTTGTTGAATTTATACAAATAACTTTTTCATGGATATTCAAGCCACAACGAATATTGTCCCTTTCTACAAATAAAACCGGAGAGAGAGAGAGAGAGAGAGAGAGAGAGAGAGAGAGAGAGAGAGAGAGAGAGAGAGAGATAAAAACCCAGTTTATAGCACGAATATATATATATATATATATATATATATATATATATATATATATATATATATATATATATATATATATATATATATATATACTCGTGCTAAAAACTGGGTTTTTATTTTACCGTATATGAAATTGACATCTGTCCTTTGCGCATTAATATTCATATATAAATAGTAGTTTCAACATTAGGTAACATTTCAACAGTAGGTTCTCTCTCTCTCTCTCTCTCTCTCTCTCTCTCTCTCTCTCTCTCTCTCTCTCTCTCTCTCTCTCTGTGACCTTAGTAGAAAGATGGGAGATATACCAGTAAGGGAATAGTTAGAAATGGATGATGGAAAATAGTATAGTTGGTAGGAATGTTAATTAAGTAAATCATAAATCATAAAACTGACTTGGATGAACTGTAAAACTGTAAAACATTTTAAGTATTTGAATTACCTCTTGTTCATTTCCCTTTGTATTTCCAAGTCGCATAAATACGCCGACCTTTTTTGTCATTTTTAAAGGTCTCTTTTAAAATAGAGGTCCTAAAAATGATTTTATATTAAAAACGCCATCCAAGCCTAGTATCCAACACTGACGCATCGGAGTGGGGCAATATCCACAAGTGCAGAGGGGGGTCAAGGCCCCCCGATGTGTCTTTTACAATAACTTACTTATAACTGAGCCACAACACAACGAGTTGTCGCTTTCAACAAAGTAGTAGTCGGTAATGAGTATCCCTACAAAATAAAATACAATTGCTTTAGCACGTCGGTAGTTTTACCGATTTCTGACGATTTGATTTAGTACAGTTTAGTATATAATTTATGTGCTGACCGGTTGCTAAACCAAAGATTTTATCAAGTCCATGCGACATCCTCTTATTGGATCGTTTAAATTAATTGTAATGAATCTATGTGGGGTTTTCTGAGCATGTGCAAATAAGTTTTTTTTTTTTAAATTAAAATAACTTATTTATCTCCATGCCACCGGGGAACCAAGTCCGATGAATATTTCACAGCGTTTGATGTTTCAAAGGCGTTAAATATAGCCCAAAAATCAGCTATCTCTGATCACATTGGGGATCAGATTGGGGATATTTAACTTAAATGAGAACCGGACTTTTTTGCCTGCCTCGTGAAAATATTCTGGCTGGATTTGTTTGCTTGTTAAGCATGACATCGTCCTAAACCACATGATTATTATCGCTACCATCAAGATCATCGACCGACGGTACATCATTGATGTCAGTGTAAATTCGGCAACTTTTTTCATCGGGCGATATGAAATCATTTGCCAACTTCAATGAATTCATTGAGGACATCGTAACATCGCTGGTTGTTTGCATATGGCGCTACTAAATAAAGTTTGTTCCATTTGAGCTATCTTGTTATCAGGTCAAGTAGCATCTAAGTTTTACCAAACCAAGACAGACCTATGATGATGGCGCGGATAGAATTTGGTAATGCAGGATGATGTTTGATTGGGTCTTGTTCTTGTGTCGCTCAAAAATCAATCAAGTTGATGCTGCAGGAATATATTATTGTGTTTAATAATGAGTCTATACTGGTTGCTCATGGTCTGTCTCTGATATTTTCTTCTCCACGGACGTTCAATAAATATCTTTCTTGGTCGGTCAGACAAATCGTATTTGTGGCAACTATGGATTATGGGTGTGGGTCTTTGGAGAGAAGCTATAAAGAACATATCATTGAGCAGCCACCGATTGCCGGCGTGCAAGGACTCTTACCCCCTTCCCACGCTTGATAACTGTCATCTATGGCATCACATACAAAATTTACATAACAAATCGTCAATATGTTATTAACTCTACCCGGCGATATAAGACGCCAGCAGCATTTGAATCGTTGACCTGTTTGAGAATTGTTTTTGCTTCCGTTGTTTCCCATTTAAACCACTTGTGACAGTTGAGTATAGTTTTTATATCTATATTACTCTTAATTTCCACCATATTAATTTCTGCAGATGGAAAAACTGTCCTTAGTGTTTTACTTCTCCTAAGCCTCCATATCAGTTTATGGCTGTAGTACTTGATAACTGGTAATTTTATAACAAACTCTCAATGATTTTTTCAATTATCAGATAACATTCACGAAGAAAGCGGGGCTGATAATCTTGGGACCCAAACTCGGCCATTGGCCTCATGTCCCCGACGAGGTTTGCAAAATATTTCCTTACATGTCCTGTCATAACTTGGAGACGAATGTATTCAGAACCAAGTCTTGACCGTGCTTCTTCATTTGTTAATCACGAAGGAGCAGGATAAATGTAATTGTTTCCATTGCTTTTATAATAGCTATAAGTCCATCTCAAAGCAGTTCTGATCAACGACTGAGATATATCAGTGGGTGAATCGGGAGTTCATATTTCAGTGGCGCGTTAAGCGTTGGCTAATGTGCCGTGATAGCGATCTTCGATTCTTTCTCTATTAATAGATTTGATTCTACGTTGAAATTCATCATTGATTTACTCGATTTGATATGAATCCTATTGGATTTTTTTTTTAACGCGAATTCAAGTGAATTGTTGGTAGAGAATTCACCAAATGATTCTGTTCTGACGTTTGGCCAGCTATAATAAGCTTGTAATTGTGCCAGTGCGATCTCAAGTGACCTACCATTGGTTATATATGTAAGACTATGTGGGATTGGGGTGCTTTCAATCAAAATTCATTGCAATTATATAAATATTATGCAATCAATTCTCAATCAGTTTTCGCGACCAAATCTAAATTTCAACCAGTATATAGCCGAAATTATTTTTTTGTCGTCGGGATCCATAAAGAATATTTCCGTAGTATTTTGATTTAGAATGACTGACATAGTTCCAGAAAATATATAGGTTAATGGCGCCATGGATATGTCGTAAATATACTAAATCGCGCAGAACTGGGCATGTTCACGCAGGTGATCTCAGCGGTATGTTTGATTGTTATTGCTGATCCAGATCTCATCGCGTATATATCGTTGATGATGGGTGCCGTATGAATAACACCTTCTTCAATAGTTCTGACGCGCTCAACGACGTCGGGGATATCTGCGAGCGTTTCTTTGATAGCGGCAATTTATTTTTGAACGTTCACGACCATTGTACTTAACAAAGAAATCTTCGGTGATTTTATCAAGTCGATGAAAGTTTCTGCAGAGACCAGTAGATATGCTTACAAGAACATCGTTCTCGATCGCAACGTGGTTAAGTTTCATTCTGTCGTGGCATCGGTGTCATCCAAGTAATTCTGTGCTGTGGTGTCATCGAGATTAATATCAGTTTCGAACCGGTTTGGTTGTTCTGGCAACTGATTACGCATGAAAACTCCTCTAAAGGTTCTGATGTTTAATTTGTGAGCGGCATCAAGAAAATCAAACAATTTGACATAGGAAGCATGCTTAGTGAAATGTTCCTGGTAGTTACAGACCCTGACCATACCGCGTTTCATGTAATCTTCGAACCCGTCTCGTTTGTTTGTTTCTGTTGTTTTGTTTTATTGTTTTTTTTTAATTTGTTCTTTATTTTTTGGGAGGGGGATTTCTTGGGGCCGGTTTCTTCATCGTCGGTTTTTTCAATGCCATTCCGGTAGAGGTTCTAACAACAATGAATGAGACTGCTTTTTCCAACAGCTGGAGCTTCAGCGGAAATAGATGCTGGTATAGCTACAATAAGTGGAAATATAACACCAGTCGTTATTGTTTCGTTGATCGCACTCACGGAAAAATCAGGTTTAATACCAGTCTTTGATTTCCTGCCGTCATTAAAGTGTTTCATTTCGATATTTTTTGGCCTTGCAACGCTGTTTACTACAGTTATACTGTTGTTTCACAGTTCTTTGCTGATGCCGATTGTATCTTTTTATTTGACCACTTGTCAGGATAACAATAACGTGTTGATATGACATTTTATGCAACATATTTTCCATAGGTGCATCAACGACCCTCATTCGTCCAGTAACACCTTCGAGCTGTATTATTTTGTTTGATAATATAATAACAATTGCTCTGTAATCAGTAGCCGCTACTGGTGGTCGTGCTACACGAGCTCGAAAATGTATGTCAACGACAGATTGATTCATCAAATCCAAGTGTTAAAGTGAGAAATAATAGATCAGTTATAACATTGTGAAATCCCGCTGAGATATCTGAAAACCAGTATCAACGTTGTGATCACACCCTATAAATATCATCAAACAATGATACGCATGCGCCACATGATTGTTCCAAAAAATCCAACAACACTTCTTTCAATGATTTTTTATGTCAATTTATCCTCAGAGAAACTTCATTAACCCCAAAAGTATCAAACGCCATTGGGTTTCGCGTTTGTGAATCTACTCGGGTGTTATTCTGAAGCGCTTTTAATATATGTCGTGGTGCTGAAACTCCATTTGGTGATGCTATCGGCCATGTGACTAACCAAGCAACATTACTTTGAAATCTGTCTGTGTTCATCGTCAATCGTGACTACATTGATCTGACTCCGTTGTCCATAAAAGAGATATCTGTCATTGCTGGCATCCACAACGAAAGCTTAGCCAGTTTTAATTTACCAGCATCGACCATATCTGGGCTCCTGGTTACATCGTTATCAGTGGCTTTTCAAACAAGTACAAATGTGTGTTTATCACCAAAAATAACTTTTCTAACATTTCTTCAAATTCCAAAGATATGCGATAGTGGAATTACACATGAAATGTTTCATCACATTAATCGAGGTGCTGAAAACCCTGGTTGAAATTTTCATTATCGATTCGACTGTATTTCCAGCATCGTTCCTTGTTAAGGTGTGATAATTCATTCGGTGTGATCAGTGTTATCTTTGACAAATATCACTGACGGACCAGCAGAAAGAGAACAATCTTCGGAATATATTGCGAGACCCATTATCATCGTTTTCGAGACATGGTTCAATATTCTTTTTATCAATCATGTATAATGCACTGTTAAAATGCACCATTGTTGACAAAACCATACTCGATCTCGAATTCCATGTCTTGTATTATCAGCCTTCAAAAGTTGACCTTCGATCTCAATGAATGCCTCGGTTGGCAAGAAATATCTGCCTGTATCTTGGACTTATAGTTCGATTAGTCTATGTTCGTCTGGTACACATGCATCATAAGAATAATGCTGATAATCACGCAGATTCATCCTTGAGGACTGGCGCATCAATGTCATATGCAGAGTCAGGTACACACATGAACGTTTTATTATAATTTTATTGTTAAAAAGGACGTCGAACAAGTCCACTTCTTGCTATCACACTTGCGGTCATGTTTTTCTCTCTCAGCAGAATATTGTTTTGCCAGTCGAGAATCACTGGAAGACTACATGCCAGCTCGTTCATTTGCCGCTGTATTTTTTATTTTACTGACACCTGACGACATCACTTCGGTGCTGGACAGTTTTAGTGGCATCGGTTTTCGTCGTATTAATCGCGCTAGTCTGCCTCGAACCGCCGAGAATGCTTGACTAGCAATATCACCAACGGTGCTAATAGCCTTATCAGGAGCAACTTCGATGGGTTTAATTCCTAATTATTTTGCAATCGTGGTCGCTTTGGGTGCCACCGTTCTGAATAGACCCTGAATAACATTGACAATCCCATCTCCGTAGATAACTTTATATACTGGCATTCGTGAATTTATCACCCTGACCACTACATATACACGTTGGATATTGTGTATAATCATGTTATTTTGTTATCAGCGATCTAATTGTGTCGTCGTCAATCAATGTGTATTGATTCAGAAACGGATCGTCGTCAATAAACACATCGATAAGTGCCAGATAAACGTGTTTCTCCATGACAAATCTCAGTTGATTCATTATTTCGGAGGAATTATTTCCGGCTCGTCTTCCACCAGTCACAATTTCTAGTCGATGAACATCAGCGAGGACATTATTGGGACAAAGTTTATTGAGAATCTCAAGCGATTTAAGGATTACATTACCGCTTTGTTTTTTTTTTACAACCACCATGTGCAAGGACATCGCTTGTTAGAAGCTCTCCGATTTTTTCTTCAGGTGGCGATTCATGATGCGAATCTGGCTTTGTTCCAGAGCGCGTTGCTTGAGTTCCTTTTACGCAGCTTTCCCCCTTTCCTTTTATGTCTCAGATCTAGTTTTAACACATGATTTCTCCTTTCGTCTGCTGATTTTTCAAGTTGTTGTTCCATTTCTTCACTTTTTTCCCCCTTTTCTCTTCTACTCTTGCAGCATGTTCCTTTGCTTCTGTCTTCTAAAGATTTCAAAATTATTTATATCTACCTTAGATTTGACTTGCTGATTAATACTAGAAACGCGATATAGATCTAAGACCAGTCGGCAGTTTTTAGACTGTAAATATATTCGCATTTTACATATTGTTCTCTACTACTCCATCCAAACGCAGCAATATCAAGAATTTGGTCTTTATCCCTTATAGCGGCAATACCTTCCTTAGTAAATTTATCATTATGTTAGTTCGGACGCGTAAAATTGACTCCGCTTGTGGTTCTTGAATTTCGGGTTGGGTAGCTAGGTTATGGTCGAAAGGGTTCAAGACAATAATATCAGCCGGCTCTGTCTGAAGATTTATATGTGTTGTCTCAGTTGCTGTAACTATTCAGTTTGATTCGACAATTGGTTTAAATAACTGCTCTGTATCTTCTGTAAATTCCACTCGAGCTTCCTGGCGCTACTATATTCGTTGTTTCACATAATCACTGACGGGGAGATATTTCTTAATTGCCTTATGTCGTTATCGAGCTAGTTTAGCTGTACGAGATTCCATAGTCAGCGCAGCATAATTAACTATTATTGATATAACAACGATTTAATTATACATCACCAAATAAATGTACTACATCAAATGGTCAAATATAGGTAAACCTAGCGACTCGCAAAAGCAATTGTATTGTTTTCTAGGGATACTCAGATAATCATTACCGACTATTCCTTTGTTTTAAGCGACAACTCATTTTGTTGTGATTCAGCGATAAGTCAGTTATTTTGCAACTCACTTGGGGGTGGGGGTGTTTGAACACCTCACCAGTCTGTGACCGTGGGCATAGACTCAGATGTATCTTCGGTGGAAACAAAGCTCGGATCCAGTTTTTTAATATAGGGCATCGATTATAAAAATGAACCCTTAAAAGGCCCAAAGAGTATGTTCACATATGCTGATTGATAACAATACCCTTATGACTAATTAACGTCATCCGTCGTAGAAGACTACTTCTACTAAATGTCCACATGTATTTAATCAATAGAACTATAACTATTAATCGTAGATCTTCGTGTTATCATGCAATCTATAAAGTGAGTGAATATATACCTTGAAGGCATTGCAGTAGTTTTACCTTTTGCTGACAGGGTTGTGCCACTTATCAGTTTGACTGGCATGGATCAGCAAACATGCTACATATTCAGATGGAGACATACAATGACCTTTAGTTACATTACCTTTGTCTTTATATTCAAATGCGTAGGTACTGTGGTCAGAATGATTCGAGTTCGATTCCCACGATAGAATCAGTCCGAATCGGCTACCGTGGTATGTGTCATTGTGAAGGACACTTTACTCCACTTGACTAGGCACTTTATAACCATCAAAATGTTTACGTAATGTAAAAACACTCAGACATAGCAACTTGTTTTGAAAGCATTGATCGAAACAATATAAATTTTGATCCAGTAAATTCTGTGAACATCACGTATTGGCAATCACTGGTTATCTTGTGCTACTGCATCGTCCTTTGCAAAACTTGACTTAATATGAAATGTGTCTAGCAAATGCATCACTTCAATTTTAAAAACATAAACCTAGAAGTCAGTTTTAACGTCTTAAGTTTTCTCTCAGTTGTAATGGCTTCAAAGGAAAGGCAAGTTTTAAATATTAAATATTCTATAGCTTTACATGACCCTACACGTCCATTGGAAAAGATAGAATGATGATAATTTGATCACATTGGAAATGTACAAGCTCATCTGTAAGAAAGTTGCACCGATGAGTCAGTCAAAGTATGTCTAGAGATCGCTGAGCTATGAGGTATGAAAGAAAACCAGTCCATCTATGATATCTTTAAGATAAAGACCAATACATTTGTTAGAATGACACCTAGTAACCTCTCAGAAGATGTATTCTAATTTTTTGTGGAGTTTCGATGCCATGCAGTGTTATTTGAATAATACACGAAGGTTGAATTGTGTATAAAAAGTAGTTAATCTCAAATAAAAAAATTGAGACAAGCTTGAGTCAAAAAGTCCTATCTTCGCTAGCCAAGATAAACACTACTTATAGCTCAGCCATCTGATTGGATGCAGATGAAAGGAACTACTCGACTAGGATTTCAGGTAACATTATAACTAGAACAATAAAGGAATAATCACAAGTGTATCCTTCTAGATTGGCACAGATTTAATATTAATTTATCTGGTTTAAAACGTTCAGAAATTTTGTTTGATTTTTTAAATAAAATTTCCGGCGTCATAAAAAACGCCATATTTAATCAATAACGGATGTAAGAAGCTTTTTCAATGGTCAACCGGGTATCTTTGTTACTACAAACAACTGTGGTTGAACGAAATGGATCGAAGACCAATGGCTGACGAAAATAATAAACTCAATCATGTAGTTTTTATTTTAAATTTGCATCTACGCATTTAAAATTGCTACGTCCCGAAGCATACATATAAACGTTATCTTTTAATCAAAAGAGAAGCAGCAGGGAGGGTGAACCCTACAACTTTTTGCTCAACCCCGTAAGCAAAAATAAGGGTTCCTACAAGGGCTGAAAAAACAATATCAATAACGTTAAACCAGCGCTTCTAACTTGTCTAGATTACCGGTAATAAATCGTTTTAGTTAGCTCTGTTTTGTTAAACTATTATTGACTATTTTTAAAATTTTTTAAAATTTACTTGTCTCGTCACCCAGTTTTTGTCGTTCACTCTCCCCGTTGTTATGAATCAACCAAACATTTTATCCAGACCTATACGGTACCTTGATCCTGTTCATGTAGATTTATTGTTATATATCCGAATGGAACAGCTTGTGCTTTTGAAAAGAAGTTTGTAAATTTAATAATGTCCATATCTCCTGAACACAAAGTATAATAAATATTGTGTAGGGTATAATTATCTACGCCATTAAACACAACCAAAATATTACAGTTGTCTCTGATCACCTTAGGTATCTGTGTGTATCTCAGAGTATCATAAATCACGTTTGTGTTTTTATGTCTACCTTAAGAAAATATTCTAGATGGATTTGATTGTTTGTCCAGTATCACATCATTGTATACTACAAGGTTATTAATTAATCAATCTAAGTCATCTACGGATCGGGCTTCATCAATATCGGTGAGAAAATCAACAATATCGTTGCCATCTTGATTCAATAATTTTGCATTCTCGTTAAAATCAAGTACTTTGTAGCATCTTTGATCATCTACAGATGGTCCCACTAAATATAATTTATCCCACTTCATCCACCGCATTATCAGATTAAGAAATAATTACGTTTTACCAGATCCAGATGGACCTATTATAATCATTCTAATGGGAGCACTGAATGGTGCTTTACTGGTTCTTGTTTTCGTGTGGCTAAAAGTTCAATTATATTAAATATTATGAGTTTATATTGTGTTCGATGCAGAGTACCCTCCCCGACCGCTGGATTGACAACGATAACAGCAAAAAGAAAAAATAAAAATAAAAGACGTGCAAATACAGGTAAATATGCAAAATGTGTGTAAAAAAAAAATATAAATTTATTTCCGCGTCGCAAAAAACCCGTCGTGGTGATATAACCGCTTCATTAAAGAAATTGACAGGAGCTCTGTTGGCCAAATACCACGGTGAGAAGTAACTTCCTGGATATAATTACTGTGGTCCTGGAACTCGACTTGATATCCGACTAGATGATCAAGATCAACTAAGACCAGGAGAGTATCCAGTTAATAAGATTGATCAAGCATGTCATGTTCATGACGTTGCATATAAAAGTAAAGATTTGCAGCAGCGGCATCTCGCAGATGTGAAATTGATTCATGCGTTAAATGCTATGCATAATAAATCTCTCAGAGAAAAACTCGCTAGTTTTCTAGTAAAATCTGCTAGGAAAGGTAAAATAATGCTCGGGGTTGGTAATTCATTATATAACTATTATAATGGAATCCATTTATTATTTCCCGAGAGGATATTGGAGAGGTAAATCAGCAATCAGTAAACTTGCTGAAGCAGCAAAAGGTTCACGTAATGTTGCTACATCATGGTTAGCACGACAGGCAATATGACAAATCTATTTACCATCACCTAAAAAAATCAATACGCACATTTTGATGTCAGCATGCCCAATGAAGTTCATCAAGCAGATATTTTGTTTTACCATATGATACTGTTAAAATACGTGGACGAAAATCACGCACGTACAAATACGTTGACGTTGCAGGTAGCCATAAAGAAGCGAAACTATTATCAACAAAGACAGCATCTGAAGTTGCATCTGCGTTTGAGCGAATTTATCAACGTAGTAGTCTACAATGGCCACAGTTATTACAAGTTGATCCTGGCAAAGAATTTCTTGGTGCATTATTATCTTTGAAAAAACGTTAAATCAGACGAGGACATATTGAAATTCATCGTGATCAAGCAATTGTTGAAATATTTAATGGAACACTTGCTGAGCGATTATTTGGCTATCAATACACAAAGGAAATATCTACTGATTTTAAGCCGGGTGAGCGATCTCATGAATGGATTGCAACGTTACCAAGTGTGATATCTGCATTAAAAAATGAAATTACTCGTGCAACTTTCATGAAACCTTCTAATGCAATAACAAAAAAAATAATTATACCCCGTAGCGTTAAAGGACAACGCCGTGAACAAACAGCATTAGGTAATGTAACTGAGATATTTATACGAACCAAGGGAGCTTGAGGGTGGGAAAAAACGTGCAACTGATCCTATCTGGAGCGTGACAACACATACAACTTCTAGCTGGTTAGATCCACTGGAAGATCTGCAATCTACAGACTAGATTCTAGAGCTCCTCAACATAGATTTGTACGAGAACAATTACAAGTAATTCCTGCAGATACACAATTCCCACCACGTTCACCTATGTAAACTAGCACCTCTGCGTCGATTACATTCAAGACAGGTCAGCATCACATTTTCACGTGTATGACCAAGATCACTATTAATTCTGTCTACGGTACATTGTCTTGGATTATTATTCAAATATTGCCATAACATTATTGTGTTATAGCTTGCACAATGATTATTCTGTAATTGCTTTAGTGTTATAATAAATTCAGTATCAATATCAAAGTCACGCTTATTTTTTTTTTTTTGGTCACATTGTTTATAACCCGATAATTTTTTCTTTGTTATAACGTAATCTATAATAACCCAATGTAGTTAAGTTATTCTTCGAACACGAGATACTGCAAGACAGACTATGTTTGACCATTCGATACGATCATCTACAATCCAGATATCTTATCCGATATAGTTAATCCCTGTGACGAATAAATCGTTAAAGCATATCCTAACATCCACGGTGATTTTTACATGTCTCAACAACATCAATGGCAACCAAAACAATGTCATTCAGTACAAGATGTTTTACTCGGACACTTTCAGTGTCTCCATCTGGAATATCAAATTAAATATTCTGTCATCGAGTATTTGCTGGGCGATAACACAAAGGTACAGTAACGTTGGAAACTTTTCTTTATGTAACGTAAATAATTTCTTTTGAAATTCATCACGAACTATCTTTCTACTTGCGACTATCCAATCAGCAGACCTCCATAAAGTCCAAAAATCACTCATAGTTGTTTCTGGTATTACTTTACACATATCTCATATTGCATTTTATCTGGTTGTAGTCTGATTAATCTTTTAAGCTCTTTCAACTGCCTGTCAGTAGCTCTATGGTCATAATGTATTTCTTCAATAACCATTCAAGAAAGGTTTTTAGTGTTTCTAATGACACCGTGCATATCTTGCACCATATAACATACCTTGGTATATATTTTTCACCCATTCAGCACCATCTAAAGAAACTGCTATATACATGATTTTACTCCTCGTTCTTTTATTTCTCTAGCAAGTTTATGTGTAGGTGTCAAAATAATTATATCTGAATTGTTTTACCTGAACCACCATACCCGTTAAGATAAACAGTCTTATGTCTAGCCACAGGATCATACACAGATGGTGCAGATGACTTTGATATTTAATTATTATTTCTGTAATATATTTCCTTAATTTCAATATCGGCAGATTCAGAATAACTAAGTACATTTTCTTGTTTTATCCTCCACATCCCCTATTCACCTTTACCTAGTAGCTGTATTAATAAATCCTTATATTTTTTATGTATATAAAATGAATCTGTAGAAACTCTGACAGTGTGACAAGAAAATCTATTTATCATCGATAGTAGATTTATCGAAACATAAGCTAACATCGAAGATCTTAAATGAGTAAATTGTGGCGAGTCGCCATCAAGGTAGTTCACAATAGTACCTAGTTTTGTTTCATCTGATAAGCATTACATTGGCTTATAAATGTATTTTTCTCTGTTGTATAAGTGATTATAAAATCTAGCTCAGCATTGTCCATAATCAATCTTGTACAATGTCGTTTATAATCGTATGAACTGCCTTGAGTAAATTTACCAATTTTTTTATCTTTCTACCAAGATCTTTTGTACGTTTTTCATTAGGCTTGTTCCTACATTTACTTATTTTCATGATGTTATAATTATTAAGATCAGAGATTTCTTTCCTGGCATCATTGACACTAAACCTATTTGGTTCTGGTAACGACCTTGCTTCTACGAACTATATGATATAATTGCTTTGGTTATGATCATCAATATTAAAAATCAAGCATATACCATAATAGAACTATCTACTCACCCCATTCTCCATCTATTCGATTTTTGCCAATCCATCAAAATGTGTTATTCATTTCTGTACATGTTAGCATTCATTTCAATATCTCCCGGCTGTTGCCACATCAAGATATTTTGTGTACCTGTTCATCTTATTTTATATCCAACTGTTATGCTTGCATACATTTTAGTCTATTTAATACTCATCTGACCAATTATTGGATTGTGCATGGCCTATTTTTATTTGATCACCCACCTGTCTGTACATTGTTCCATCCTCTTATTTGTCATCAAGTTTCTGCCCACAAGTACTTGCAACTGTTTGTATGCCCTTTGCCCGTTCATCAATTACCTCTATGCAGAGCTCTCCATTCCTCTGTTGACACACTTTGATCCAAATCTTTCTTCCCCCATCCCTTATACCCTGCACAATTCCCAATCTTTAATATACCATTTCAATTATTTATCTGACAGTCTTACAAACATCTTTAATATACCATTTCAATTAGTGATTTGATGTCTGACAGTCTTACAAACATCTTTAATATACTATTTCAATTAGTGATTTGATGTCTGACATTCTTACGAACATCTTCAATATACTATTTCAATTAGTGATTTGAGGTCTGACAGTCTTACAAACATCTTTAATCCGACAGTCTTACAAACATCTTTAATATACTATTTCAATTAGTGATTTGAGGTCTGACAGTCTTATAAACATCTTTAATATACCATTTCAATTAGTGATTTGATGTCTGACAGTCTTAGAAACATCTTTAATATGCTATTTCAATTATTGATTTGATATCCGACAGTCTTACAAACATCTTTAATATACCATTTCAATTAGTGATTTGATGTCTGACAGTCTTACAACCATCTTTAATATACTTTTTCAATTAGTGATTTAATGTCTGACAGTCTTAGAAACATCTTTAATATACTATTTCAATTAGTGATTTGATGTCCGACAGTCTTACAAACATCTTTAATATACCATTTCAATTAGTGATTTGATGTCTGACAGTCTTAGAAACATCTTTAATATACTATTTCAATTAGTGATTTGAGGTCTGACAGTCTTACAAACATCTTTAATATACCATTTCAATTAGTGACTTTATGTCTGACAGTCTTACAAACATCTTTAATATACCATTTCAATTAGTGATTTGATGTCTGACAGTCTTACAAACATCTTTAATATACCATTTCAATTTGTGCTTTGATGTCTGACAGTCTTACAAACATCTTTAATATACTATTTCAATTAGTGATTTGATGTCTGACAATGTTTGTGTTATGTCAGGGGATAAAGTTTTGTTTTTACAGTGCTTGCTTTGTTATTACCATTTTAGTAATAAATAGTTTGGTTTAATTTTAGCCAATTGTAGATTATGGGAGCTATTGTAGCCTGTTGGATCCTACTGTAGCCTGTTGGAAACTATTGGGCATTAGTGGACACTATGGGAGCTTAGTGGACACTATGTGAGCTTAATGGACATTAAGGGAGCTTAGTGGACATTATTGGATATTATTGGTCTGACGGAGTCTTATTGGAACTGACAAAGTCTTATGGGAGTTTCAGTGTCTTGATGAGAGCTGACTATAGCTATCAGTGGTTGGATTGGATGTAGCTATCTGTGTTGTAGCATGTCGTCTAGATGTACGAAGACATGTATGCAAATGAATAGACATAAGGAATTCGTGATGTATATGAACGTGGATCGATAAGAAAGGGATCCAGTGAAACTGCAGAGTTACAATATATATATTGTATAAACTGTAGTTTATGAAGTGAATTCCAAAGTACAGTGATGCTTGTTCATCTATTTGTGTTCATCTATTTGTGTATTTAGTTGAACGCAGTATTTAGTCAAAATAATATAATAACATTATGAGTATTGCTAATTTTCCTATTTTGTGAATCTCAAAGATTAATGTGTACAAGAGATTAAGTGAATTTCATTTTTCATAATACATTGTAAATTTGTTTTAGGTTATAGGCCAATGAATCATATATTTTTTGTTTTGCTTTATCATTTCATGAGTGTATGTAGGATAAATTACATCAATTAAATGATAGTAGTGTGAGAATCAGTGTATTTGTTTTATATTCACATATATATCTAATATTTTATTTATAAATTCCAATCATTCATCACTCTGTGTTTTGTGTTATTCATTTAGTCCAAACAGAGAAATCCCACTGTTTCAATTTTGTTGCAGCCAATTTATTTTGCAGATTTGCTTCTCTTTTCATTTTTGCATTTGATGCAATATTTTTCTATATCTATGAATGCTGAAGAATTTAAATATTCTGACAAGGCTATGAATTTTGTGAACTACTTTCCTTGTAGGCTCCTCATTGCATTATCTACATGCAGTTATCATATTCTAACAGAGCTGCATTTGCTTTCTCGTGTAAGAAATCTTTCTTAAAATTCTTTATTGCAAGTTTTCCTAATGCTTTCAGACCATATGTAATTTTCTGTAATGAGTTCAAGGTTTCTATGCTTATCCTTGCTGCTTTGGAATCAACAATATCATTCATGACAATGAAAGATGACTCTATTGTGGGCCATGAAAACAACTCAGTAATGACATGGCAATCATTGATGGACATTAATATTTTTGCAACAAAATCATCACTTCCACACCAGTGATGTATATTGTCCATTCTTAAATTTTCAAATATAATCAGTTTGGTCTAACTTCCAAACCATACTGGTCCAACTCCTTCACATTTAACATGTTAGATAATACTATTTGACTGTTTTTAGTAATATGAAAAACTGCAATAAAAAAGGAGATAAAGTACAGAGATGTCAAATGAAACTGATTTAAAATAGGAATGACAGCTAAAAAACCTGGAATCTCAAAATTAAAATAGGAATGCCTGGTAAAGTGGTCACCCACCTGAACAGGCCCCCCTTCCTGACTAATAGTCACTTGGTTTTTATTACCAGAATATACCTTGGTACTGACAAGTAACTCTATAGGACAGCCATCCATCTAATGTGGCCAACATCTTACTACAGGCAACGTTAAATTTACCCAATATGAGCAGACATATAGTGGTCACCCACCTGAACAGGTCCCCCTTCATGACTAGTAGCCACTTGGTTTTTATTACCTTAAAGTTAGATACTTTATTAGTTATTATTAATCAATTATTTAACTTTCAACATATACCTGACTGAATGATAGATTCTCATGAATATCTGTTGATATCTAAATTCAATACACTGGTATTTGTTCCAGCATACTAATAAAGTATCTAACTTTAAGGTTTCTATGCTTAACCTTGCTGCTTTGGAATCATCTAACTTTAATCCATACAAAGAAGTACATGCTCTGATTATCCTTACTGATTTGTGTTCCTTAGATACCAGGTTGTGTCACTTTGAAAAAATACTATTACCACTGATCATACCACACCTGATTTGGAGGGAATCATCAGGAAAGATCAAGAAGGGTTCCACAAAAGTCAATCTTACATTAATCAATTATTTAACTTTCAACAGATACCAGACTGAATAATAGAATGGAGAAACTACCTCTTGGTGATGTTCATCAGCTCTGAAAAGGTATCTGACAGTGTACTCTTTGGAATAATGGAACAGCCCAGAAGATGGATCAAAGTCTTACAATAATGACTTCATCTACAAGGTCATCTGTAGAAAGCTAAGCAAAAGACAACTTTAAGATTAGGACTGGAATGAAATAAGGATGTATTCTTTCCCCCTTTCTATTCATCAAAGCATTGGACTGATTGATGGAAGAGACAATAAAGGAAAAGAATCAAGAATTTAATGGTCACTAACTGCCTTCTTGGAAAATTTGGACTTTGTCGATGTTGTTGGTCAATTTTCTAGCTGCCATTAAGAAATCCAACAAAAACAGAAAGGCATACAGCAAAAGCAGAAACAAAAAGAAAACAGAGGAAATACTAGACTTTTCAAGAACAACAGAGCAAATAAACAAACAAAAACCCACCATCAAAAAGGATGAAGTAGAAGAGATGACAGAGTTCACATCCCCAGGCAGCAAAGTTACAACCAATGGCAATGGTAAAGCAGAGGCTTCATCTAGATTGAGGAAAGTAAACCAAACAATTGCCTTGCTAAATGGAATATGGAATCAGTTCAGCTCTCTTTTAGGACAAAGCTAAGAATCTACAAATCAAATGTGTTCAGCATTCTACTGTACTGTATATGGATCTGAATGCGGATAAACAACACAAGCCATCAGCAATAATTATTTTTAACTAATAGAATAAAGAATGATGAACTGATAAGATGAAATGCAAGGCCTCTATCAGAAGACAGAGGCATAAATTGCAGATGGAGAGGGATTGGACATGCCTTTGGGATGAATCCAGACAGCCTGGCCAAAATGGCACTAAAATGGGCTCCACTGAGAAAATGGGAGAGGATGCATGAAAGAGACCTGGAGATTTTCAATGGAAAAGGAACTTACACAGATCAATCTGACATGGATAAAAGCATGCTGCCAAGCATCAGACTGCCAGGGCAAAAGAAGACTCATAGATGCTTTATAAAGCATGCTGTCAAGCATCAGACTGCCAGGACAAAAGAAGACTCATAGATGCCTTATAAAGCATGCTGCCAAGCATCCGACTGCCAGGGCAAAAGAAGACTCATAGATGCCTTATAAAGCATGCTGCCAAGCATCCGACTGCCAGGGCAAAAGAAGACTCATAGATGCCTTATAAAGCATGCTGCCAAGCATCAGACTGCCAGGGCAAAAGAAGACTCAGAGATGCCTTATAAAGCATGCTGCCAAGAATCAGACTGCCAGGGCAAAAGAAGACTCATAGATGCCTTATAAAGCATGCTGCCAAGCATCAGACTGCCAGGGCAAAAGAAGACTCAGAGATGCCTTATAAATCATGCTGCCAAACATCAGACTGCCAGGGCAAAAGAAGACTCAGAGATGCTTTATAAAGCATGCTGCCAAACATCAGACTGCCAGGGCAAAAGAAGACTCATAGATGCCTTATAAAGCATGCTGCCAAGCATCAGACTGCCAGGGCAAAAGAAGATTCATAGATGCCTTATAAAGCATGCTGCCAAACATCAGACTGCCAGGGCAAAAGAAGACTCATAGATGCCTTATAAAGCATGCTGCCAAACATCAGACTGCCAGGGCAAAAGAAGACTCATAGATGCCTTATAAAGCATGCTGTCAAGTATCAGACTGCCAGGGCAAAAGAAGACTCATAGATGCCTTATGTACCACCTGTGTGCATGAAAAGAACTGAAAGAGTGAGAAAGAATGAGAGAAAACTGATAATTATCAAGATGACTAAAGCTATATGCTGAGAAGTACAGTATTGTTCAACTCGAGCATGCATGGTAGCTGATCACCATAAATTAAAAATGATGTTACCCATCATGGCCTCTCTGTTAAACTATGAGCTGTATATGAATTGGTTCCAGATTATAACCAGACAGTTGTTACAAATGCACTCTCCTTGTAAAACACTGAGAATTTTGTTTAATAGTTGGAAATACATGAGAGATAACCAATTTAGCTACAATTAAACTGGACTAAAATAGAAGATGGACACTCCTATGATCACTGTTGTGAAATTTAACATTAGAAAGAGTTTTTAAAAAAATTCTGCAATGGAATCTTAACAAAGATGGAGAATGATAGGAAAACACTGAGAATTTTGTTTAATAGTTGGAAATACATGAGAGATAACCAATTTAGCTACAATTAAACTGGACTAAAATAGAAGATGGACACTCCTATGATCACTGTTGTGAAATTTAACATTAGAAAGAGTTTTTAAAAAAATTCTGCAATGGAACCTTAACAAAGATGGAGAATGATAGGCAGATGTTTATACCTTAATGAGGTTTTCAAATGATTTTATGCCATGAATAATGATTTTATTTTCAATAACAATATCATGTGTTGTATTCCATAATGACCATGTGTTATTTTAATGAAAATATAAAAATTTGGAAAATTTGTTGTGACTATTATTATATGTTTTATGTTTAATAGTTGGAAATACATGAGAGATAACCAATTTAGCTGATGGAAGTAACTATTATATTACTCATATTGTGTGGATCCCTCCTATTAGGCCTCCTAATAGTAGGCAGCCTTATCAGAGGGAGCACTATGCTTCAGTTTATTTTGTTGAACAACTGCTTTTTACTGATTCAAAATATTTGTTTGGTTGAAATGTACTTCCTACAAACATTATTCTCTACCAGTGACAAGCATAAGTCTGAACTGACATGATGCAAGGCATGGTTTTCATCCAACACTGATGCCTTTCACATCCTGTTTAGAATTTCTCTGATATGCACTTGTGTCATGGCACAATCCTCATTCATTTCAAAATCTTCCTTTAACAATATTTTGTAATACGAGCATTTAGGTAATCTGACATTATAATCACTCAGAGAGCTAGATGAACAGGCATTCAAACTGAGGTCCAGCTATATACAATTTTATGTCGTGAAATCAGAATCTGATGAATCTCTATGGTTCAATCTGCAGACAGAAGTAGTACAACTGTGATAAAATGGTATCATATAAACATTCATATAAGTCAAGTCCAACTGCAAACAAGAGAGACCTGATCTGCCATTGCACAATGTGCCAGCAGATGAGGGTCTATATTGATAATTTTACTGGTTACTCCTAACAAACTGCATAGACTTATATCTGATGCTACATTATGTGATGGCAGACCCAAGTCTATGCAATTTAGAATTGGACAAGACTTATAAGTGAGAATATTTGCTAAATATCTCTGAAAATGGTTTCTAATGTGACCAACCATCACAAGCTATCTCGCTTGTTTTGGATAATAATGTGAGACTATGATAATGCAGTTGATGGTAGCATTTGCAAAATTTTAAAGTATTTTTTGCAAAACCATAACTCTAAAATAGGCAAGAAACAGCACTGTGTAGGACCTTTCTTTGTAACACTGACTTTAATAGCTTTAACTAATATTTTACTAATATAAACCATTTATATAAATTAATATCATAAGAAAAGAATTTGTAATCATACAATTAAGTACCATTGGCATCTGATGCAAGGTCTTGCAACAAATAGACAATTCTTGACATATGTAAAAAGAATGTCTGAATTCCATTAACTAATGAGCAATGCATTGGTTTTGGAATATATGCTTCAGTTCTGAAAGGACATGAGAACAGAAATTTCACAAACAATTAGTGCATAAAAACAGAAAACATCACTCGCATATGAAAAAACACTGATGAGTGTCATTTGAAATTTTACTAAATATGATGCCATCATCATTTTGCATTAAAAACACTGAAGAGTATAACCCATTTTGAAAATGAATCTGCTCTACAAAATGCTGATAAAGCATATTACATTTTTTTCGAAAAACTGTTAATTTTGATGCAGGGATGATCTTAGTCAAAAGTCAACCTACCATACTATAAGTTGAGTCCAACTGCAAACAAAAGAGACCCTGATCTGCCATCACATGTGTTGGCAGATGATGGTCTTTGATATTCGTTCTAATGGTTATTAATAACAATCTACATAGACATAGATCTCCCAGCACATTATACACCTAAAATCTGGAGCAATGCAGTTTGCAGTTGAACTGGACTTAACAGGGAGGATGTAAGTTAGTTCTTTTATACAACTGGTTGTTTGCAAAAATTTGATGTTGCAACTATTTTATAATTTAAAATTTCCTACTTTTAATGAGACTACTGACATTTACAATAATTATTTCACAGATTTGTTGTGTCACTTGAAAGGACACTAAAATGTCACTCTTTCATCCAGTTCTATTAGAGATATTTCATTCAAATGTTTGAACCTGTATTCATAAAAATATGAATTAGCACAGCTGCAAGCCTCCAAAAATAAGAAACAATAGAGCTGTACATACAAGTCTTCAAATGATACAAAAGTCTATATAGGATATATCTATCATACATTCATGAGGTAAGTCCAAATGCAAACTGCACTGATGCTGAGCTGCATAATGCAACAGAAGGTCAGGGTCTATGTTGTTTGGTTTCTATGGGTTTAACACCATTTTTGAGCATATGATAGGCTATACAAGGCAGTCATTATATTTAGTAAGGATCAACCCAGGAAAACCACTAACCCATGGGAAGCTACTGGCAAGCTTTCACACACCCATGTTGGCTGGGCCAAGACTGGAACCCTGAGTTGAGATGTCAGTGATCAGTATAGGTGAGTGCCTCAGACCACTCAGGGTCCATTTTATGTTGTTTGCAGTTGAACATGATTTATAAGTGGGTATATACAGTAATAAACTTCGTAGGCCTAGCATAGTATTATTCTGACAATGACTACACACTTGTATATTTAAAACTTGATAAAATTAGTCAAAAAAGAAAACAAGTTTGAAATATTTAGATAAAAGTGGAAATTCATGCTATAAATATGACATTAACATGAATGGTTTTTCTTTTCAAGTTTCTTAATTCAAGCAATAAAAAAAATTCTGAGCTAAAAGCCATAACTAGTTCAGTGTGAGATGTAAACCTCATGCAATGGTAGAATTAACTTTAATTCAATGTGGTAGAATAAAATTTATCCATAATGCATATGGTTTATGCTTCACACAGAACACTTACCCTAACATAGTACCATCTTAGATCTAATTCTGAGTGAAAGAAAACATACTGTACATGGTTACCAAATTACCTCCTTTGAAATCCTGTGAATATCATCTTAATTTAATTAGCTAAATGAATGAATAAACACTAAATATGAATCACATAAACAATGTTTCAATCAAGTTTATGCTCATTTACTGACATTGGTAGATGGATTCTTAAAATACAAACAAAAATTATCTCAGATTAGTCATACTGAATCATATATGCAAAAGTAAAGTCTTTTTTATTAACAATATATGATGTAACTGCCTCTAAAAAATAAAAATCAGAAGTCCAGTTCGGGGTCACATTTACCAACCACTTCAACTTGTCAGGATATATTATCTACCATATCAATGCAGAATAGAAATGTAGCAAAAATGTTCTTCAATTATGAAATCTCTTTCACTTAAATAAATTGTATACTTTTTTATTTCAATCCATAATAAACACTATCAGTACTCTATGAGATAAATTTTACTACAATAAACACTATTGGTAATGTATGAAATAAATCTTACTGTAATAAAGATTATCTGTACTTTAGGAGACAAATCTTACTGTTATAAACACTATCTGTAGTTTATGATAAATCTTACTGTAATAAAAACTTTGTACTGTATGTGATAAATCCTACTGTAATAAACACTTTCTGTACTGTACACGATAAATCTTACCATAATAAAGACTATCTGTACTGCATAAGACAATCTTACTACAATAAACACTCTATGTACAGTATGAGATACATCTTACTGCAATAAACATGTTCTCTACTGTATGGGTTTAATACTGGGATCTTCTTCAACAATATCTGTCGCAGTTTTAACATGTATCAACAATAAATGAGTATAGAGCTAAAATAAGGAGTCAAGAAGTTCATCCTTTACAGCTGTTGTTAGAACATCACACACCATGTTTAATATGTTCCCTGCACTTGCATTTCCTTTGCCACAGCTTCCAGGGCTGCAAGACACTGAACTGTCAGCTTCATGCTGCCTATCACAGTCTTCTCATCTTTCATGTTAACAACTGGAGAAAAAAATAGAACCTGATTTAACATTATTGTTGCTGTTGTAGGGTTTAAACCTATTCTTTTTTATCACAAGATAGGCTATAATGGCAGCCAGTATAATTGGTGGAAGAAGAACCCTGGAAAACACTGTGAAGAACCACCAACCCATGAGAAGCTTTCTCACATACCCATATTAGCCGAGCCTGAGACTCGAACTCACACAGACAGAGGTGAGATGAAAGTGATCTGTAATGGTGAGTGCTTTAGACTACTTGGCCACTCAGGATCCCAGCTTTAACATTAGAGAAGTTGATTAATCTTTCATGACATAAAGTAGGATATCATGTTCATTTATCCAGTCTAATGGACATTACTAAATAATTATTTTTCTCACTGCCTAGAAAATTTGTGTGCAGCTAAAAATCACCACTTCTCCTAAATATCCTGTCCAGAAAGTTAATATATACAGTGTGCACTGATGTAGCTGGAATGTTCACAATGATTCAATGCTGGTCTGAAGTGGATTTGTTAATTTATGTGCTTGTTAAAATAAATTGCATGCAAATAAAGAACACTAAATAACTGATTTTATGTGTTATCAATTACAAAGACTGGTTGCTATTATGTTTGGGTTTGTTTTATTTGTGTACATGTACTGCAAAAAGTGATAAGTGTGGACAGAAGGGTTTAGTTGTGTTGAATACTAATTTTCAACGGAGTTATCTTTTATGGTAAGAGCAATATTCAATTCTGTGCATGTGAGGCAAAATATCTAACAAAAAAAAAAATAAATTGATGGGGTTCAGACCTGAAAATTTGATGGCCTCTATATTTTTAAAGGAAGTATAGTTCGATTCATAAAAAAGCATGTATTGAAAGTTAAACTATTTTGAACTTCACTGCATACTAGATCACAACTGGACATTATTAAGATAAGCAAGTAAGTAGTGAAAATATGTATTTTGACACGAGAAAAATATGAGCTGCCCTTAAATATTCCTCTAGAAACATCTAAACACAATAACAATTAAACAAAACAAAAACTAAAGATACACATATCAACAAAAATAATTCTGATAAATAAAATCATTTTTTGGTCAGTTTCTCCTTTTCTTCTCTCCTGTGCCAAAGGCAAAGGTCTGCCAACTTGTATTCAAAGACTAATGCTATCATGGACCAACTTGGACCCTCTTCTTAATTATAACACCTCATAAAACATTCTGCATTAGGCCTTAAATTCTTTAAATTATAACAATAAGGTAATCAATTAACAGCTTGTTGTGTGTACACGTTAGCTTTCTAAGCCAATTACTGAACTATCATTGCACTAGTATAACATTTCCAGTCACCAGTAGACTGGTTCCCACCATTTCTGTAATGTTTGGATTGACTGTGTAAAAATTCCAGTATTTTGTTAAAAATTGCTTTCAAAATCCTATATTTTTCAGAAGTGGTGTATTTATGGTTTAAATGGTATATGTGGTAGATGTAGATGGCCTTTAAAATAGTATGTTTGTCATACTACCAGTGGAATCACATGTATGTCCATTTATCGTTTGACAATGCCTATACTTGAGGGCAGCTGATCAAAGTAGTAATTTCCAAGACGAAACTTACTGTCAACATCTTCATCTATTATATCCTTCTTACTCTTGAATATCTCTGGTATGCTGACAATTACAACTCCAATATCTTCACACTCAGCATCCTCCTCATCCTCGTCTGGCTCACTTACCACAGTAAATCGAATCCTACATTAGAAAAAGTAATAAAAAATCTAAATTATCTGCTATTTATCAAGGTTTTTGATTATAAAGTTTGCAGCAAAAAAATGCCATATTTATCTGTCTGGAATTCCAGCATTTTTTACACTGCTTGCAGATATATTCAGGAAATTTATTAAATGGGGTAACAATCTCAAATTTAAGGATTCTTATGACATTTAATGGTGTTTATTCTGCAGTCAAATCTGTCTTGAAAAATCACATAAATTAAGCAATCACCTGTTGACAGCCATTTTGACAATAACCCACTGTTAATGACATGAATATCTGTCAATCAAGCACTCTTTTTTTAATTCCTATTTCACAGCTGAAAAGCTGTCAGTAATATTCTTACTCTGAATAAAACTTCAGAATATATATCTCAGCAACAGATGCTTAAAAATCTGTCATTATTATTTATTTAATTCACATGTACTGTTTGTTATGTATATTTAATTTAATTACTCATTTTAAAATATTTTTTTCATTACATGTTTTTGTAATGTAATGTTGTAATGTTGTATGCTGGACTTGACATTGTCCTAAACTCAGTTCATTTCTGCTTGACCTGATTGACTTTTTTATTTCATTTATGTAAACAACTAATAATAGCTTCATTATTCTCTATATGCAAGAACTTACTATTAGGATTATTATTCAGGTAAACAATAAGTTAGTATATTGATCAGGGTCAGGGTTCTGGAGATTCCTAAGTGAATTTTATAGGTTATTGTGTTGTAAATAAACAAGGCTCATTAGATCATTCAAGGTATTTTTCCATTAGGTAATGGCTGTTTTTAAAAAATTCTAGTTGTGACTTGAGGTCAAATAGAGAACTGTATAATCTTGTGACTGTAAGGATTTAACCAGTTGCACCTTCAATTTGTATTATGTTGTGGCCAGTTTTGGATGAATTTTATTTTCTTCAAATTATTGAATTCAAGTGATTATTTTCTCTGGAAATACTAAAGTCTCTGATAAAATCCTTGGATAAAGGCATTCATTGGAATTTATAATATATTCAAACCAGGAATAACATTTCTGGGATTCAACAAGAGACTGTTGATACATCAATACTCTGCATGCTATAACAGACACATTATCACCCTCAGTTTTGGACTTTGGGACTTGAACTGTTTTATTCAGGACATTTTATTATTAGGACTAGTGTCTATAATTCCTGGATTATTTGGGGGATTTAATTCACAATACCATAAGTTCTTTTTTTCTCATTTTTCATGTTGTGTTCTTCAAAAATAAATTGTTACATATTTTACAAAGCTTGCTGTCTTCACTATTTTCTGTTACTTATTTTAAAAGCATAGTCTTGTCACAGTACTTACCATTATAATATGACAAAGGGTAATGACATGGTTTAAAATGATTGAATATAAAATATATAAAATAGAAACAACTATTCAAACTTGAACTGAAAGCATGAAAATATTATTTGTATCAATTTGACATAATATAGGACAATTAGCAGACATTTGAAATTATTTATTTATTAAAGTTTGCTACTTGCATATGCTGTAACTTATAAAATGGTTCTTTACTAAAAGAAATCAACAAGAAATGTTAAAAATTGATGCTAGTCATTTCTCAGTTACCAAATCAGAAAAGTTCCTCTTTATTCTCAAAGGTAATACTTTGTACATACACTGTCTTCAATAGTGCAGGATTCATAAAGTATTTCTCAACTATTCATCTTATGATTTTAATTTCTGAATAAGTACCAATATCTAAAGTATACTTCTAAACTAACCAGGAGGCACAAGTGGAATAGGTGCTAGCTTTTACAGATCGCTCTACACTTTTGCCTGTATGGATTTGAGTTAGAGGTTTTTCTGGCATTTTCTTGCACCAAATAAACTGTCTGCCACCTATCATGTGCTGAAAAATGGCATCAACCCACAAATCTTTAAATGGTTTAAAACCAATCAACAGTGTGAGTATAAAACAATATATGTAAGTGATATTAACCCAAAAAAATTTTCTCGAAAATTTGACTGCTCCAGTGGCCTAAGCAGTTAGAGCACCTGCTTTGGATATGAGAGTTCATAGGTTCAAACCTTGTCAAGTCATGCCAAAGACATAAAAATAGTATTAGCAGCTGCCTTGATTGGAATTCAGCATTAAGAGTTTAGTGTAGGGACTGATTAGCCTCATGTCATGATAATATGACTGGATGGAACATGACAATATGATGTGCCAGTGCCAGACATCACTATAAACTGCCAAACTGTAGACATCAAAGTCCTACAACTAAAATTGTTAAAGCTACATTAAAAATCCACAACACACAAACACAATTTTCCACAATTATAGTCTTATTTTGGAATCACAGACTTGTAATTGCAGCCCAATGCTTGCAATAAATAGCATTTACAGAGCTGCTTTCCAGGAAAGTCACACATCAAACCAGTACACAGTGATGCTTCTAGATTACATGAAACTAAGGCTAAATTGGGGATATCACTGCTGAATCAGAGATGCTTAGGGTTAAAATGAATAATATTGATGATACTTTCTATGAACAGAAGTACCAACCTCCCCTTATCTGCATGTGAAGGCAGCAACATACTGGCCAGAATCTGCCGTCTAGTGTAGTTCTTTTCAAAATCAACATGGAATGCTGGAAAAGAACAATCATGGGCATGTCATGACAATGCAGGTATGAATATCCCCTAACTTGAAGGTAAGCACATCCCGAAAATACCATACTTCCTTACAAGTTGGGTTTAGATGCAAACACAGGCAATGATATTAAACATACTGTGTCAACTGATTATTTATGCAAGACCAAAAGAAAAATTTCAAGCAAAAATAAAGGAATGCTTCTGAGACAATCACAGAAAGAATATCTGATAATATAAATTATTTCACCTGACTCAGATTTTCAATAGTAACATTGAGCTTATAAATAATACAGGATAGATACACCAAAATCCTTGGGGGATGGGGATCAACATCTATCTTTAAATGGGAATCCATGCATTACATTTTAATTCATGAAATATACCCACAAAGTTTGATCAAAATTCATTCACACTTATTTGTGTTATCATCCTCACAAGTCATTACATATGAATGCAACAGCATCCTACATTTTATGTCATAGCCAATCAACAGTTAACAAGAAAAAAAAAAACTTTTATTTCTAACACTGATAATCACTCTCTCATCGATCAGAATGGCCAATCATCCATCTTATGTACTAACCAGAAAGTTAAGAATGAGCAACCCTTTATGGCTTTAAGTCCTATAAGAACCAACTTTTTCATGGTTCAGCAATGGATTAGGTACAGTGAAATAATGCTTGTTTAATATCTACCTTGATTAATGCTGATTTGAACAAGATCCCCAAACTTATCCTCATACATATTTTAAGACAGTCTTAATAACTGGGTTGTATGAAGGTTTTTATATTATATTAAGAAAGAACCTGCATATTCCTTTGAACACAACAAGAACTTAATGCAAAAATGGAAACATTTTCTGATTGTTCACCTCACTGAGCCAATCCTATAGGTGGGGCCTGAGAGGACTAAAGCACTCACTTTTACTGATCATTGCATCTCACCTCTTTCCACATGGGTTCTACTCTGGGGCTTGGCCAATGTGGGTAATATGAGAAATCTTACCAATAGATGGCAGTGATCAGTAAAAGCAAATGCTTTAGACTATTCTGCCTGCCTGGGGCCCCCAAGCATGATAATTACATTTTGATATTGTCAACATTGTATCTAAGACTGCAGTAGACATAACTTCAAAGCAGTGCATGTCAACTTAATTTCCATTTTTATGGGTAATGCTGTTTCCATTTATCATTATAGGTCATAGAACCTCATTGTTCCTTGCTGCCAGTGTAATTCCTGCAGACAATATATTTAGGCATCATATGGCATAATGGAAAATCTGGAATTTTCAAAAGTGAAAATATAAGGAAAAATTTGTAATGCAAAAAATATGGACGTGAAAAAAATATGAAGATTTCACCAACAGTTTTATAGATTTATCTCTTACCAGTACTAAATATTTATATAAAATTTGTTTTAGTTTGATTAGAAATGTCAGCTTTAGATTAAAGATTTCCTTCCAGCCTATCCATTTAAGAACAAATTAAAATCATTCAGTCCAAGTAGTTGTCCAGTCATTTTGTATGCAAGACTGATGATCAGAGGGGTGAGGGTTCAAGTACTATGTAGACCAGGCCAGGTTGGATGTTGTGGTGTGCCTCTACTCCAATTTCCTTGGCACAATATCACCTTTCAGGTGTTGATGAACTGTACACATAAACACACACTTACACACACACACACAGAGAAAAAAAATCATTACTAATAAAGTGTCATAACTTACTGTTACTGAAATTGAACTGAATGTGCGAGTTAGGTCTTGGTTTTGGCAGTGAGAATGGGGTTTCTGTTTCCTCTGGTTTTATTCCCAGGAACTTGTATTCTACAAACAGCTGCTTGATACTATCATCTTGCATTGGTGGTGAGTCTGGGTCCAATGCTAGGCTAGTTATAGTGATAGTAACTGTGTTACCCTGCAGAAAATAAAATAAATATTAAATGGTGATAAAATATTGTGATTTACAGCTAATAAAAACATGTTGTGTTTCAGAACTATTGGACACAGACAGATTCTAAAATTTTACAGAAAGGAAACCTTTAGTAAATGGTTTAGCCTGGTAAATTTTGAAATATTATATCCAAATTCATATGAGAAACTTACAAGTTTATATTTCTAAACTTTACAAGAAATTGCTTTAATATACAACTTTCGTTAATTATTATCCTCAATTCAGTTGTTTGCCAAAAGCCCCTTACTGGTTTTAAACTATCAAGAAACTAGCATACTAAAAAATTGGCAAGCCATTTTTCAACATGTTGGTAATTTGTTTGAGGAAGGTCATTTGTATCTTACTATTGTGAAACTCTACATATTTGACTTCTTGCACAAGCTGTTTGCATACTTGTCATAACATATGCCCTACAAAAAAAACAATTTTAAATAACAAACTCAGACACAGTCGTGCTCTGAAAAACATCATTTTGAATGTAATCTTAAAAGAAGCAAATAGAGAGCTTGACCAGCTTGAGATATGCCTGTAACATAAAGTATGAATTTTTAAAAGAAAACAGCCCTATCCTTGGGGTAATTTATACAACTAAATGTCATAGAGGCAATTAAAATCAAAGGCAGTGAGAGATAAACAACCACCATTTCACATATTACGCAACTGGCTGACAATAGCTAGGCCAGTTTACTTAGCCAAAGTCTACAAAGCTGATTAACCCAGATTATTTTTAGTTGTGTAAATCAAATATATGTGAGTTGAGGAACAAATATTACACATCATAGTCTTGAATGAGAATATATATGCTATATTTTTAAAGATTATTGGCAATTTCATGAACAGAAACAATATTGTTTTGATGTTGGATTTTAATCCATATATTAAACACAAAATATGTTCACTTTAGTAGTCAAAACAGTGTACAAGTGTGATTCATTTTTTCAAGGCAAAATGTCGATACACAGCTGTGATTCAGGGATGAATGAGTTATCTGTGAAATGAGCAAAACAAAATTTCAGAACGCATGGTTGACAGAGTCTGACTTAGTGAAACTCAGCAGCAAGGGAGATTATTTCATTCTTTGCATATATTGCAATCACCATATTAACAATAGTCATTCTGGACTGTATGACATCCATTGACATAGCAAAATCAAATGTAACATTGGGTCACGACAGAACATAGTCATCATGCTGAATGGAACATTAAAGTTAGTTCTCTTTATTTTATTTGTTATGTTAAACATGATCAATTGCCAACTATTAATTAATGAAGGCTTTTCAGGATGATTTTTGAATGCAATCAACTGAAGAAAGACAATAATAATCATACACTCATGCTTAACTCAGTTGATTTGTGTATTGTGGATATCAACACAGTGTTCCCCATTACAAGTACCATGGTTGATGTCCACAAAGAACTATCTTGCTATGTAATAGTGTAACAAATCAGTTAACAACAGAAAATAATACATGCACATCCCCTGGGATCTATAAATAGGTAGGTGGATTATAAACAGGCACCAAGCTCATGTTTCAATGGTGCAGTTGCCATCGTAAATCAGTGTATATTAAGTAGTGAAAATACAGTGAATGTATATTTAATATCTGAACTGTCCCAAACATGCATAGTATGAAAACTTTAAAGTATTAACATACATATTCACTGTCCAATATCACTTTATCCATAATAGTGAATTCATAATTCCAATGAAAATGTATTTAAAGAAGCATATACTTAAATCATTTTAGCAAAGATGATAATATCTCTAAATTCAATGCAAACATTAATTCAAAATATAGCATCAGGAAACATAAAGAACATTTATATTTAAGTATGTAGGCATGTGTGTCAAATTTCAAACACTAGAATTTTCTTACATATGCACATGAATGTGTCAAATTTCAAACACTATAATTTTCTTTGCTATATTCCATATGAATTTAAATGATGCATGTAATTCTTTCAAATATAGCATAAATAATTTTTAATTAACAAATGGAGTCATTTATTTTCAAGAAATGACAATATGATTGCCAAGTTTATCAATTGCACAGAGGCGACCTAGTTTTATTTTTTTAAAAAGCAATGCCAAACAATTTCAAGAACATAAAGATAAGAGACTGACACTAATGATCAGCAATTTATTAGGTACATAAACTAGCTGATAAAAATAAAACATTTTCTTGTGATAAATATTAACTATTTATTGTACATTTCATATAACATCCATATATTAAATGTGATAATAACTGAAAACTATCAATGTTTTATGTTGTTTTTTTTTTACTCAGGCATAAAAACTGTATTTCGTATGACACATCACGCCACAGTCCTCATTAATGTATTTGTATTAATACACTGCATGTAAACATTAGCATGAGGACTATACTACACTGGTAACTGTATTTTTTTCTTACTTTAAATGATAATATTGGGTAAGAAAAAGAATCTATGTTGGTATTTGAACCTAGACAAGGATTTTCCAGTTGTGGTGTTACATTATATGTGGAGACAAATAATATATCCCCATGACTGGGATTTCCTTGTCACGGTCCAAACCCCAACAAAGATTACATTTTTTTAATACAATTTCCCTTTACTGTTCTCTTTCACAAATAATTTCAGTTAAACATTGACATAAAGTAAGGCATTTTGAGCAATAATGGCATAAAAAAGAACAAATCTCTCTCATCCAGAAGCTAACATAATACAGTCACACATTTGGATTTAAAGTTCTGCTGGGGAATAACTTACCTGGATTATGAGGTGTAATAAAAAGGGTGTTACCTGGATTATGAGGTGTAATAAGAAGGGTGTTACCTGGATTATGAGGTGTAATAAGAAGGGTGTTACCTGGATTATGAGGTGTAATAAGGGTGTTACCTGGATTATGAAGTGTAATAAGAAGGGTGTGCTGATGATGTGATGCTTATGTCAGTGGCATAGTTATTTATTCTGGAATTTGTCTAATGCAATATACACATATATATAAGCAAATTCAAACAACATATTGTAGAACTGCATGATGCTTTTAATGCAATTACATTAGATGCTTATGAATTAAAACAGATGATCATGTAGATGTTTTGGAGTTCCTTAATGTAAGATCCTTTATTTGTTTTTAAATTGGACCACTCCCTCAAAATGACAGCTAAATTTTGTATTCAATATATTTTGTACTTTGAAAAACATAATTATTTATGTATGATAAATTACATTAATATGGGACACAGTGACATGTTAAATGTAAATGTTTTGGACTGGATCAAGACATTCCCACTCCATTCACATTTGAGCATAAGGATATGATTTTCCAGAAAATCATATGCTGACAAGTCCATTAGATTATTGGACTTTTTGGAACATATTCAGTCTACTAAGAAGAGGGAATTGGAAATTAAAAGGCAAGGGTGCAACAATCTGATGAAAATTACTGGCTTCTTTGCTTCCTTCTGCTTGCGTTTAGTGGGAGTCCTGACCATGACCAAACCCTCACTGTCAGACTCAATGGGTGGGGTCTCAGATTCCTCCTCTTCAGTCTCTGATTTCTTCATCATCTGGTCACTGTTAGTGTAATTCAATGTACTCTGTTCACTCTGCATGGGTGTGATTTCCTCATGTATAGACTCTGAAATATGTATCATTTTATGAGTATTTATCCACAAATGGGAACAAAAGTTTGACTATATTCCCACAGAAATGTGATGTTTCAAGCTATGGAAATAACTTAGGCATTCCATGTATGGTAAACAAGAGACCCATAAAATTAAGCATGCACTAGCAAAACGAATACAAGTACTTAAAGACCACTTCTTCTGCCAGAAAATAAAGGTCTCTCAAGACAGGATGTCTTTCATGGCAGGTCATAATATGAGAACCCAGTATCTTATGACAGGTGGTGTCTCATAGCAGTAGTCTCTCAAGACAGGTTTTACTGTATCTGTTTCTTCCCTGTGGTACAGTCCTCTATACTGGCAGGATAAGTCTCCAGATTATTCAGACCAACAAGTTTCAATGACCTGACCTTTTGGTCAATGATGGGGTCTTGAATTTAACTGTGCAGAAACCATTATTCTCCTACTGATCTTACCAGGATCTCTGACCTTTGTGACCGCAAAACCCATAGGTTTCATTTTTATCTTGCGTGTAAGCCATCCACAAAATTTACTCTACAACAAAAGCTATTTTGTAAAAACGACATTTTTTGAGCCATAATCACCCTAACCTTTGACACCCAAATCAACATATACTTTCAGTGCAGCCCTTCCACAAATTCTGGTCACAGTACACATTTTAAAACTAAAGTTATTTTTAAAAAAAAAAACAATGTCATGCATTCAGTTTCAGTGACTTAGAGCTTTTATCTTTTGATCCCCAATATCAATACAACTCTTTCTTACCCAACATGCCAATAATCCAATTTCATAAAAGGAATATGGTCAAGAACTGAACATTTTGGGCAGAAATAATTTTTCTTCTTTTGGTAACAGTGGCCTTGACCTATCGGCCTAAACATAAGTTTGATTTTCTTTACCCCAATAATTTATGTGGAACAGGAAAAGTTAAATGACAGATTAACAGATGGGCAGATAGTCAGAGTCATACCATAATAAGTTCTGCAAAAAAGGCAGGCATATAACAACTAAATCAAAAGATACACTCATGTAATATTGTCCAATCATAAGAAATTAGTACAATGGTTGATCCAGCAGCCTGAGGGCACTGTGACATTAAATTAATCCATGTTATGTAATCAAAAAGTTATGTATTTATTTCCAATACTATTTCTGAACATATGTGCAAAATTTTTAAAATTAATATGTCTAATTCACGAAGTAATGTAATTTCTCTATTCTCTGGTAAATTCTGAAGCAATTGTGCATATCAAGAATGCAAAATATTACATCATGTGATGAAGATGCCCAACAGTCATTTTTTTCATTCTTCCAACTACATTCCTTCTATTTCTTAACAAATATTCATTTTTACTTTTAGAATCTTTGTCTGCTTTTAATTTTACTAGAATATTCTTGCCAATGGCTTCTCTCAACCATCCATTCATTTCAATATCAAGTGAGAATGATCTTTTCTGAGATTGCCTTTTGTACTACTGCCACCTAACACCTAATACAAAAATGTGCCAATTAATACTTATAAACAGTCCCATTAATTTAATGTTATTGCTACCTGTCAATATCCTTATAATAGTGGTCCCCAATGTTTTTGTGCATACAGGTACATTTGGGAGTTTATAAGAGTGTGTGATGGGCATCAACCACTACAACATACAACTCTGATATGCCTTGGTATACACATAACACTGATGTACCTTGAGATTTTAAAATCTTAATGTATGTTCCCTATTCATATTATTGCCTTCATTATTCATTATAACCTCTTTCTGTAAAACATGAAATTTTGATTACTAAATTTTGGAGCCAAAAAAATGGGCACTCTAAAAAGCCATAGTGCCAAGAGGCACCACATTGAGGACTAATACCTTATATGGTAAAGACTGAACTACTTCTGGCTATGACTAAAAAAAATAAGCAACAGAAACACAGACTAAATCATAAACCTGAAGGTCACCAGAGGCAGACAAGGACTGTAACTCTTACAGAATCAATAGATCTATATATCATACAAAGAAAAATAATTCATCTATCATCGAAATTAAATAAAGAATATTTAAATACATCCAAGCATTAAAACTGCTACAAGTTTTAAAGAAATATTATGTATACAAATATGGAAAGGGGATGGCTAGTGATTGATAGTTGCTACTGTTAGCTTAAGTGAGACAAAGAAAAGATAAGTTTTAATGGTTTACTGTGACAAGTCAACCATTTCACACAAAATGTGAAGCAATAATGTTTAAAAGAAAAAGAAAAAAGGGCCATTACCATGTAGCTCACATACTTTATCTGTCTGGATGGTATATTATCATTTCAAACCACATCTGCATATTTCATCCGAGATTATGATCGTACAACATTTGAAGTGATTTCCAGGATGATACTTCTTATCAATGTTTATTTACAGCTCTTGAAACTTACAAACAGTTTATGGGAATAATGCTGTATATCTCCTTCTTTAAAGCCTTAAAATGCTACCTGTTTCTGATTCCCTGCTAGCATTATCTCCAAACATGGTGTCTTCCATTCTCTGGCTTGTGCCCATCTAAAACAGGATCAGGACATTTCAATCTTTTACATTTTGATTATGTTCAGATTACTATAGCTGAAATTATTTTGTTTAACTGATCTTAAACTCCAGTCCTTTGCTCAAATCCTTAAAGTAGTTGCTAAAAATACTTTAAACAAGAGTCCCAAGACTGGACTGATATTCAAAAAATAAGATGTATTCTGTATGTTCTTTTATAACAATGGACAAAAATGGACAAAATAACATTTTATTTTCACAGCGGATCTCATAAGGTTATGTATAATGTTGCAACAATACGGTTTTCAATCTAATGGCCATTCATGATGAATTATATATATGAACAACCTTTATGGAAAATTAAAAAAAATTATAAGATGTTTGAAGATGGCATCCATGGCAACCAAATGCCTGGGCAAAAGCAATTCAACCTCAATAGGAATAAGTCAAGTTTCACAAATCCTCACAGAAACTTAAGAGTGGTGATTTGAGTATTAATCTTTGATTAGTGCATATCAACATCAGTCCTCAGTAAAAGCTTACCTGGAAAGAATAGGAAAAACTGAAATTGTGAGTTGATTTGAGTTCAGAGATTAAAGGAAATCAACTTTATGAGCAAATTTTAGCCATAGTTGACAGGTATGTCTCATACTCCATGATGTTGTCTTTTTTTTTAATTTGAATATTATTCATATCACAGAAAAGGATGTTTAAAGCATTATAATCATAATAAAACTGAATAGTATTGATGATGATAAATAATTAACTACCTCTTTGCATAACAAAACTGAAAAGCATTGATGATGATAAATAACTACCTATTAGTATAACAAATCTAAAATGTATTGATAACTAAATACCATTCAGCATGACTAATGCACAGGTTCTTGATAATGACTAAAAGTTGTAATTTTGAAACCTTAATAAGACTGAATTTATTTTTAAAAAACATGGTCTGTAACTTATCCTCTATGAAGAGGGTCCTTGTAAATTTTGGTCCCTAACACATTAAAAGCATTATATAGACAGATTTGTCAATGACACATATTATACATACTACAGATGAAGGAGCTGCCTTGGAACCTGAAAATGAAATAAAAACAGGTTTTCAAATAGATTTTTAGTAACATGCTCATAATATAGTAATATTCCCATAACACAGTAACAACCCATAACAAGTAACAAGCCCTTAACTTAATACAGTAACATGCTCTGGTTCTTAAATGAACTTAGTCCTTAATATAGCAACAGCCCTTAACTTAACATAGTAACAGTCCTTAACATAGTAATGATCATTAACTTAACATACTAAAAGGCATTAACAAAGTAACTGCCTTAACTTAATGCAGTAACATGCCCTCAACATATTAACAGCCCTTAACTTAATATAGTAATGGTCCTTAATTGAACTGACTATCAGTTCTTAACTTAACATAGTAACAACCCTTAACTTAATAGTGTAATGGTTCTTAACATAGTAACAGTCCTTAACATAGTAATAGCCCTTAACATAGTAACAGTCCTTAACATAGT